>SMDT01003226.1:0-254324 GCA_005392925.1 Aquilaria sinensis | reverse complement strand
AGTCTATTTAGTTAAGCCGAGAGTACACAACATACACATATACATGCTAACGTACCCGAGACATTATAAGCACAATAATCAAGTAAAAGGTTAGCAAGCACAAGGAATCATTCAAGCACACAATAAACACACACACACACACCGTAATGACCATGCGGCCAAGCTCCATAACATGTGCCATTGTGCACTTTTTCACACAAAACTTCACCACAATGTCCACTTCCACTAGAGCTCCGAAATGCCTAGCAAAATGGGCACATTCACTAGTATTTCTGGCACATGTCCATAGTTAATTAGCTAATCAACAACCATTTCCGAAACAATCTCAATAGTCCATCAAGTAACTAAGGTCATTTAGCAAATTTAACCATCACTTAGCTACTCTAATACTTGAATCATGGTATACTACCAAGCAATCAAGCATAAGTGAAAACCTTACCTCAATTAAGGTTTCGGCCAAAGTCTAGCTTCCAAACCGAAACGTTCTTCACACAATTGGCCTAACATAATTACCAATTATACACCATTACTCCTTGTTCATGGAACATAGACCATGTATTCAAGGAAAACACAAATTTACCTCAAACCCTAGCTTGGAATTATCTCGGCCTTTCTTTGTTTCTTCAAGAAAAAAGCTTGATCTTGAGTTGTGTAGTGCCGAAATCAAATCATTCTAGCTTGTCTCCTTCAATCTAGCTCCAATTGACTCCTTAACCGAGACCAATTTGGTGGAACTCAAGAACTAAGGCAAGAACACCAAGCTAAGCAAACTCTTGGCCAAAAGGAAATGAAACCCGAAATGAAAAAAAAATGGCTTAAGTGGTCTTAGGCAAATTCGGTTATAAGACGCTTGTAACTAAGTTGCCAATTAAGCTAGCTTTCGGCCTCAACAAGTTTGCATGGTGCAATGAAGCCCTCACATCCTCACGGTCACACATCCATCACTAAATCACATGTTCACTTAGGCACTTAGGTTACTTCATGGCTAGTCTAACTAAAGTAATGATAATTACTACCTTAGTGGAAGACATGATGTGACTAGTTATCATTGTTGTCTGCCTTAATTTGGTCTAGTATGCCATTAACCCTTGCATAGTTTTGCATGGCCGAAATCATCAACTAACACTTTGTAGTTTTGTTTGCACCACTAATCCATTTGTGCAGTTTAGCCCTCCAACTTTATTTTCTGTCAAACTCAACATAGTCTCTCATTTAGGTGCACCTAAGGTACATAGTCTTGTAGTTTTGCATTCTCATCACTACCACCTTGCTCAACTGAGTCCCTTTTGTATTTTTATAGTATGTTTCTTATTTTTCTTGGCCTTAGCCAAGCTCAGAAGGGTGGTCCTAAATACATGAGGTAATTATTTGGGTTATGGTTTCACAATAATTTTGAATTAAAAATGGGCCCAAAAGTTAAGCCATTATTAATCCCAAAATTGAAGCCTAATTGGATTAGGGCTTTGAAACCCATTAGGCCTGGAAGTTGAGTCTCATTATAAATACTGTTGGGTTTCGGGAGCCAAACAGTGCAGCGGAATTTAACCGAAACCCTCCAGGATCCAAGTGAAACGGGGTAAACCGGGTGTTCGAAAATTTCATACCTAATTTTCGGTTGAGATATCTCACTCAACTGTAAAGTCGAATCACAAAACCTAAACAGTTGACATGTTCAGGCTCTCTATGGTATCCACACGAGCCTCTCGGGATCACCACGCTTACACCACATCCTGGCAGATGCGTTTCTCTTGCGCTCGCAGTGCTAGCTTGCGTCCTCCAAGGAATTGCAAGAGAAGAGTGCGGCTGTCCTTTTGGGAGGCTAGGGCAAGGAGACCTGCGAATTTCTCACTTAAAAGTTGTATTTATAGTGAGACTCAACTTCCAGGCCTAATGGGTTTCAAAGCCCTAATCCAATTAGGATTTAATTTCGGGCTTAATAATGGCTCAACTCCTTGGCCCATTATTAATACGAAATTAAAGTGAAACCATAACCCAAATAATTAGCCCATGCACTCTAATGATCCAAATAGCTCTATGTGTGTGACCCAATAAGCTCTTGCCATGTTGGCAGTGATCATAAATCACATTTATGATCATAAGCAACGAGCGGTGTCTAGCAACACATAATTGCTACCCAAGTGACAAGATTGTCGGTGAATCGACTAAACCTTTATGATCATCATCGATATATGCCATTGTCCCTTTGTCCAAGATATCAAGACTAAGCATGAGACTTGAAATCTGTCACTCTCGTATAGCCCAATCTTTGGTTTCTTGATTACTGAGTAGACCATCTTAAACTGATGCTTTGATATCGTATATCAACACATCGGAGCATGGCCATGCATTTTCTAAGTCTCATTCTATCAAGGGGCCCGAAGATATCACTCCCGTTACATAGGAGGGACAAATCCCATCTTGATCATAGAAATCCCTCCGCATGATATGTGACATACCCAATGACCTCCTTCAAGTTCACTCAATTACGAGCAACAAAGGAAAGTATCAAAGTATGTGACTCACATGTAGGGAACCTTAACGATCTTAGGTCGAAGGACTACATATACCCTGATCACTATGAGAATCACTTATGACACTCATATAATGATCCATGAAGTGTTCTCATGGTGGGTCGGTCCAATACACAAGTTCTCCAACTTGTACCCATATGTAGACTACATATCTCATATTAGTCTCCACATATGCTAGTCATTATGTATTATTGCAACCCGCTCCACAATAATACTAGACTAGGGACGTTTAAGAATATTATTATTCTAGAGTTACAATTATGTTTATTACGTTACGCAAAAACAAAACAACAAACAAAATTGCTGGATTAATGCCTAAATAAAATATCATGACTCAATGTGCAAAAATACAATCATCTCATGATTGGCTTTTTGGGCACAACACTAACAAATACAACTTTTAGTGAGAAATTCACAGCTTCTTGCCCTAGCCTCTTAAAAGGACAACCGCACTCTTCTCTTGTAATTCCTTGGAGGACGTAAGCTAACACTACGAGTGCAAGAGAAATGCATCTGTCGTGATGTGGTGAAAGTGTGGTGATCCCGAGGGGCTCGTGTGGATACCATAGAGAGCTTGAACACGTCAACTATTCAAATTTTGTGATTCGACTCTACAGTTGGGTAAGAGATCTCAACCGAAAATTAGGTATGAAAATTTTTGAACACCTGGTTTACCCAGTTTCACATGGATCTTGGAGGGTTTCGGTTAAATTCCGTTATGCTTGTTTAGCTCCCGCTGACTATATGAAGCGCCACATAAATAAAAACTGGTTAATCAACTCTTGAAAATTGGCATGGATTTATTGAATGAGATTTGACATATTATGCTGATTGATGGTTGTAGCATGGTGCATGGTTATAGCTCTCAATTGGTTGTACTTGTAAATATGGCCTGCGAGTCATGCCTTCTCTTGTTACTCTCATTGTACATGCTCTTCTCACCTTACTCCCCTCGAACGTAGCTCGAGGTTTCTATTATTGATGTAATGGTACATTATGGGATCATCCAAGGTGGTATGTCCAAGGAGGTGACAACAAAAGGGGCAACCAAGAAAGAAGGAGAAGGAGCTTGTGAGGACCCTTTTCTTTTCTTAGGCTTTTATGATATTCTCATTGGCTTGAGAATTTCGCATAGTTTGGGCTGTAACCATGTCATGTTTACTTTCTCGTAAGCATGAGATGCATGTTTTATATTTGTATGTGATGCATGTATAAGACAACCGGAGATAACAAATTGCTGAGATCAAAGAAAAAAATCCCTCAAACAAATATTAAGTCATTAAATGTGATGCCTTACAAATGTTGGCACTCGTTAAGATTTTGATCAACATTGGGTGGGTTTGCCAAAGTGAAGCACCTACGTTCATCTTGGTAAGGCGCGATGGGATAATAGTGATATGCAAATCACTAACTTTGGGTCCGACATAACTAAGTCATCCTAATAGGATTGGGGACTTTGAGTCATAGAGTTGGGCTTAAGTTCATGAGATGAGCTTGGACAAGTGTTGTTCACCAAACTATCCAAGAGTTGCATAAGATGCAATTGGCAAGGAGTTGCCTACCTAAATAATTGTAACTTGAGAGAAATGCCAAAGCTAACTCAGGTTGTTAACGCTGAGGTGTTCCAAAATAATATCGAGGGTTATTATTTTCAGTAAAATAGTGGGAGTATCGTTTAATGAATGTCCTTATTAAATGAATTAAAATACATGGATCTGACATTGCATATTTACTGTTGTAGATAACCGTGGCACAAAACACGTCAACACTTTTGTTGCGCTCGATCCTTGAGAAGGAAAAATTGAATGGGACCAACTTTCTCAAATGGTACCGAAACTTGATTATAGTCTTCAAGCAAGAGAGAAAGGCTTATGTCCTAGAGCAGCCCATTCTGAATGAGCCTGCTGCCACTACTCCAATAGCTGAAAGGGATGCTCACAAGAAGCATTATGATGATGCTTCGGATGTTGCATGCGTCATGCTTATTACCATGGAATCTGAGCTTCAGAAGCAACATGAGAACATGGGGGCATTTGATATGATCGAACATCTCAAAATGCTTTTACAAGAGCAAGCTAGGCATGAGAAGTTTGAGACCTCTAAGGCATTGTTTCAGTGCAAAATGTTTGAGGAAAGTCCCGTGGGTCCTCATGTGCTCAAGATGATTGGGTATATTGAGAATCTTGAGAGTTTGGGATTTGCTCTTCAGAAAGAGTTGGCTGTTGATGTAGTCATGCAATCGTTGCCTGAAAGCTACAGTTAGTTCATCATGAACTATAACATGAAAGACCTTGACAAGTCCCTCCCTGAATTGCTTAACATGTTGAGAACTGCTGAGCAAAACCTTAAGAAGGCTGAGCCCATTTTGATGGTTCCAAAGGTCAAAGGAAAAGGAAAAGCCAACAAGAAGAAGGATAAAGGTAATGGAGAGTCCAATGCTAATTCTTCTTCAGCTGCACTAAAACCAAAGGGTGGTGTGGCAAACGAAGGGGAATGCTTCCATTGTAAGCAACCTAGACACTGGAAGCGCAACTGCAAGCTCTATCTTGAAGAACTTGCTAAGGAAAAAGGAAGTAAGACTTCCACTTCAGGTATTTTTGTTATAGACGCTAACCTTTCTACTTCCTCATCTTGGGTATTGGATACTGGATGTGGATCTCACATTTTTGCAAATGTGCAGGATCTAAGTAGAAGTAGAAGATTGGCCTGAGGTGAAGTGGACCTATGTGTTGGAAAAGGAGTAAGGGTTGCTGCCTTAGCCGTAGGGACTTATGTTCTCACTTTACATAGTGGATTAGTTTTAGAATTAGACAACTGCTACTTTGTGCCTACTATTAGTAGAAATTTGATTTATGTCTCTTGTTTGAACAAGAAAGTTTTTTCATTTATAATAAAGGACAAATGTCGTTCTATTTATTTATATGAAATATTTTTTGGTAGTGCTCAACTTAGCAATGGGTTGTATGTTCTAGACCTCGAAGATCCAATATATAATGTGAATACCAAGAAGGTCAGATTAAATGATTCAAACCCGACCTATCTCTAGCACTGTCGCTTGGGCCATAT
This sequence comes from Aquilaria sinensis, assembly GCA_005392925.1. Lineage (NCBI taxonomy): Eukaryota > Viridiplantae > Streptophyta > Magnoliopsida > Malvales > Thymelaeaceae > Aquilaria > Aquilaria sinensis. The sequence goes on along the minus strand of SMDT01003226.1, from coordinate 248,727 downwards.
AAATGAGACCCGCATATCCAAGCTCCGTAAGGATGGACTCTTGGACTCATTTGATTTTGAATCATATGAGACATGTGAGTCATGTTTGTTGGGCAAGATGACCAAAGCCCCATTCATAGGGCAAAGTGAAAGGGCTAATGACTTATTAGGACTCATACAAAATGATATATGTGGCCTTATGTCTACACATGCTAGAGGAGGTTTCCAATACTTCATTACCTTTACTGATGACTTCAGCAGATATGGCTATGTGTATATCGTGAGACACAAGTCGAAATCCTATGAAAAGTTCAAAGAATTCAAGAATGAAGTAGAGAATCAACTCGGGAAGAGTATCAAAGTGCTTCGATCAGATCGAGGTGGAGAGTACTTGGATCGAGAATTCCTTGACTATCTCAAGGAGTGTGGTATAGTATCACAACTCACTCCACCAGGTACACCTCAATGGAATAGTGTATCTGAAAGGATAAATCAAACTCTATTAGACATGGTTCGCTCTATGATGAGTCAAGCCGACCTTCCAAACTCCTTTTGGGGACATGCTCTAGAGACAGCCACTTTTACACTAAACCGAGTTTCATCTAAATCGGTTCAAAAGACACCATATGAGATATGGAGTGGGAGGCATCCCAATTTGTCTTTTATGAAGATTTAGGGCTATGATGCTTATGTGAAATGTCAATCCTCTAACAAACTAGTGCCCAAATCTCAAAAATGCCTTTTTGTTGGGTATCCCAAAGAAACAAAGGGTTACTATTTCTACAATCCTTTTGAGCAAAAAGTGTTTGTTGCTCGAAATAGTGTTTTCTTAGAGAAAGGGTTTATCTCTAAAGGAACTAGTGGGAGGAAAGTAAAACCTGAAGAAATTCAAGAACAACAAGGAGACATCGAACCTGAACAAACACCACAAGATGTTGTGGTTCAAGAGTCTGTTCCTATAGCACAGAGCCCACGTAGGTCTGGTAGGATTCGTTGTGAGCCCAACAGATAAGGATTTCTCGCGACTCACATTGGTGATGTGATGCTCATGGATTAGGATGAGCCCACAACCTACCAACAAGCTATGTTAGGACCTAACTCTGAGAAGTGGCTAGTGGCCATGAAATTCGAGATAGAATCCATTTATGAAAAACCAAGCATGGACTTTGGTTGACCCACTTGAAGGGGTGAAACCCATAGGGTGTAAATAGGTTTTCAAGAAGAAAACTGACATGGATGATAATATGATTACCTTTAAAGGATGACTGGTTGGAAAAGGTTTCAAGCAAATTCATGGTATTGATTACGATGAAACATTTTCACCAATTGCCATACTTAAATCCATCCGAATTTTCTTCACTATTGCTGCACACTATGATTATGAGATATGGCAAATGGATGTCAAAACTGCAATCCTAAATGGAAAGTTACTTGAGCATGTGTACATGACATAACTTGAGGGTTTTGTCACTCCTGAGAATGCCAATAAAGTGTGCAAGTTACAAAGGTCTATCGATGGACTGAAGCAAGCTTCTCAAAGTTGGAATCTTCATTTTGATGAAGCAATCAAAGAGTTTGGTTTTAGAAAAAGTGAAGATGAACCTTGTGTCTACAAGAAGGTTAGTGGGAGTGCTATTGTCTTCTTGGTGTTGTATGTAGATGACATACTACTCATCGGGAGTGACATTCTTGAGCTACAGTCTATGAAAACTTGGCCAGGGAAATGTTTCTCTATGAAGGACTTGGGTGAAGCAGTTTATGTGTTAGGCATCAGGATCTATAGAGATAGATCTAGAAAGCTTTTTGGCCTAAGTCAAAGTACATACATTGACAAGGTGCTAAAGAGGTTTAGCATGGAAGATTCCAAGAAAGGATTCTTGCCCATGTCACATGGTATAACTCTTTCTAGATCTCAGTGTCTAAGTACACCTGAGGAGAGAGAGCGCATGGCTAAGATTCTATGTGCTTTAGCAATTGGATCTATCATGTATGCGATGATATGTACTCGTCCCGATGCCTCATATGCCTTGAGCATGACGAGTAGGTACTAATCAAACCCCGGTGAGAGTCACTAGACAGCTGTTAAGAACATCCTTAAGTACTTACGAAGGACCAAGGATGCATTCTTGGTCTTTGGAGGTGAAGATGAGCTCGTTGTAATGGGTTACACCAATGCAAGCTTCCAATCCTAAAAGGATGATTTTAGATCACAATCCGGTTATGTGTTTTGTATTGGAGGTGGTGTTGTGAGCTGGAAGAGTTCAAAGCAAAAGATAGTAGCTGACTCTACAACAGAATCTGAGTACATTGCCGCCTCTGATGCTGTGAATGAGCCAGTTTGGATCAAGATGTTCATCACTGAACTTGGAGTGGTTTCAAGCATTGCCGACCCGATAGAGCTCTATTGTGACAACAATGGAGCAATCACATAGGCTAAGAAACCTCAATCTCACCAACTATCCAAACACATACTCCGACACTATCATCTCTTTAGGGAGATCATCGAGAGGGGTGATGTAAGGATATGCAGGACTTCGACAGACAGCAACATTGCATATCCACTGACAAAGTCCCAGATGCAGCAGAAGCATGATAGCCATTCTAGGTCCATCGCTATTAGATACATGGATGATTGGCATTTAGTGCAAGTGGGAGATTGTTAGTGTTGTGCCCAAAAAGCCAATCATGAGATAATTGTATTTTTTGCACATTGAGTCATGATATTTTATTAAGGCATTAATCCAGCAATTATGTTTGTTGTTTTGTTTCTGCGCAACGTAGTAAACATAATTGTGAACCTAGAATAATTATATTCTTAAACATCCCTGGTCTAGTATTATTTTGGAGCAGGTTGCAATAATACATAACGACTAGCATATGTGGAGACTAATATGAGATATGTAGTCTACATATGGGTACAAGTTGGAGAACTTGTGTACTTGACCGACCCACCATGAGAACACTACATGGATCATTATATGAGTGTCATAAGTGTTCTCATAGTGATCATAGTATATGTAGTCCTTTGACCTAAGGTCATCAAGGTTCCCTACATGTAAGTCACATCCTTTGATACTTTCCTTTGTTGCTCGTAACTTAGTGAACTTGATAAAGGTCATTGGATATGTCAGATATCATGTGGAAGGATTTGTATGATCAAGATGGGATTTGTCCTTCCTATATAACGGGAGTGATATCTTTGAGCCCCTTGATAGAGTAAGACTTAGAAAAATGTATGGCCATGATCGGATGAGTTGATATACGATATCAATGTCATCAGTTTAAGTTGGTCAACTCGGTAATCAAGAAACCAAGGATTGGGCTATACAAGAGTGACACATTCCATGTCTCGTGCTTAGTCTTGATATCTTGGACAAAGGGACAATGGCATGTATTGGTAATGATCATAAAGGTTTAGTTGAATTAACGACAATCTTGTCACTTGGGTAACAATGATGTGTTACTAGACACCGCTCATTGCTGATGATCATAAATGGCATTTACGATCATTGCCAACGTGGTAAGAGCCTATTGGGTTGCACACATAGAGCTATTTGGGTCATTAGAGTGCATGGGCTAATTATTTGGGTTATGGTTTCACAATAATTTTTAATTAGTAATGGGCCCAAAAGTTAAGCGATTATTAAGCCTGAAATTGAAGCCTAATTGGATTAGGACTTTGAAACCAATCAGGCCTAGAAGTTGAGTGTCACTATAAATACAACTTTCAGTGAGAAATTTGTAGCTTTTTGCCCTTGCCTCCCAAAAGGACAACCGCACTCTTGTCTTTCAATTCCTTGGAGGACACAAGCTAGCCCTACAAGTGCAAGAGAAACGCATCTGCCGAGATGTGGCGGAAGCGTGGTGACCCCGAGAGGCTCATGTGGATACCCTAGAGAGCTTGAACATGTCAACTGTTCAGGTTTTGTGATTCGACTCTATAGTTGGGTGAGAGATCTCAACTGAAAATTAGGTGTGAAAATTTTTGAACACCCAATTTACACCGTTTCACTTGGATCCTAGAGGTTTCGGTTAAATTCCGTTGCGCTTGTTTGGCTCCCGAAACCCAACACTTTCTACAAAAGACGTTGATCAGATGTAACGCAAACATAGGTTAAGTTCTGCAGAGAATGATGCTTTCCGAAGGGGTGCTAACCGAATATGGCCATGGCACCTTTCGTGCCCGAGGGTAGCCCATAAGGAACTTAGCCAAAGTTTTGAAGAAAGGAGAAATTTCATTAACACTATGACAAGAGTAGAAAAGATGGATTACAAAAGAAAAAGAAGAAAAAGAGGGCCTATTCGTGATCCTGGGCATCTGCCGACTCCTCACCATCCTCGGCATCCTCACCTTCGGAGTCTTTATCAATGACAATAGCTTTAGGTGCCGAAGGTGGAATGGTAGGAAGATTGAGGAACTCTGCCCTTAACCACTGCTAGGATGGTCCTTCGTGGATGTCCAGAGCCGCCAAAAAGGAAAGGTCAAGGTCGAGAAATCTGGACAAGACTTGGCGATCAGCCAAGCAGAAGCCATCCTGATAAGACCTCTTGGTTGTTTGGTCGGACTTAGCCTTCTCCGCGTCCAAATCTGCCAGTTCTTTTCAAAGCTCAACGACCTCCTTCTCCAGCTTTTTCTTCTTTTTCTTCCCCTCCATCTTCAGCTTATCGACCTCGGCTTGAAGCTTGGAGCTAAGGTCGAATGCCTTCGTAACTTTAGCAGGAGCGTCCTCCTTCTCCTTCTGAAGAACCTCATTGGCCGAGGTCAGAGCTATCACCTTCGTACCAAGGTCTGACATCTTTGTCGAGAAGTTTTGAATGAGCTCCCCTTGGCTTTTGAGGACCTCATCCTGAAGGTTAAGCAAATCCTCCTTTGCTATTTTATTTAGCTCTCCATAGTTGACGACAGAACTAGCCAAGAGTTCCTTGGCCTTCGCCAAGGACTCCTCGGACCCACTACAGACTAAAGATTGTTTGGCTACCAAGCTCGAAAGTACCTAGTATATGCCAAGAGCTCCAAAGGGGAAGACCCTGAGTAAGGAACAAAGGGCAACAATGCCATAGAAAATTCCTAAGTATTGAAGGGTGGAGTTTTACCTGGGCAGCCTGCTCACTTATCCTCATGGCGAGGATCTCCTCGTTCGGACACTCTTCAGTTAGGGACTATGATAGCCGAAGTGCTCATCACCCTTCGAACCCGTAGGCTCGGGTAAGGCACCACCCTCAGAAAGGAAAGCACTAACTACAGAGAGGATGGTGTCCGGCACCCCCTCATCCTGACCTCGGTAATTCTTCATCCCTATGGACGACAGTACCAACCTCGGGAATACGATCCACCATCACCCTTGGTAAGACGATCGAACCACCTTCGGCGATGAAGGACGTCCCCAAACGGGACCACCATCGGCGAGGATATTCCTGGATTGCTGAAGTGATCTCGGGTGATAGTTCTCCTGCTTCGAAGAGCTCTCTTCTACGAAAGGGACCTCGGGAATATGGTAGAAGCAATTAAGGAGCCTTTGACACATACTCGACACGCCGGCCCTAAACACGCTCTGACACGCCACCCTCGCGCAGCCTAGGCTCCTGGCTAGGCAGCCTGTGGTCGGCTAGATGCTCTCCCTCTCCCGGAAGGTACGGATCGCATCTAACCGAAACGTGTCATGATCTGGGCCGGCCATGTCAAATGAACTCCTACTATTCACTTCGCTATAAATATTCGGCAAGCACCCCAGGTAAAGGTATTGGACTTTAAGGGGAAAAATCTCTCCATTTACTACTCACTCTCCACTCCCAAAACACTGACTTGGGCGTCAGAGGCTCCTAACCGAAAAAATACCACGGGGAACTCCTAACCCTTGCTCTTTCTGAGTGTTCACAGTCCTCCTCCCACCAGACCTTCCTCACCTAGGCATTCCCTCACCGGCAGTCTTTGATCCAAGCTCACCATGTCACACAACGACAATACAGTAGGGCGTCATTTGGCGCCGTCTGTGGGAAACACCTCCCAGGTTGCCATCGTAAAGACTCGGTGCTCAAAGGGCAAGGGGCTCCTAACGTCCACCTCCGTGCCGGAGGCTTCGCCGGCAACCCAGCAGCCCATTGAAGAGACTTCTACGCCGGAAGGCGATCGCCCTTTTACAGTAACGATCAACTTCCTACAAGACTTCCAGTGCTCCATCGTCACCGAAATGATGCAACAGCTCGACCAAAGGTGGCCCTAGCCTCCACAGGGCCGAAGGACATCCCCTTCGGCAGTAGCCCGAGAGAGAAACTCAAAATCCACCCACCAAAGTTCTGGAAGTGAGGACTCTCTCGACGCATCTTCAATGGAGGACATGCCCGCTAGGACAAGACCTGCCAGGGAACAAGTCCCAAAGGAAGCCAGGGCTTCCTCTCAACGGAGTCCATCCCCGTACCGAAGGTCTCCATCCCCTCATTGCCGAAGTTATTCTCTGAGAAGGAGAAGAAGTTCGCCATTGTAAGTGACCACCAGGCAATAAAGGGAAGCCAACACAGCCGCCCTTATGGAAAAGATCCTCAAAAGACTGGAAAAGGTTGAGAGCCAGATCTCCCGAAAAGTAGTCTGGTCGAGGTTGTTTGACACTTATAACGGAGAAGATTCACCCTTCATCTGGGAAGTAGTGGAGGCACCAATGGCCAGTGACTTTAGGGTGCCACACTTAGAAACTTACAACGGGCGTAGTGACCCTCAGGCGCACCTCACAAAGTACAAACGGAGCATGATGGTCCACGACGCCGATGACGCTACCCTCTGCAATTTCTTTGAGGTGACCCTCTCCGGTCCGGCGACGGCACGGTACAACTTGTTGCCCATGGAACCTTGCTAAGTTTCCATGAGTTGTCTACTGTTTTCACTCAGCAGTTCATTGGCAGCAGGCCAATAGCCAAGATGCGAGTACAGATGTTTGATATAGTGCAACAGAGTAGTGAAACCATCCGCAACTATGTCGAAAGGTTCAATCAAGAAGCACTTAATGTGCCAGACTTTTGGCCCGAGATCCGTATCCTTGCAATGACAGGAGGACTTCAGAGGGATTCCCAGCTCTTCTACGAGTTCTCTAAGGACCCTCCAGACACTTTGGCACAGTTCTACGAAAGGGCTGAACAACACATGACGGTCAAAAAACTCAGGATGGGGGGACCAAAGCTGGAACACCCTCGGTCCGAAGGACCAAGTCGCCAGCCCCGACATCAGAATGAGGTTGGAGGAAGGCCCCGAAAGCAAAGGGGTAAAAAGCCAATGACGTTCATTCCTCTGAACGCCACAAGAGCCAGCATTCTCATGGCCTTGCATAGACAAGGGACTACAGTCCCAAGGCCAAAGGCCATGACCTCAGAAAATAAGAAAAATATGAAGAAATTCTGCCAATACCACCGAGACCATGGCCACGACACTGAAGATTGCTTCTAGTTAAGGAAGTACATTGAGTCCTTGATAAAACAAGGCTAGCTTCACCGGTAGCTCAGGATGCCTTCCCCAATGGGAAGAAAGGAAGAAGAAAGGAGGGGAGACGATGAGGACTATGTTTCTGACAGATGTCGGGACAGAAGTCCTCGAAAGAATCCACCACCATCAGCAGGGGTCATCCAAACCATCACAATAGGGATACCCTCAGCCGAAAGGAAAAGGAAGATAATGGAGATCTACATAATGGAGTATAGGAACTCGCCGAACAAGCTTGTTCGAAGAGACGGGTCTACGATAAAGTTCCCTCACGACGACCCACTCATTGTCACGGCAAGGATACGGAGTAGGGACGTCAAAAGAGTACTCCTAGATGACGGCTCCAACACCGATGTCATCTTCTCACACCTACTGCCTAAACTAGGGATCTCGAGAGGTGACCTCAATACAGTCAGTTCCCCCACCTTTGGGGTTGGGCCGTCCGAGCTCCTAGTTCTCGGATGCATCAATCTACCTCTGATGTTAAAGGGAACCTCAACTCAAAATCGGGAAGAACTATTTGCCTCTATTATGATGAGATTCATCGTCATTGACGTTCCCTCATCATACAATGCTATCCTTGAGAGGCAAACTCAAGGCAATCTTCACTTTCACCCCGATGTAAAGTATTTAACGGTCACCTTCGCAACCAAAGAAGGAGATGCAGAGATCTTCATCGACCAAGCCGAAGTCAGGAAAGTCTTTACCAGGGCTAGACAAAGGCCGGCCAAGGTCCAAGTACAGACTTTAGCTACAGAAAAAGATATCACGATAGGCGAAGCAACCACAAGAGAGAAAGTAAAAGAGCTAGGAAAAGTTGAGACAGAAGACGTAGAGTTGGTCCCCGGCCGGAACACCCGAGTAGGGAAAAAATTGGCCAAGGGTCACAAAGACAGGCTTGTATCTTTCTTGTTAATGAACAAAGATTTATTCGCCTAATCTCTGAAAGACATGCCTGGGGTCGACCCCAGAATAATCCACCATAGCCTTAAAGTCCGGTCGAACACCAAATCAATTCGTCAGAAAAAACGGAACCTATCATCTTACAAGAATTCCTTCGTTAAAGCTGAGGTTAGGCGCCTGATTGAGGCAGGGGTAATAAGAGAAGTTAAGTACCCCGAATCGCTTAGCAACGTGGTTATTGCCACAAAGGAAGGGAGTGAAAAGCTCCGAATGCGCATTGACTTCCGAAACCTGAACGATGCCTGTCCAAAGGACTCCTAGCCCTTGCCAACTGTAGACCAATTGGTGGATTCAACCGCTGAATATGGTCTTCTCAGTTTCCTCGACGCCTTTAGTGGGTATCATCAAATTCTGATGCACCCCGAAGATGAAGAAAAAACCACCTTCGTCGCCGATGTTGGTACTTACTGCTATGTCAGAATGCCCTTCAGGCTTAAAAATGCAGGGGCTACCTATCAAAGGTTGATGAATAAAGTGTTCGAATCTTAGATTGGGAGAAACATGGAGGAATATGTCGATGATATGATAGTTAAGAGCAGAATGCCTAGTAATCATATCCATGACTTAAACGAGACCTTTCAACGACTTCGGGAGTTCGACATTCACCTCAATCCCAAGAAGTGCGTGTTCAGAGTAAGTGCAGGGAAGTTCCTTGGGTTAATGGTATCGGAAATAGGGATAGACGCCAACCCCAAAAAGGTCAAAGCCCTGCTAGGTTTCCGAACACCTACAACCATCAAAGATATACAAAGGCTTACAGGAAGAATCACTTCCCTTAGTAGGTTCATTTCCAGGTACGGCGACCGATGTCCACCGTTCTTCAAGGTGCTTACTAAAACACCCAGGAGCGAAGGCAACTCCAAAGATGAAGAGCATCCTTGGAACCCAGAACGCCAGAAATCCTGGGATGAGCTTAAAAGTTACCTAACTCGTCTGCCAACACTCCACAGCCATAGGAAGGAGAACCCCTCATCCTCTTTCTCACCGTCACTGAAAAAGCTGTGAGTTCAGTCCTAGTGAAAGAAAAGGGTGGGAGGTAGTGGCCAGTATATTATGTGAGCAAATCCTTGCATGGTGTCGAGGTCAGGTACCCATTGCTCCAAAAAGCCATCTATGCCTTAGTGCTTGCAGGCAGAAGGTTACGGCCCTATTTCCAAGGACATTCCATTATTATCCGAAGCAACCTACCTCTATGTGGCATAATGAAAAAGGCAGAGCATTCGGGAAGGTTGTCAAAATGGTGTATCGAGCTCTGAGAATAAGACATCACTTACGAGCCAAGAAGAGCAATAAAGGCCCAAGAATTGGCAGACTTCATCGTCAAAATTCTGGGAATTGGGGATGCTGAAGTCACCTCGGAAGATCCAATGACAATTGAATCAGAGTGGAAACTCTTTGTCGATGGAACCTCAGGCGCCAAACACCAAGGCGCTGGCATGGTCCTTCAGGGGCCCGAGGGCATGGAAGCCACTAAAGCCATCAAATTTGGTTTTGATGTCACCAATAACATCGCTGAATATGAAGCCCTCATAGCAAGACTAAAACTGGCCAGAAGAGTAGGTGTAACAAACCTCAAGGCCCACAGCGACTCGCAGCTAGTAGTCCAGCAGGTGAAAAGATATTATGCTGCAAAGGATCCAACCTTGGAAAAATACCATGACCTCATCAAGGAGCTCATTAAAGAGTTCAATTCGATGCGAATAGAAAACGTGCCCTGAAGAGATAACACTCAAGCTGATACCTTGGGCAAATCCAAGGAACCCATCGTGGTGCTAAAACAACCTAGCACGGAGTTAATGTGCATAGCAACCTTAGAAGCAGGACGGCAAGATTCCATCAAAAAATACTTGGCAACTTTGGTACTACCCGAAGACCCAACCTAGGCCACAAAGGTGCGAAAGCTCTTCGTCAGATACTTCTTCATCGGGGATGAACTATACAGACAAGGGTACGCAAGTCGCTTGCAGAGGTGCGTAAAACAAGAGGATGTCAGAACAATCCTCGAAGAAGTTCACGAGGGGGCCTGTTGTTCCCACATAGGAATGGACGCCCTCGTCGAAGTGATACTTCACCAAGGTTACTTCTGGCCTTCCCTAAGGAAAGATGCAAGGCAATTTGTTCAAAAATGTGACAAGTGCCAGAGACACGCCAACATCCAGAGGTTACCCTCAAAGTTAATAGCCTCGGCCAGTTATCCCGGTCCATTTGCAGTATGGGGCATTGGCCTCATCGGGCTGCTCCCAACGGCACCTGGAGGAGTGAAGTTCTACGTAATTACAGTAGATTACTTCACTAAATAGGTCGAGGCAGAGCCACTGGGAACAATTTTGGCAAAAAACATACAAAAATTTGTCTGGAAGAACATCATATGCTGATTTGGTATACCAAGGGTAATAATGGCTGACAATGGCACCCAATTTACGGACAAGGGGTTCCAAGAATTCCCTCGGTATTAAGCTACACTTCACCCCAGTTGCCCATCCTCAGAGCAACGGGCAGGTAGAGGTATCTAACATAACCATAAAAGAAGGCCTGAAAAAGTGATTGGGGGAGGCAAAGGGAAAATGGCCAGAAGAACTCCCTAGTGTGCTATGGAGCTACCAGACAACACCCCGAAGAGCCACAGGAGATATGCCATTTTCACTTGTCTTCGAATATACCTTGGAGATAGCTTACTTCTTTTACCAAATCTAACCGTGTCTTTGGTTGGTGCCACTTTAAGCCATGCTTTATCACCATCCTCAAACTCTAAGTCTCTTCTTCTTTTGTTCACATAAGCAATGGTCCTCTCATTAGCTTTTTTTAACCTTTCCTGTATCTACTTGGTTTTACTTGTTGTCTCTTCAATAAGCTCTAGACCTAACTCAAGTGTATCCGAGGCTTCCACCCAACAATGGGGTGTCATGCACCTTCTCCCACAAAGGGCTTCATAAGGTTCCAAACCAATGGTGCTTTGATAACTGTTGTTGTCAGAGAATTCCACCAAAGGTAAGTGTTGGTCCCATTCTCCTTTAAAATCCAATATACAACTCTTGAGCATGTCCTCCAGTATCTGAATCACACTATCAGTCTGTCCACCAATCTGAGGATGATAAGTAGTGCTCAGGTGGATTTTGGATCCTAGTGCCTTGTGAAAAGCACTCCAAAATCTAGTTGTATACCTTGGATCTCTATTTGACACTATGGAGTTTGGAACTTCAGCAGTCTTACTATTTCTTTGATGTACATTTGTGCCAAGTTTTGTAGTGAGTCTATGATCTTTATTTGCAAGAAGTGGGCACTCTTGGTTAACCTTTCCACAGTGACCCAAATTGTGTGATGTCTTAATTTGGTCATAGGCAAGGCAGTTAAGAAGTCCATCGTTATGTTACCCCACTTTCTAACTAGAATGGGTCAAGTCTGTAGTGTTTCTGCTGGCTTATGGTGGTCTACCTTCACCCTTTGGCATGTTGCACATTTAGACACATATATGGCCATGTCTTTCTTCATGTTTGGCCACAAAATATGTTTCTTCAAGTCTTTGTACATCTTTCCACTTCCATGACAGATATTCAGTTTGGTCTTGTGAGCTTCTTCAAATGTCTCATTTCTGAGTTGTTGCTCGCCAGGCACATATATTTTGTCCTTGAAGTATAGTAATCCTTACTTGTAGGCAAAGAATTCTTACAAGGACACTTTGTCTTCCCCTAAAATCTTCTTCAAGTTTCAATCTACTTCTTGTGCCTTTCTTCTTCTTCAATCCATCTTGATTGTATGGTCAATATATTGACTTATGCATTTTCCCATTTCTGCCACTTATGCCAGAGGCATAATAAACAATTTTCTTCAGTTACATCCTTTGTAAAACCACCTTTTATTAATCCTGTATACTTTCTACTCAAGGAATCTACCACCAAATTGCCTTTGCCCTCAGTATACATAGTCTTCAACAAACTCCAACCATCTTGTTTCCCTCATGTTCAATTCTTTCTGAGTGAACAAGTACTTTAGGCTTTTATGGTCAGTGTATATCAAGAATGAACTTACCGATAAATAGTGTCACCATTACTTTAGGGCAAATATCACAGTAGCAAGCTCTAGATCCTAGGTAGCATAATTTTGCTCATAGGGTCTCAGTTGCCTTAACCCATAAGCAATCACTTTTCTATCCTGCATTAGAATAGATCCTAGCCCGTATCTAGATGCATCTGTATCAATGATGTAGGGCTTGCATGGATCAGGTACGATCAACACTGGAGCTTCAATGAATCTGCTCTTCAGTTCCCCAAAACATTTTTACACTTCTCAGTCCATTCAAATATTTGACCTTTCTTGGTCAGTTGAGAAAGAGCTGAGGAAATCATGGAAAATTTTTCCATAAATCTTTTGTAATAGCCTGCCAGTCCTAGCAAGCTTCTAACTTCCTTTACAATCTTAGGTCTTTCCCACTCTTGCATAGCTTTGACCTTTTCAGGTCTACTCTACGGCCCTGTGCATCAATGATGTGTCCTATGAAAGACACTTCCTTTAACCAGAACTAGCATTTGAAAATTTTGCATACAGTTGACTGTCCAACAGTGTGTTCAAGATAGTTTTTAAGTGTTGCTCTTGTTCACTTTCATCTTTGGAATACACTAAGATGTCATCAATGAACACCACTACAAACTTGTCCAAGTAAGGTTTGAACACACGGTTCATCAAGTCCATGAATGTAGCATCCGCATTAGTCAAGCCAAATGGCATAACTGTATACTCATAGTGTCCATATCTTGTTTGGAATGCTGTCTTGGGTATATCATTCTCCTTTACTCTTAACTGAAAGTATCCATATCTCAAATCAATTTTAGAGAAGATCTTTGCTCCTTTAAGTTGATCAAATAGATCCTCAATCCTAGGGAGTGGATACTTGTTTTTGATAGTCAGGGCATTCAATTTTCTATAGTGAATATACAATCTCAATGATCCACCTTCTTTTTCACAAAGAGAATTGGTGCCCCCCATAATGAAGCACTTGGTCTTATGAACCCTGTTTCAAGTAGTTCATCAAGTTATTTCTTGCGCTTAGTCATCTTTGTGATTGGCATTCTATACGGAGGTATGGATATTGGTACTACCCGATTTGTAACTTGATTTCAAATTCTATCTTTCCTGGAGGGGGAATCCCTAACAGGTTTGTAGGAAAGACTTGTGGAAAGTATCTCACTACAGGTATTCTATTAACTTCCTCATCAATTTCAACACCAGTCAATGCATAATATTCATCTTCAGAAGTCACAGGAATTTCATCCATAACTTCTAGTTCCATGCCATAGAGTCCCTACTGTCACACCTCACACAGGCCCTGGCCTAAATCCAAAGTATTAACTCCCAAACCTGAAGTTTAATCTCTAACCTTTCAATTCGGCCAACTAATAAATCTTAACCTTAAGTCTTATTTTCTTAAGGTATTTAGCCTGGGAGGCGGCCCAGGAGGCTTATGAGTGATTCCAATTAGTTACTTGCAGCAGAAGTAAGGCCCAAATCCACTAACTTGCAGGACAAGCAAGGCTTTAATAGATTACTTGCATGACAAGCAAGGCAAACACTTAATGCAATTTAAGTGTTTAGAATGTGTGCATTTAAGTGTGCTACTTAGGATGGCAACCAAGAAGCCCAGAGTAGTCTTTTAGTTTGAAAACCCATATTTGAATGCACATGTACCTCTCGGCCAAAAAGAACAAAAGAGGTTCATAAAAAGAACATACATCACATTCATGCCAGAACATACATAAGCCCATAAGTTTTCATCATATACAAGTCCAAACCATTCACCAAAAGTGCAAACATAACTTTGCTACAAAGGTACTCCATGTACCATAAAAGAACTAGGCAACCAAGACTACATAATATGTACATACAAAAGTAGTCTACCTAGTACAAATACATGGCTACATGCCATGATTCCAATGTCTTCCAAACCAAGTTATGTTACAACCTGAGACCACTAATGGTCAACACAACACTTTCAGTTTCCCATACAGCAGGACACACTGCAAAACCAAACGTATGGCCATGTTCATAGTCATGAAAGTGAAAACTATGATCAGAGCAAGTGTCCACATATCCATAGCTGCCCACCTAGACAAGTCCCAACTTTACAAGCCTGCAAAACTTAACACATAAGTCCTGGCCAACTCTCAAAATAAGACTTGTAATGCACAAAATGAACAAGCCAAGCACACATTGGCACATACCATAGTAATCCAGCAAACTAGCACAACACACTAGCACAAACTCAAGCAATACTACTCAAGCCGAATGTCCTTTCCTGAAAAATAATATATATGGGCAATGAGCATATAACTCAGAAGGGATTCACTAACATATACCAACTCCTTAAGAGTCAATTTAGTTAAGCCGAGAGTACAACTCAAGGCTTAACCTCCATTAGCTTAAGTATACCAGCAAAATAAGACACAAAGACAAGGAAAACACAACATATATATATACATATTAACATACCCAAGACACATAAGCACAATATTCCATTAAATGGTTAGCAAGCATAGGGAAATCACCAAAGCACACAATAAACCCATGCACACACCACAATGCCCATTCGGCCAAGTACCATAACATGTGCCATTGTGTACTTTTGCACACAAAACTTCACCATAATGTCCACTTCCACTAAAGCTCTAAAATGCCTAGCAAAATGCCCACATTCACTAGCATTTCTAGCACATGTCTATAGTTAATTAGCTAATTAACACCATAACCGAATCAATCTCAATAGCCCATCAAGTAACTAAGGTCCTTTAGCAAATTTAACCATCACTTAGCTACTTTAAACACTTGAATCATGGTATACTACCAAGCAATCAACTATAAGTGAAACCCTACCTCAATCAAGCTCTCGGCCAAAACCCAACTTCCAAGCCAAAATGTTCTTCACACAATTGGCCTAACATAACACCAATTAAGCATAAAAACTCCTTGTTCATGGAATATCTACCATGTATTCAAGGAAGAACATAAATTTACCTCAAACCCTAGCTTGGAATGTCTTGGCCATTGCTTGTTTCTTCCAAACCAAAGCTTGAATGGAGTTGCCTAAAGCCGAAATCAAGATTTCCGAGCTTGATTTCTTCTTCTCAAGCTTCAATTTCCTCCTTTGATACTTGAGCCCGAGACCACTTTGTGAGAGCTCAAGAACACAAGCAAAGCAAGCTCTCGGTCAAGGAGGAAGAGCTCGAAATGAAGACAAAAATGGCTTAAGTGGACTTGGGCAATCCGGTTACAAGCCACATGTAACCAAATTGGCGTTTAAGCTAGCTTTCGGCCTCAACAAGTTAGCATTGCTCAATGGAGCCTTCACGTCTTCAGGGTCACACTTCCACCACCAAATCACATGCTCACCTAGGCACTTAGGTCACTTCATGGCGTACATTGCCAAGCACAAGTCAACATAAGTCCAAACTGTCATTTCCCCCCATGTGCAACCGGCCAAGTAACTAGTATCAGCTCTAGTTAGGCTAACTAAGATAATAATGCTTAATACCTTAGTGGGAGACATGACTTGACTAGTCCTCATTGTTGTCTACCTTAATTTGGTCTAGTGTGCCATTAATCCTTACATAGTTTTGCATGGCCGAAATTGTCTATTCAAACTTTGTAGTTTTATTTGCACCACTAATCCAAATGTACATTGTAGCCCTTCAGCTTTGCTTCCTGCCAAACTCCTTACCAGTACCGAACTTACGGCCTTTTCAGTAACGGCGAGGTAGAGGATGAGAGGTTTTCATCCCAGTGGCTCCCGAAGTGTCGGCAGGCGGGCTAGGTAGCTCTTGAGTTCATCCCAGGCCTTTTGGCAGTCTTCACTCCAAGGATGTTCCTTAGAGTCGTGGTTGCCTTCATTCTTTGCTTCTTTGGTAAGCACTTTGAAGAATGGTCGGTACCGGTTCCCGTACCTCGAGATGAAACCGGTACCTCGAGATGAACCTGCTAAAGGTTGTGATTCTCCCAGTAAGCCTTTGCATATCCTTGGTTGTCGTGGGAGTTTGGAATCCTAGCAAGGCCTTAACCTTTTCTGGGTTGGCATCGATACCTCTCTCGGATACCATAAACCAAAGGAAT
The DNA here is from genome assembly GCA_005392925.1 of Aquilaria sinensis. NCBI lineage: Eukaryota > Viridiplantae > Streptophyta > Magnoliopsida > Malvales > Thymelaeaceae > Aquilaria > Aquilaria sinensis. The sequence continues at coordinate 232,226 of SMDT01003226.1, read as the reverse complement.
TTGCTAGCCGTCACCCCAAACACACATTTCTTAGGGTTAAGATGGATCCCGAATTTTCAAAGTTGGTTGAATGTTTCCTCCAAGTGTATGATATGAATGCCAGGCTGCTTGCTCTTGACTATCATATCATCTACATTTCTCCCAATTTGGGAGGTGAATACCTTGTTCACTAGCCATTGGTACGTTGCTCCCGCATTTTTAAGGCCAGAAGGCATTCTCACATAGCAGTAGGTACCGACCTCGGTTATGAAGGTGGTTTTTTCCTCATCTTTGGGATTCATCCAAATTTGGTCATACCCATTGAAGGTGTCGAGGAAGCTAAGCAAACCGCATTCAGCAGTAGAGTCTACTAATTGGTCTATTGGTGGCAGAGGGTAGGAGTCCTTCGGGTAGGGAGAATGACTGGACCGAAGGCTGACCATATCCACGCTCGTGGCGAAGGGTCCAGCCAGCAAGCCCGGTGTCCAACGGAACAGTTAGGCCGACCTCGGAGAATGCGAGTAGGAGGAAGGAAGCCCCAAAACTTTACACCTCTGAGCACCACGAGGGCTAACGTCCTCATGGCATTGGAAAAACAGGGGACTCAAATCCAACGACCGAGGGGCATGACTGCTGACAACAGAAGGAACATGAAGAAGTTCTGTCAGTTCCACCGTGATCACGGTCATGACACCGAAGACTGCTTTCAGTTGAAAAAGTACATTGAATCACTGATAAAGCAGGGCCAGCTTCGGCGTTATTTGAGAATGCCTTCCCCGAAAGGGAAAAAAGAGGAGGAAGGAAAGCCCGATGACGAGGATTACGATTCGGACAGGCGAAGGAACCGAAGTCCGAGAAGGCGTCCTCCACCTTCGGCAGGAGTAATACAGACGATCACAACCGGACTTCCATCCTCGGAAAGAAAAAGAAGGGCCAGAGAGATAGCGGTGATGGAATATCAGAGCCCAACGAAAAAATTGGCTCGCGAGGATGGCTCCACCATCGTATTTCCCCATGACGATCCATTGCTGATAATGGCGAGGATAGGAAACTGGGACGTCAAGAGGGTACTGCTGGATGATGGGTCAAACGCAGACGTCTTGTTCTCACACTTGCTACCAAGCTTGGGCGTATCCAGGAGTGACCTCAAGGCTGTTACTTCACCCACGTTCGGCGTAGGACCATCTGAGCTACCTGTCCTCGGGTGGATCGACCTCCCCTTGATGATGAAAGGAACTTCGGAGAAAGGAACTACTGAGTTGTTCGCCTCTACCATGGCAAGATTCATAGTCATGGACGTTCCTTCGTCATACAACGCCATTCTCGGCAGACAGACACAGGGAAATTTGCACATTCGCCCTGATGTAAAGTACTTGACCGTCACCTTCGCCACCAAAAAAGGAGACGCAAAGATCTTCATTGATCAAGGCGAAGTGAGAAAGGTGTTCGTCAGAGCACGAAAGGCTCCAGCAAGCAACGTAGCACATGCTGTAGAAGCAAAAGAGCTGGAAGAGGGCGAGACAGAAGATTCAACAAAGGCGGAAATATAAGAAGTAGAGCTTGTCCCAGGCCATAGCACCCGAATAGGGAAAAGTATGGCCGACGGAGACAAGGAAAAACTTGTATCTTTTCTTCTTGCAAATAAAGATCTGTTCGCCTACTCGCCGAAGGACATGCCAGGGGTAAACCCTCGCGTAATCCAGCATAGCCTTAAAGTGAGTCCGGAAGTAAAACCTGTCCGGCAAAAGAAACGGAGCATCTCAGCTCACAAAAGTGAATTCGTCAAAACCGAAGTCCAGCGTCTGATAGACGCTAGCGTTATCCGGGAGGTAAACTACCCCGAATGGCTAAGTAACGTGGTAATTGCCACAAAAGAAGGAAGTAGCAAGCTTCGGATGTGCATCGACTTCAGAAATTTGAACGATGCCTGCCCAAAAGATTCATATCCTCTTCCACCAATAGACCAACTGGTAGACTCAACTGCCGAGTATGGGCTCTTAAGTTTCCTAGACGCCTTCAGTGGCTACCATCAGATAAGGATGGACCCCGGAGACGAAGAGAAGACTGCCTTCATCACCGAGGGAGGAACATATTGCTATATCAGGATGCCCTTCGGACTCAAAAATGCAGGAGCCACCTACCAAAGGCTGATGAACAAGGTCTTCAAAGACCAAATGGGGAGGAACATGGAGGTATATGTTGATGATATGATAGTCAAGAGCAAACTGCCTGGCTACCACGTTGCAGATTTAGGGGAAACCTTCCAAAAGCTCAGAACCTTCGGGATCCGCCTTAATCCAGAGAAGTGCATCTTCGGGGTGACCTCGGGAAAGTTCCTTGGGTACATGGTATCCGAAAGAGGCATCGACGCTAACCCTGAGAAGATTAAGGCTCTGCTTGAATTCCGAACACCTACCACAGTCAAAGACGTGCAGAGACTCACCGGAAGAATAACCTCTCTGAGCAGGTTTATTTCCAGGTACGGAGATAGGTGTCGACCCTTCTTCAAAGTCCTCACAAAAGCGGCAAAAATGGAAGGCGACCTCGGAAGGGATGGCCATCCTTGGGCTGAAGATTGCCAAAAAGCCTGGGAAGAACTCAAAGTCTACTTGGCCAGACTGCCGACTCTGCGGCAACCTCGGGAGGGAAAGCCCCTGGCACTATACCTCGCCGTCACGGAAAAAGCTGTGAGTTCGGTTCTTGTGAAAGAAGAAGGACCGAAACAGTGGCCGGTTTACTATGTCAGCAAGTCCTTGCATGGCGCCGAAGTCAGGTACCCTTTGCTTCAAAAAGCTATATATGCCTTAGTGCTTGCAGGTAGAAGGCTGCGGCCATACTTTCAGGCTCACCCCATCATTGTCCGAAGTAGTCTGCCACTACGGGATGTCATGAAGAGAGTTGATCATTCGGGAAGGCTCTCCAAGTGGTGCATAGAGCTGGGTGAACACGAGATCACATACGAGCCTCGGAAAGCCATAAAAGCTCAAGCACTGGCAGATTTTATCGCCGAAATACCCACCACTGAGGAGAGCCATTCAGATCCAAAAGAGGGTGAGCCAGAATGGACCTTACACGTTGACGGGGCCTCAGGATCCGAACACCAGGGAGCTGGAGTGATTATCAGAGGCCCCGAAGGCCTAGAAGTAATGAAGGCCATCAAGTTCAGTTTCAATGCCACCAACAATATGGCGGAGTATGAGGCCCTCATAGCAGGATTACGCCTGGCCAGAAAAATTGGCGTGAGAAACTTGAAAGCACATAGTGATTCCCAGCTGGTGGTCCGAAAAATGGCAGGGGACTATGGCGCGAAAGACCCGACCTTGGCAAAATACCATGAGTTGGTAACAAAGCTTATTCGGGAGTTCGACGTCGTGAAAATCGAGAACGTACCCCGACGGGAAAATGCTGAGGCAGACTGTCTGGCGAAGTCCAAAACTTGCACCGAAGTGCTAAGCCACCCCAGCATCGCGGTGCTAAGCATAGAGACCTCGGGGAAAGGATGGAGAGAACCAATCAAAACGTATCTCGCAACCAACACACTCCCCGAAGACCCCAGCGAAGCCGCAAAAGTGCGAAGGCGCTCCGGCCGTTTCTTCTTAATTGGAGAAGAACTATATCGGCAAGGATATGCAAATCCACTACAGAGGTGTGTTAGTGAAGAGGATACTGAAATGATCCTCGAAGAAGTTCACGAAGGTGCCTGTGGTTCGCACATCGGAACCGACGCCCTGGCAGCAGTGATACTTCGCCAAGGATACTTCTGGCCTACCCTGAGAAAGGACGCCAAGCAGTTCGTCCAGAAATGTGGTAGTTGCCAGAGACATGCGAACATCCAAAGAACACCCTCAGAGTTCGTGACTTCGGCAGATTATCCTTGGCCCTTCGCCGTTTGGGGTATAGATCTCATTGGGCCACTCTCAACGGTGCCTGGAGGCGTAAAGTTCTGCGTAGTAGCAGTAGACTATTTCTCTAAGTGGGTCGAGGCAGAACCTCTGACAACTATCTCGGCAAAAGAAGTGCAGAAGTTCGTATGGAAAAACATCGTGTGCAGATTTGGCATACCGAGGGTACTCGTAGCGGACAATGGGTCCCAGTTCATAGACAAAGGATTCCAAGAGTTCATTAGCAACCTCGGGACAAAAATGCACTTCGCCCCAGTAGCTCACCCCCAAAGTAATGGGCAGGTGGAAGTATCTAACAGGACCATAAAAGATGGTCTGAAAAAGAGATTGGGAGAAGCAAAAGGGAAATGGCCAGGAGAACTCCAAAGCGTGTTATGGAGCTACCGGACGACACCCCGAAGAGCCACAGGGGAAACACCCTTTTCACTCGTCTTCGGTACAGAGGCTATCATCCCCGTCGAGGTAGTACAACCGTCAATACGAGTCCAAGTGTTCGACGAAAAAGGAAATGACCTCGGCCTGAGAACCAAGCTCGACCTCCTCAGCGAACACAGAGAAGTAGCCGAGCTGAGAAGAAAAGCTTTCCAGCAAAGAGTGGCAGCAGCCATAAACCTACGCGCTAAGCCAAAAGGAATAAAGAAGGGAGACCTCGTTCTCCGAAAGGCTGAATTTGCACCCCGAAAACCGTCCCACGGGGTACTTCGCGCAAATTGGGAAGGACCCTACCTGGTACTTGCCGAAGTACGAAAAGGAGTTTATAAGCTCGGCGATGCCGAAGGCATAGAATTAAAAAATACTTGGCACTCAGAGGCCTTGAAAAAATTCTACGCCTAAAAAAGTTCGGTGGGAAAGTTGTATTAGTGGGAAAAATTTGTCCAAATAAAAAATTCTGAAAAGAGTCTCACGAAAAGTTGGAAAGTTTTCCGAAGTCTCTTGAGCGAATATATTCGGGACAAAGGAAAGCAAGAATATGGTTTTCCGAAGTCTCTTTTAGAATTAAAAAATACTTGGCACTCAGAGGCCTTGAAAAAATTCTACGCCTAAAAAAGTTCGGTGGGAAAATTGTATTAGTGGAAAAATTTGTCCAAATAAAAAATTCTGAAAAGAGTCTCACGAAAAGTTGGAAAGTTTCCCCAAGTCACTTGAGCAAATATGTTCGGGACAGAGGAAAACAATGGAATCTGGCAAAAAATATATATACTCAGCCAAAATTTTTATTTATTGAGCCAAACAGTGCTTACAGAGGAAGAAAATGAAGACAGAAGGCCCTAATACAAGCTAAGGAACCTCGGCGTCCTGAGAGCTGCCAGCCTCTGTGCTTTTGTCAGTAGCCTTTGGCGCCGGGAGAGAAGGAGGCAGTCTCAAATGCTCGATCTTGGACCAAGTCCACCGAGGCTCCTTGGGGATGTTCATTGCTTCCAGAAAGGAGAGGTCGAAGTCTGGGAACTTCTGCAGGATTTGGTGCCGAGCGAGACAGAAGCCGTCTTGAAAGCCCAACTTCGTCATATTATCGGACTCCTGCTTCTTGACCTCCAAATCCTCGAAGTCCTTCTCCAGATCAGCGTAATCCTTCTCCAAATCCTTGACCTTTTTCTTCAGTGACTTCACCTTCTTCTTCTCTTCTGAAGGCTCCATCAGAGATGCGACCTTGGCTTCGAGTTGAGCTTTCTCCTCGAGCGTCTTCGCAAGGATTGTGTCACTTTCTGACTTACCCTTTTGAATCGCCTCGACGGTCGAAGTCAGCTCCGCCATTCGAGAGCCGAGGTCGGAAAGCTTCTGGGAGGTGTCTTTCTGAAGTTCCTCTTTCTCTTTCTTGAACTCCTCCCGAAGTTCAGCAACCTCCTTCTCCGCAGACTGCTTGAGATGAGCATTTTCGGCTTCCAGGGCCGAACACTTGTCCTTCGCCTTGGTATAATAATCCCAAAGTGCCGCCCTTTTCTCTGCCTCTCGCGCCACGCGAACACGGAGACACCCGGCATCAGCAACCTCCTTCTCCGCAGACTGCTTGAGATGAGCATTTTCGGCTTCCAGGGCCGAACACTTGTCCTTCGCCTTGGTATAATAATCCCAAAGTGCCGCCCTCTTCTCTGCCTCTCGCGCCACTCGAACACGGAGACACCCGGCATACCCCATCAGCTGCAAAAAAGAGAGAGAGAAGCAAACAGAGGGAAATTAATGCTAAGTACTTGGACAAAAATCAAAGACAAAATTGCCACTGAGGAGACAGTGTAGCGTGCCTGGGCAGCATGTTCAGTGATTTTGGCGGCCAAGGAGTTATCGCCTGGGTAAGCCGCCGTAATGGCCTTGTAAGAGGCCTCAGTAAGCACCCCTTTGCACATTTGCCTGGCCATCTCGGGACAGTCCTCGGAGTACATATTCATGTCCTCCGTGAACGTCCAAAAGGGCTCTTTCGGCACTTTCCCTTCAGGAATTTTGGCATCCCGAAGGGCCCTCTTGCGGGCATGTTCGGTAACCCAGCCAGGAGACAAAAGGATGTTCGACAAAGTGCAACAAGGCAGAAAAATTGGTTAAGGCCACCTCCGCTGTGCAACAAGGCAGAAAAATTTGTTAAGGCCAGAAAAGTCTTAATGATTTGCAAGAGACAAAAGGATGTTCGACAAAGTGCAAACCTGCTGGCACCTCGGTAACGTCGTCGTCAGGAACCGTCGTCACCTCAGTAGAGATCCCCTTGCCTTTTATTTGGCGCCGCTCCTCGGCAGAAGGGGTCTCCTCCCCATCGCCCTCCAGAAAAGCATGCGAAGGCGTGGGGCTTTGAGGTGGCACGTCGGAAGAAGGGACGTCGGCAAAAGGTACCTCGGGCAAAGGGACAGCGTGGTCTTCGGCTTCCTCGCCTGCCTCCTCCGGAATCTGCGGAAGAGAGGAAGGACCAGCCTTCCTTGCCCGTTTCGAAGGAGGGCCCGCCGAAGTGTGCTTCCGCCTCCGAGAGGCGGCCTTCTTTGTCTGCTCGCCCCTCTCGGCCTGGCCTGTAAAAAGAGCCTTGTAGAAGGCAGCCGCGTCGTCGCCCATCTCTGGAGAAAGAAAAAGAAGATCAGTGTAAGTCCAAGATGAAGTCATGAAGGGAAAAATGAGAAAGTAACTTACTCTCATAAAAAGACTCATAAGTCTCTTCCCCCCGAAGGAGTTTCACGAGCCAAGCGGCCTTTCCCGAAGAAGCCGGTTTTGGCATATTGAGGTCCGTCTCATGCTCCTTTACCACCTTGAATTCCCGAATGACCTCTTCGGTCATGAGCCTCCAGTTGATCGGAAAGGGGTAAAGGGCACGAGGAGAGACCTCGGCAGCCCAGTCAGAGACGGCCAGGATGCGCTTGTCGAAGTCCTCAAAGATAGGTGCTACTTCGGCGTCCAGCAGCATCTTTGGGTCAACAACGTCCATCTTGAGCCTCCCCTGAGCCCACTTGGTCGGGACGTGCGACCAAGTTTCCGACTTCTTCAGGAAAAAGAATTTTTGTTGCCACCCTCGCCAGCTGTCTTTGGTGGCGAAAGTGAACGTATATTTTTTGCTCCCGGATCCCCGAGGTAGGATAAAATAGAAGCCACCCTTCGGGACCACGTAGAGCTTGTAGTACTGAAGAAAAACTACAAAGTGAGGTTTTATTTTGAAAACGCCACACATACAGAGGAAGGCGTTGAAATAGCAGTACGAGTTCGGTGGGAGTTGGTTAACGGCAATGCCATGGAAGTCGCAGAACGCGTTAACCATCTCCGGGGGGGGATACCGAAGTCCGGCCTTCAGTTGGGCTCGGAAGACGGTGATTTCATCACTTCGGTTGGAGAAAGGAAATTGGTCAGGACGGGGCAACCTCGTCACAGAATAAGAAGGTAAGAAAAACTTTCTCTTCCACTTCGCCAGTTTTGCCGGAGTAGTGCAGCAGGGGTGAGAAAGGAGAGGTTGCCAACTCTCAGGAACAGGCATGGTAAAAATGAGTTCAGAGAAAGCAAGAAAAACGAGTTCGGGAAAAACAAAGAAGAAACTTTGAAAAAAGCAAAAAGACTAAAACCCACCAAAGGTCTTGCCGGAATCTGGATTTTTGGAAGCCGTCGTGAAAAGTGGTCGGAAAAACGCCTGAAAAAGGAGAAACACCGCGGAAAATCGGGAGAGAATTAGAAAGCAGAAGAAAGCAAAAGTAGAAGCAGAAAGAGGGTTATGACCGGACTGGTATATATAGGCCGAAGAGGCCAGATGAACCGTCGTCATTAGTACCCCTCGGAAGGCGAAGCATCGCCATAATTGCTAACTGCGCCTGAAAAGTCGCGCCTGCCGTATTCAGTGCACTCTTACCCAGCAAAAAGGGCGCCACGTGTCAACCATCGCGCGGCAAACGTGCCGTGTGTCAGGCATCGCGCAGCAAACGTGCCATGTGTCGTCGATCACGTCGAGCAGGCCCTCTGACACCATTTGGTCTAGAGGCGCCGCCCTAGACTGACTCTGCTGGACACAAGACGCGACACACAAGCAGACCTATAAAGGCAAAAAAAGTAGGTTACCTCGAAGACACCAAAAGACAGCCTGCTCATATCTTTCAACATCAACCGGGAGATTATCATCCTTGTTAAAGACTGGGGGATTGGAAGAGGAGGAGGAAGAGGCCATTTCAGGTTCCGAGGTAGCCCAGCAATCCTTTTACCAGAAAATTATTTGAAAACAAGGTTTTTGATCCTGGTACGTGGCATTGTTATACAGCCAGACCCTCCACAGAGATTTCCGAAGGGCTAGTTCTGCTGAACCATTCGAAGGGCTAGTTCCATTTGTCTGTATTCTCCAATGCTCATAAACCAATGTTTGAGGATACCAGACATGAAGTTTCCCTTCGTCGTCCTTCTGAATCAACGGTTGCAGTTGCAGTACTCCCCGGAAGAAACACCATCGTCAACGCCTCTATTCTCCTGACCGTCCCAGACGTTTCAGAAGAAAGAAGAAAAGATTCTTCCGATACAAGAAGAAAAGATTCTTCAGCGGCAAATACAAACGATGTTTCATCTGCCGCCAACCAGGACACTTTGCTAAAGACTGTCCTAAGAAGTCCAACAAGTCAAAGAAAAGCCTGCCAGCAGCCTGAATTAACCATCAAGTGCAGCAGCAAAGGCAATTGCAGTTGCAGTACTCCCCGGAAGAAACACCATCGTCGACGCCTCTATTCTCTTGACCGTCCCAGACGTTTCAGAAGAAAGAAGAAAAGATTCTTCCGATACAAGAAGAATAGCGGCAAATACAAACGAAAGATGGATCAAATGATAATTGATCCATTAACACAGTGTCAGCAATGGATCAACTACCTCCATCAGGAGATTCTTGGCCTCATAGCCCGGCATGAAAACTCTTCGGCCCAAGAACAGGAGATCCAACATCTGAAGGAACAGTTAGGGCACCTACAAGCCCAACAGCAACCTCAGCCTGTTGTCCATATGGATGAAGATCCTCCGGCTATTAATCTTGATCCTGTTTGGCAACCTCCTTCGCTCAATATCACTCTATCCCTTGAAGGAGTCCCGACAGCAAAATGGCATGAGAAATTTCTTGAGTTCCATGCCTGGTGTCTAACACAACTCCAACGTGAAGGTGCTAATCATCTTAAAGTCAATTGTGCCTTCATTGCTGGCATCCACTCTTCACTACCAGATGGCATACCGAGTCCAGAACCATGCTCTTGACTTCTCTATGCCCAACATGAACAATGATGCCTTGTATCTGTCTGTGGATACAACCCATGTTCCTAACGAGACGTATGTCCCGCAACAAATACCTCGTGAGGAACTACAACGGCTGATCCCTGCCTCTTGGATATCTGCATATGAATCTCTCCACCAGCAGACAGAGCCAACGAAGAGGTAGGGGTTAAGGTAGGAGTAGATGTTCCTGACATAATAAATTTACCTGGAGCAGGGGATCAGCAAGAAGTGCCTAGTAACTCAACTCTGAGAGGAAGAAGGTGAGGAGTTGGTGAAGTTTGGAGATATTAAAAATAATACCTATGGTATGGACAGAGCATAGGTACCAGAAAAAGCAGAGAGCTAATTAAGCTTGAAGGCAAATGATGACTTAGGAGTTGCCACTCTGTGGATCCTCTCTTCAAGTCGTCCTCTGCCTTCAATTCACCAGATCACCTGCCCGGCTCCTACACCTTCTTCTCCCCTAACGGTTGAAGAAGATCTTCCACTAACTCTTTGCTCCAAGCTCACCATGTCACACAACGACGATGCAAAAGGGCATCACTTTGTTTGTTGTTCTTCTAGTTGAATTTCTTCCATTTGGTTGCCCTACTGAGTTTGCCTAATTTATCTCACAAACCTTAACTGTTCAGTCTTTTAAATGGGAAGCTTTTGCTCCTGATCTTGGCCTATTGTTGATAGCCAAAGGCTATTGCCTCCTCGGTAGTAACTCCCCGCCAGAATATTGGCCGAGGAGTCTGACGTCACCCAAGAGAGGATCTTTTCACTGACCTCGGAAGGTGCGAAGTCAAACACTATGAGCTCGAGACTTTGGTTAGCTCGTCAGGAATTCCGAGGACAACACCGTCTCCATCGAGGGGCCAAACTGACTGCCCCGAAGAGGATCTTCCCCGAACAAGAAGCACCTGAACAAGGGAATCCCCGAACTATGGGTGTGAGTCCCGAAGAAGGTGTCCATCAAGGGAACTCCCAGAACTATGGGATAGATCCCGAAGGAAGTGCTCGCACCGAAAGACGGATGGAATCCGAAGAGGGTGCACGCACCGAAGGGCGACCTCGCCCAGGGGACCTCGGGAGTACGGTATGAGCATTTAAGGAGCCTCTGACATGTCGCCCGCAAGCCCTGCACGTCACATCAGAACGGCGAACTGACACGCCGCAGCCGCCCCAGTCCTGACACAACCTGTCCGGGTCCAGGGCTAAAGGAGGCTGCAAACGGCTGCCTGTCCCCTAGGTCCAAAAGCACAGATCAAATCCGACCGAACACGTGTCATGATCTGAACGGACCATCTACTCCTATAAATACTAGGAAAGGGGACTGGGCAAAGGATGGGGCATTCTCCTCCCTTTGAGAAAACACAAAACAGGCAAGACGCTTGATCCCTTAGTGTTCTTCCTCCACTTTCACTCAGAAAATTGACTTGGGCGTCGGAGGGTCCTCCCCGGAAAAGCAAACCGGGGACCTCCTAACCTCTTCTTTGAGCTTTTCAGGCACACTCAGCTGGGAAACCAGAGCTCCAGGCGCTTGCCTCCTAAGGAAGTCTCTCCACCTGTCAACATGACAACAAACGAAGATGCTTTGGGGCATCAATTGTCATCGCCAATCACCCAGTTTCATTGTCGACCTAACTAAACCAGTAAGACTCTTTCACCCACCCTGTTTTCATGACTCAGAACCAAGCGCAGTTGTTGTGTTCTCTCTTCTGCGAACTAAGCAAGCTGTCTTCCCATCTGTGTTCTTTGCTTCGTTGTGTTGCTTCGCTACAGCAGCTTATTGGCAGAGGCTGATTGTTGTGATTCTCATTTTAACAGTGAGTATTCCCTGGGTTTTGTGTTTGTCTCTGGAGATTTATTGGCTTTTGCAGAACCCGCTATTGGCTACTCCATCTTGTTTTATTGTTCTGCTAGTCTACCACTATTTGTGGTTTTCCTTGTTATCTCTATTGCACTTTAACGGGCCGCAAACGACAACCAATTGAGAAGATTGTTTAATGCCATGTCTGAGAATTCAAAACCTCATCCTTTTTGAAATGGCTTGGAGATTCAGTTGGGTTTTCAACTCACTGAAGATAATGCCGAGTTGTTAAGGGATTGTTTTTTGCTTCACTTCCATGATTGGCGGTCTTTGCGACCTGACTTTGTCCAGCGGTAGGTTAATATACACAGGCCACTTGGGAAGGTGCAGCTTTTATATGCCGTGGGAAAAAACAGATTCATTGTTAAATTTCATTGCAGGCAGGAACAAATGAACATCATTTTGAAGGATACTTGGAGTTTTGATGGAACCTTGGTATCGATCAAGCATTTGTGCCTTTTCCCTTAGTTGTGATGCGCACCATTTTAACAATGTCCCTATTTGGGTACAAATTCGTAATTTTTTGGCTATCTATCTGACCAAGGCCACAACTAAGTACATCGGATCTCAGCTAGGTAGCGTGGTAGATATTGACATTCACCCGAAGCTTGTTGGAATTACCTTCGGGTTAGGATAGTTGTGGATATGACTTAACCTCTTACCTCAAGGTTGTTTATTCGGGATCATGATGGCTGCACACTTTGGGCTCAGTTAAAATATGAGAAAATATGCAAAATTTGCAAGAATTGTGGCAAAATTGGTCACTTAAGAGCTCAAATTAAATCTCCAATTGTCCGGGATGGCAATCATGAGCCACACTATAGCCTTGTCTTTTATTTTGGCAAAGAGAGAAAGGGTAGGCATCGAGTGCCTAAAGAATGGAAGGCTGCAAATAATGGGGATGATCCTGTGATGGGTGTTTTAAATACAGGCTATATCACTACTCTAAAAAAGATTCAAGTGGATTACCAAAATCATCCGCTCTATGCAGACCAACACTTTCCCTTACTCAAGGAGACTCAACAACCTCATATTTACTCTGCTAAACTACCTCAACTGCCATCTGATAGAGGTATTTTGAGTAACATCACTCAAATGGTCCATGGGAACAACAAGGGATCTTCCATCAGTGCTGGTTGCGTTGCAGATATTGGTGATTTTCTGCCCACAAGTATAGGAAGATTATTTGCCGTTAACAACAACAGAGCTTGATTTTATCGTGCATTCTACATGAACCTTCTATTGATTTTATTCCTCCATGGCGGGTTCAAAGGAAAAGGATCGAGTTGAGGGCTAACAATTGTACGCATATGAAGGTGCGAATTTCTAATCCAATCCTTGACTTCAATTCCTCCCATATAATGTTTGAGATAGGATCATCTTCCCAAGACCCTGGTTTTGCTGCTAGTTTAGCAAAGAAGCTGAAGATAGCAGCAGTCCCAATAAGGAAGAAACTACTAGGCTATAGGAAGAACAATAAATCTTCGTCCCATGTTTTTCCTCGATATTTGCATCTTGACTCTGTCTCTTACTCAGCTCCCGAAAGGCCTATGAAGTGGATCAAACACTGCATCTAATCCCCTCCATCTATTTCAAGCGGGGACTGGCATTACCTAAGGCCTATATCTTATGCAATTAAGTGGACTCGGATGGATCTTAGAAGTTGCATAAATGAGCTTTGTGCTAAGCAAACATATTGAAGACAAAGATAATGAACATGATGTACACAATGCAATATCACAAGGAGAATGACATATAAGCACTTACAAATAGCTAGAACAAGTCATAATCGCCATGTGGAACAAATCCACAATAACAAAAGTTATAGAACTAGATGAGTAACCCAAGTCTAAAAATAAGCTGAAAACATTGTTTCTACCACATTAAGAACAAGTTCTTCAAACTTAAACCTCAGAAGAACTAATGGGGGGTGGGAAAGAAGGGTCTCCAGAGAAGAGGAATGATAGTAAGGTTTGGGCTGGGTGTTGAAACAGCAGAGGCAGTGGCTGTAGATGCTACAGAGGTTGTATCCACTGAAGTGTTGAGTCTAGTAGAAGCTGTAGGATTCTCAGGTGTAGTCTTGGACTCTTTGCCTTGACGAGAAACAAGTTGGAAAATAAGAGAGTGGATGCCATCAAGCTTCCCAAGTTTGGCATGAATTTCAACTTGACATTTTTTCAAGGAATCAAGCCTGGCATTGGTTTTGGCTAACTCATAAGTGAGCGTCTCCAACTCAGTAAGCTCGGGTGCTTCATCCTCATCAACAATCTCATCATTTTCCACATCAGCCTCATCATCTTCACGCTTGTTTTTTACTTCTCTAATTGTCCTTTGAAGGCACTTCTTATAAGTGGTTTCTTCTCGGTTCCTACCAACTCCCTCAACAAGTTTTGAGCCTCCCAATTTTAAATTGGTAGGATCAACAATGGGTGCACGATTGTCCAACAGAATCTCGCCGGTGGTGCAAGTTACCCCGTGGGCTTCAAAACGCCAAGTGATAAGAGTAAGATAGGGCAAAGGGGTTGCCTTGTTGGTAGTTGCCTTTTTGTTTTGTACAAGATTCTAGCACCAAAATTCACATTGTTCCTCTTAGTTATCTTGTACATAAGGCATGCATCCTGATAAGTGACATTATTTGCACCTTTCCTAGGCACCAAAATATCAGCAATAATCCAATGCAAGACTTGATAATGAGACTCTAGCAAACTCAGAGAGACTCTATAGGCAACTAAGAGCAATCTTTAACCAACCTTAGAAAGAAATGCTTCAAAATATGTTTATGTTCAACCTTAAAACTCTTCTCAGTTTCGGATTTATCACCAACTAGAGTATAGATAGAATATTTCAATCCAAATATATTAATGTCATTCACTTGACTCGTGAGTGAAAGATTTTTCATCTGCCTTCAAATTTCTATGAAATTCATTATTCTGAGCCTCTGAACCTCTAGGTTTCTAACTAACAAAAGAGCTTAACTTGAAAAATTTAACTTGAGCACCACTTTATCAAACTTTTCTTTCTTCAAATCGTTAATAGAAACAATCTGATTCTTGCACAATTTATTAATCTTCTAAGTTTCTTCAGTAATAGGAGCCACATTCACAGTAGGAGAGTTCGTTGCCTTAATTTCTTTTTCAAATGAGGAAGATGAGGGCAGAGGGCCATAAACAAGGATGATAGTTGGTTATAGCATAGGAGACTTGGTTATGCTAGCATGCACACAATTTCAAAACTTGTGAAAAGTGATTTGGTTAGAGGTATACCCAAAATGAAGTTTGAAAAAGACGAGGTGTGTGATGCTTGCATGAAAGGAAAGAAAAATAAGGTTTCTTTTAAATCAAAAAATTGTTAAACCATCGTCTGAAGAAAGGAAAGCAAACTATCATCCTTGTTTATGGCTCCTCCACCCTACTCCTCCTCCTTTGAAGAAAAAATGGAGGTAACAGACTTTCCTACTGTGAATGTGGCTCTTATTGCTGAAGAAACTCAGAAGAATAAGAAATTGTGCAAGAATCAAATTGTTTCTATTAAAGATTTGAGGAAAGAAAAATTTGATAGAATGGTGCTTTAGGTTGGAATTTTCAAGTTAGGCTATTTTGTTAGTCAGAAACCTAAAGGTTCAGAAGCTCAGATTAGTGAATTTTACAAAAATTTGAAGGTGGACAAAAAATCTTTCACTCTCACAAGTCAAGTAAATAGCATTAATATCCTTGCATCCAAAGATTTTATCTCTGCTTTTTTTGGTGCTAAATCTGAAACTGAGAAGAGTTTCAAGGTTGAACATAAACATATTTTGAAGCGTTTCTTTCCGGGGTTGGTTAAAGTTTGCTCTCAGTTGCCTAATAGAGCCTCTCCGAATTTGCTAGAGTCTCATTATCGAGTCTTGCATTGGATTATTGCTGATATTTTGGTGCCTAGAGAGGGTGCAAATAGTGTCATTTATTAGGATGCATGTCTTACACACAAGATCACTAAGCGGAACAATGTGGATGTTGGTGCTAGAATCTTGTACAAAATGATAAAGCAGCTACCAGCAAGGCAGCTCCTTTGCCCTATCTTACTCTTATCACTCGGCTTCTTGAAGCCCATGGGGTAGCTTGCACCACCAGTGAGATGCTGTTGGGCAATCGTGCATCCCTTGTTGATCCTACCAATTTGAAATTGGGAGGCTTAAAGTTTGTTGAGGGAGTTGGTTGGAACCAGGATGAGACCATTTATAAGAAGTGTCTTTGAAGGACAATTAAAGAAGTAAAAAGCAAGCGTGGGATGATGAGGTTGATGCAGAAAATGATAGGAGTGTTGATGAGGATAAAGCACCCGAGCCTACTAAGTTAGAGACGCTCTCTTATGAGTTAGCCAAAACCAATGCCAGGCTTGATTTCTTGGAAAAATGTCAAGTTAAAATTCATGTCAAACTTAGGAAGCATGATGACATCCACTCTCTCCTTCTCCAACTTATTTCTTGCCAAGGCAAAGAGGCTGAGACTACACCTGAGGATACTACAGCTTCTACTTGGCCAAACACTTCAGCGGATGTAGCTCCTACAGCCGTTTCCCCTGCTGTTCCAATGCCCAACTCCTACCTTACCATCATTCCTCTTCTCCCGATACCCTTTTTCCCCATCCCCCATTAGTTGTTCTTAGGTTTAAGTTTGAAGAACTTGTTCTTAATGTGGCACAAACAATGTTTTTACTTATTTTTAGACTTGGGTTGCCTATCTAGTTCTATGGCTTTTGATATTGTGGATTTGTTTCACATGACTATTATGACTTGTTCTGGCTATTTTTAAATGCTTATATGTCATTTACTTTGTGATATTGCATTGTGTACATCATGTTTATTATCTTTGTTTTTAATATGTTTGCATTTTTTTCTATGTTACTGTGATTCCTGTTTCACTTTTTTTTATTATGACAAAAAATGGGAGAAAATTATTGATTCATTAGCTTATTGTTGTTCTTGATAATTTGGTGTTATATTATGCTTATTGATTCAAGATTATATATGTAAGAAGTGAAGGGGAGTAGTATTGTTATGGTTGTTTTGAATGTTGGAGTAAGGGAGAGTATGCATAGTTAGTAATTGTGGAAATGTTTGGTGTTACATCTGTTTGGTATTGGTTTTTTTTGTGAACATCTTGTGGTTGTTTTATATTTTTGAATAGGGAGATTTGTTCAATTTTTAGGGGAGATTATGTCGAATTTATTTTAAAATTCTTATACTTAGTCTTTTCTAGTGTCTACTAAAAAAGGTTTTGTCATCATAAAAAAAAAAAAAAGGAGATTGTTGGATTTGTTCCCCTCATGGCTCAAATTTATTTGATTTTAATGATAGCAAAATATATTGTTTTATGTGTTTCAAGGCTTTATTTAAAGATTTATACATTGGTCCCCTGTTCATGAAGTTTTGATCTTTGAAAGGAAAAATTGTTTTTAAGTATATTTGAAGTATTTTTTGTGATTCAAGCATTTCTTATGAAAGAAGAAATCTTTTTTGTGTCAAAGTTATTGAAGTTTGGAAGTTTGGAAGTGAGAAAAACCTGGAGCTACAGTTTCAACAGGGTGAAAGCATTTTAATATGTTGAAACTGGAGCAATTTATCGAACCCGAGAATATTTTGGTTCTAGAAAAGAAAATCACTCGAATAAAAATTTTTTAACCAAGTGAACAGGTCTTTCCAGACCTGCGCACGAGTTTCTGGTTTGAAAATTCTTTGAAAATTCTTTTTAAATTCATGTCATATCAAATTGGCACGTGTGTTAAGTGTTGACACCTTATTAATTAGCAATTTAGTTGTTGGTGATCAAACCTAGGGTTACGTTCCAAAACTGAATTTTCAATTGAGTGAAAGTTTTTATCCAAATGAAATTGGGCGATAAAGGTGATTTTTTGTCAAATTTGACTGCAATGTTTACCAGATTTTCTGAAACCTTTTCTAATCTTTCCAACGGTCTTCAACGTCTCTTATGCATCCATTGGAGTATAAAAATAGCAAGAATTACCTGTGAAAGAACTCTTAGTAACTAAAAAACAGAATTTATCATCAAAGAGCTCAAACTTGAGAATTGCTAAGAACTTTTGCTTTCATTTACTTATCTAGCTTTGAGTGCTTCTATTGTTCATATCACCTTGTAACTTTGAAATTTGTAAGTTTTTCTTGAATGTTTGAGTTATTTCCTTGTAAATGAAAAAGAGTTAAAAAGTTTCTAATTAGGCTTTGGTAAAACTAGTGAGTGATTATAGTAGAGAGAACTACCAAAGAAGTGTGTGACCTTGTATGCTATTGTGTTTTATAGTGAAGAAAAAAACTCTCAAGTGGTAGACTTTAGGAAAGGAGTGGGCTCTCAAGAGGAGAGACTGAACCTCTATAAAAATTCTCTTGTACAAGTTTCTCTTCCCCTACTTACTTAATTATTGGTTGGTGATTTATGCTTTCTTACCTTGGTTAAACTTGCTTGTTTTCAAAAATACACTAGCTTTCAAATCAGAATTTAGGTGCATTGTGATAGTCATTTTCTTGTTAAAATAGGGTTATTTATTACTTCTTGAATTGAATTTTTGTTTAAGGGTTTAAGAACCCATTTTCGGTTTACTTTGGAACTCAACCAATTCACTCATCTTTTGGTTGTACTTAGGACAACAATCTTTATTGTGGATGGAGCATGGCGTAGTTCATCTAATATGGGTGTTGCAGCATGGATTTGGGTAGGGATAAATGTCATACCTATTTTCCAGGATGGTCATTTTCTACATCACTGCTCTTCTGTATTAAAAGCGGAACTGCAAACTCTAAAGGGTGCTTTACAGGTGGCCTTAAATTACCAGAAACTAGTTGCTACTTTACTTTTTGATTGTTCTTCCACTATTGTTGCTCTATGAGGCTCTCTATTCCTAAACCTAGTGTTGTTGAGTTTAACCCAAAAAATGAGTACAATGATGGAGAAATTCAAGATATGCATGATAATTATTATTCCCCTAGATAGAGTCTCCATGTTGCATTCTATTGCTCAGCGTTTCCCACCTACTTAGCTTTTCATTTTTACTTGGGTTTTGTTTCTAAATATCAAAAAGAAAAAACCGAAGAAACATGTCATATATATATATATATATATATATGAGCACCCCAATCGCTAATCCTACGAGAAAAAGTAATGCAACACCAAAACAAAGACAAGGCCAACAATATTTCAAACTCCACCACACAAAGAAACGTATTTCACAAAACAAAATAATTAATAAAAAACAAACTACACTCTAGTCTCCTAGATTCTATAATTTAATAATTTGGGTCACCAACTTTAAAAAGTTCCATCTTGACTTAAATTATTTCTACCTCCATCTTTTCATCAAATCCACAAAACTCACATTCTTACTCGTACCTTCACATTCATGCAAACATTATTGGGCTCTCCTTTGACAACTGTGCTAACGGCCAATTCATACAAATTTTTTTTCATTTTTTCACTTCTTTCATCACAACCAATGCATTATTTGAAATTTGTAAACCTTCACCTCGAGTAGAAGAAACATAACCCAAACTATTCAATCTATTAAGTGAAATTAAAGTCATCTTAAATTTTGAAACACACTTCACATCACCAAGTGTCTTGATAGTTCCATCATGCAATTGTATCTTTAGATTGCCAATACGTTCAGTTCTCTCTTTTTGATTATTCGTCAAATAAATTTGCTTGTCACATACTTCAAAATTTGTGAATTACTCCTTTGTGCAAATATGCTCTAAACAAGCATAATCAAATATCCAAATATCTCTTGAATCTTTCTTCCCACCAACTTCTTACATCATTAAAGTCACAGCTCCATCATCACTTTTGCCATCTTTCACCACATTCATATCGCATTTATTTTTCTCCTCCTTTTTATTTCTTTTTCTGATTTGCCTTAAAAAATTCTTCCATGGCTTCTTCCAATTTCAGATAAAAAAAATTTGATATATCCCAAATCATGACAGTACCAATATTCTATATTGCTTTATTCTTTTCCAATTTTGAACTTAATCTTCCTCTTGAATTTGTTTTCCCTCTCCCACAACTACTTCCTTGCTCCATCATGAGCATATTATTTTTTCAACTTTTTCTTAAAATTTTCTTATTCGATCATGCTCCAAAAGCATTGTGGTCACATCTTCAATCTTTAAGATATCTCTTTCAACCATCAATTGAGTCACAACTGGCTCATAAAATCTTGATAAAGAATTAATCAAGATTATATCCACATCTTCTTCTTCGATCTTTTCACTAATACTCTTCAATTGTGTAATAAGCTTGTTAAACTCATTCAAGTGTACAATCAAGCTATGTCCATCTTTCATTCTCAAACCATGATTGTCTTTTTAAGCATATATAACTTTCTAATAATAAACTTTGACATATACTCACCTTCAAGCTTTTTCATTAATTTTGTTAGAGAGGTATCATTGAACACATCATATTTGAGTTGTGGTGCAAAAGCTAATCTAATCATACTCACAGCTATTTGCTCTATCTCTTTTCACCTTGCATTCATTATAGATTCAAACTTTGTTTGCTCAAACACATGGCCAAATTTTTGTTGAATTAGCATGTCCTTCATCATGCACTTCCAAAAACTAAAATTTCTGGATTTATCAAAACAATCAATCTAACAATCAATCTGAAAACTCTACGACTTTAGCCATCTTGAACCGGGTTCTGATATCATTTATTAGGCAAAAGTAAAAAAAATAAACACAACAATAAGCATTTTTTTTTTCACCATAATGATTCCATTGTCTTTCTTCTAGCAAAACTTAAAAAATAATTATAAATAACAATTCTCTCAAACTCTCAATCTTCACTCTTCTTCAAGCCTCATAACACGGCACAAACCTAAGAAAACTAGTCCTACTAGAAAAAAAAATCCTACGCTAAAACAAAGACCTGGGCCGACAATATTTCGAACTCCACACAAAGAAACGTATTCCACAAAACAAAATAATTAATAAAAAAACAAACTATACTCTAGTCCTTTAGCTTCTATAATTTAATAATTTGAGCTACCAACTTTAACAATTTCTTTTTGGGTTTTTTGTTGAGAGGATTTGAACGATGATTAAAAAAAAAAAAGATTTGTTTTTAGTTTTTGTGCATTTTTTTTTATTTTGTGCAAAAAGAGTTTAAGTAAGGATAGTAATTCCCATGGGTTTGGCTTGATGACTAAAGCGGTGGAGCCATTATGAGGAGGTCAAGGGTTCGAATCTGGTCTCCTCATCTCTTTTCAAAAAAATGTCATACAAAACTGATTTAGTTGTCCCCAGGTTCCAAAAAAATTGGCATTTTCCTTTCCTTACTTAGAATACTACTCCCTTCGTCCCATGTTTTCTGCTCCAATTGTGTTTGGTTTAGAGTTTAAGAAATGATGATAATGTATTATTTTGTCCAATTATACCCCTATTCTACCCTTTCCCTTCCCACTTTGCCATCTGCTTCATAACTTTAACCACCTCCTGCAGCCACCACCGGACGTTCGCCGTCCCCGGTCTCTCGCCATCGTGCCGATGTCACGCAGCCCCTACTTGCCGAACTTTCGTCATCCCCAATCTGTTGCCTTGCCTTTTTTAGCTCTGTCAACCGATCTACCCTCCGTTACCTCCGTCAACCGATCTCATGCGCACCTTGCCTCTGTTACCATTGTAGCGCCGATCGCATGCCTCCCCAGGATCTACCGCCACCAAGTTCGAATCCAGACGAAACTCGTTTCAGCGTCTCTGTGCCATTCCGCCACCGATCCCTTCATCTTCATCGCCACATTCCATCGATTCCGATCCCATCCCCTTGCTCTGTTGCTTCCTCGCCTACCTCGCCGCCGTCGTTGCTCGTCCGCCCATGATATCCAACACCGGCACTTGATCTTCGACACCATCACCTCTGTAGGCTTCTGGGTCAGGCGAGTTGCTCATCCATGAAACAAACGACGGTGCTTCTTGAGGCGAGGGGCGGCCGCCTTGCCCTGACGACCCGTCATCCCACTGATCAAGCAAGTACAAATGCCTACACACTCCTTGAATCGCTAAATCCGAAACCCAAGATCTCCCCTGCCCTCCGATTCCCCCTTCCTCTGCTCACTTGCTCGCCTCCCTCCGGTTCCCTTGCCTCCGATTCCCCCTCCTCTCTACTCACCTCCCCCTGATTTTTGCAATGGAAAGAAAGAAAAGCCTGATCAGATCATCAGATGCGAGAGAAAGAGCCTGATGAGAGAGAGAGACTTTATTTTTCCTTTTCTCAGTATGGTTAAAAGAAGGGTATTATGGTATTTTAGATGTAAAACATTTGCTAAAAAAGAAAATGGTGCAGAGAATTTGAGTCGGCCCAAAATAAAAAATGGTGCAGAGAACTTGGGATGAAGGGAGTAATACATATTTCTTTGTATTCTTATAAGCATATTTTAAATACAAAAAAAATGTGATGATAGTAAAGTAAACTAAATGTTAAAAAAATTTTAAAAAATAAAAATAATGCATCCTTTTTAAAACAGCCTAAAAAAGAACACTTATTAGTCTTTTTGGGATAGACATAACAACATTGTTTCAAGGTACGTAAATAAAGAAGAATATTTTTAAGTCACTATTTCACTTGTCTGTTGTATGTTAACTTGTGGCTACTTTCCTGTAATTAGATGTTTGTTTCGTTTCTTTCTTTTTTTTCATTTTTTTTGTGTTGACATGTTAGTTTGTGGCTAATGCACTCGGATATAACCAATGTGTTAAATACTGTTACTACTAGGTATATCACATCTTAAATTTTTAAGGTATATTGCATCACATGCTATCACTATTTTTACAAAAAAATAAATATTAAAATATTATTTTAAGATTACATAAATTTAATAATTTTTTTTACACATTTTATATGTATTCTAATTTTTCTCATCATAATTTTTCAAATATAAATAAAATATATATGAAAGAAGATATTTTTTTAATACAAAAAAATATAAAAAATGTTATATATAAAGAAAAATAAATAATACTCATAAAGAAACTAACTTATTAATATAAGAGAAAAGATATTTTAATAATATCAATACATTTTCTAATACCACATTGAACTCCTAGGTGGCTTAAAGAAACCATTAAATTTTTATATTAACTAAGAAAAGTAACCAAAAGAATAAAAGTAAATATTTATTTTATGATATGTGTATAAATTATATTTTAATGTTTATATATTTATGATATTTTGATGTAAAATGACAAAAAAACATATCTCACATGTATCTATAAAAAATAAAATACTACGATATCTATCTAGTGGTATTTGCAATATATTGCGGTTTTTAGACAAAATATACATAAAAAGTTGACAGTTTGCAAAATACTGCTTGATAAAATGATGAAGTGTGCAAAATACAAATGTTTTCACACTTCATTTTAATTCTACGGATATAACAATGAAGAACTGAGTTGCCCAAGACTGAATAGATGACAAGTAATATATTACTCTTTTCATCTCATATTCTTTGCAACAATTTCCTTTTTGGGTCGTCCCAAATTCTTTGCAACATTTTCTTATTTGGTAAGTTTTGTTAATCCAAATGACAATAACACTCCTAATTCTAAATCTCCTGAAAACCAAAAATTAACCCAAATTGATTTCTAGTCTTAAAAAACAAAGATGCTTTTGAATTCTTCATCTCCTTAAACCCAGAAAGAATAAGAAACATAACAATTCGGCAGATTGGTGGGTTGGGAGTTTGCAGAGATTGGGTGCTTGATGGGAGGACAAGAAACTTGATCTCACCTTTGGTGGAGAATGGAGACAAAGGTGACAAATCAAGGCATCGGAGGGGGGATCGAGGCAACGGAGAAGGAGAGGGAGATTGAGGCGACTGAAATGGCGATTGAGGCAACGAAGATGGCGATCGAGGTGGCAGAGATGGCGATCAAGGCAATAGAGTTGGCAATCGAGGTGAGATAGCAATCAAAGCGACGGAGACTATGATCTAGGCGATGGAGATGGAGATGGAGATGGAGGCAACAGAGACAGCGATCAAGGGGTCAAAAAAGACAATCGAGGCAACGGAAACTGCAGTTGAGGTGACGATAGTGAGTAGGTGACGACGTCAGGAACGAAAGCGAGTCCGGCGGGTTAAGTCTGGTCAATGATGGAGATTTGAAGGGGCAGGATACGGGGTTAAAAACAGAAATCAAACCCTCACCTTAGTATGCATGAAAATGGAATGTTTAAATAAAATCAGGGCAGAGGGAGCAAACATTTTGCCAATGAGCCGATGAGATTTGTTAAAATGCTGGTAGAGCCTCTGTTTCTTGTTCCTCTAAGAAGATCAGAACTCGTGTTCAAGATGGTCAGAAACTTAACTCCTTGCAATAAAATCAAAGGAAAATCTATGAAAACACAGAGACGTCGACATGTTACATAAACATACCCAGTCGAGTAACTGACCAGAATGGTCTCAACAGTGGGAGACGTGCCTATAATGCCTACCCTCTTGCTCCCAATTTCTAAGAGTCCCCCAGATGAGTCGTACAAACATGAAGAACTAATCAAGTTCCAGTTTGTAGAGAGCTGTTTCAGACGAAGAACTAAAAGACCAACCCTGTTTCAGGTATGAAGTCTTAGAAGGCATCATCAAGCCACGTTCCAGAAAACCACACTAGAAAATGATTCAGCAAAATATCCAGAATAAGATCAACATTGACAAAGTTGAGTACCAGGCTAAACTGCTATCAGATTGACTACCAACAAAACGTACTCCAAAAACAAGAAAGATGTACTCAAAACCAAATGATCGTTATCAAGATTCAAGTACAAAGGATCCTAACGAACATGAATGAATGGGCCAGGTTAGCTTAACCCTCAGTCTGTTCCCTCAGCCTCCTGATGGTGCTCCTCACGGTTACTGCACTAGCAGTGCTGTTAAACAAGCAAGAATAGTTAATTAGTTGGCAGGTAATTCAAGCAAAGAGCAGCAAAAGAGTTCTAAAGAAGACTGGTATGGAATTATCACTTCAAAGTATAGGCACCGCCAGCCTTGACTTTCCCGCAGTCCTTGCAGCCCCAGATTCCAACAGCCTTTCTCTTCACAGCGTACTGCAGAGGCAGAGACGTTATTAAAACAAACAAGGGATTGAAAAAAGAAAAGGCAAAGACACTAGTCACAATATATACCTTCCCACAGAACTCGCAGAAATATTTGCTGTGCTGGCTGACCTCCATTTTCTTGATCTGCTTCCGCAAACTAGCCCCATAACGGGTACCTTAACACAGGCAGGTAGATATTTAAAAAAAGAAAAATCTGATTTTTCTTGTTCGTTTAGCAAGCAAGCTAACTCATACAAGATGAAACAACCAAAAAACTTCAATCTAATTTAAGAGATTGTTGAATGACTCGATAATTAAAAACAGATGTCTAGTAGCATAAAACGAAATCTGTAAGAATTTTTTATATAAACAAATGGAGACCCCAGCAAACTAAACCAAGTAAATTTAATACAAAAATTTATTAGATTCATTGCAACCTACCATACTTCCCAACGATGCCAGCCTTCTTGGTTCTTTTCGTCTGCACAACAGAACGCCAAAATTACCGATAGTATTGAGGTGTTGAAAGATGCAGATTGCATTAGGAAAACCAATCATTTCAGAATCATTTCTTTCTCATGTCCTTCTGTACTGTTATTTTTTGCCATTTAACATTGACATATGGACTTTCTGAATCAGATGCAATCCCCTCATTCCCCCAAGGGAATTCCCTCACCATATGGTCTTGAAATGCATATGGTCAATAAGTTTCTATCTGGTCCTCCAGTATCAAAACATGCGTAAAACAGATGCTAGGCTGCTAAATTGTCGAGGAGAAAACACTCAGAGCTAAGGTACCCAAGCTGAAGAAAGTTCTCCAAATTTTCTTTTCCAAACTTCCTTCAAGAAAACATGTTAGTCGAGGGATGTGCAAAAACCTCATTTTAGATTTAAAGAACTCATTTCATAAAATGAAACCGCTACTTTGACACTTCCTCATTTTTCTAAGAAACGCGAAAGTGGTTTCATCTCCACTGTTAACAAATTATCCAAAACTCCCAATCTTTAAAAAACGATACACGCCATGGCCATTCTTTCTATCTCTCAAAGAAAAAAAGGAAAAAGAAAGATGGCCAAGAAGAAACACAGTGCAGGATATTTCAAAATCTCGGGTTTTCGGCTATCCCACTATGCTACAGCGCAACAAAAAAAAAAAACAGTTCTCTTCTGAAGCTACAACCATGGAACCTAATTGCTGGGTGAAAATGTAACTAGATTGCAAGCAATAAAATCAAAGAAGCACGCATCATCGCCAGAATTACGTTGACGCCGAACTACGCCAGATCGAGGAACCCCAACAATCCACTCACCATTACTGATCCCCAGCAAGAGAAAATATTAAGGAAAACGAGAAACTGAATAGATCTAAAGAACCTATCAATGAATTGCATCTCTGAGCCCCTCATGCTTGAAATTTTCAGCGCAACTAAATGTAATTTCAAGGAGCGGGAGGGAGAGGAAGAGTACCATGACGAGCGGCCTCCGAGTTCTCTGACTCTGCTGCGGACGGAAGTCGCTGGAGAGAAACGAAGCGACGTGCGATTAGGGTTTTTGTTACCCGCCGAGTTTTGTCTATTCCAGCCCTCCAAGTTCTAGACTTTCGAAAACCATACCAGGACCGACCCAATTAATCTAAGCCCTAAAGGCCCAAACTTTTTGCCTGCCCAACTACTGAATTTAGGTTGATTGTCAATTTGCTAGAGTTGCATGCTCTAGGTAAGGGATGAGCATGAGTTGAATTGATTCGATTTTTTAGTATAATTAGATCAACTTAAAATAGTGACGGTTCAAAAAAAAAATCCACCTAACCTAAGAACCGGACAAAACTAGAACTATGGGTTTAATTCTTTCGATTCTGGTTCTCGAGCTTTTCAATTCCTATCATATTGATATAGCAATTAATAATTTTGTAATCCAACTAGATTTTCATGCTGGTTTTAAGTTCCCCTTGCATTTTTGATGATCCAACTATGTATTCATTTCAGGTTCTCTTTTTCTCAACTAGCTCCTAATGTATTTCAACATCTTTCTAGGTTCTTAGTGGCATGCCACCTTGCGAAATTGGCTACCTTATGGAGTCTCTATTCTTTTGCCTATTCTTTGGCTTTGATTGAGTCTTCCTTTTATCTTTTTAATCTCATACCCAATTCTTTTGGGCACAACATGGTTTTCTCCTTTACTATCAACCCTAAGATGTGGAAATAGAGGAAGGAGAAGTACTATTATGTGACCTCCAAAGATGATTGGGATTTCCCCTGGAGTGGATGGACAACAACATTCACGAAAGGGTTAGGCATCTTACATTGGTGGTTGGGTCGGAGGCCTTTACTGCTATGACAAAGTTGGTGGATTATCTCATGGGGGGTAATGGAGCATAAGAATAAATGGAGGTTATTCCCTTTCCCTTGGGAAAACCTAAACGATACCACTTTTCATTTTTACAACATTAGCCATGATTGTCTTTGGGAAGTCTAAACCCTTTGGTTAGGTTCCCAAGTTTCAAGGCTCTTTGGTGAATTCTTTGATTACTAGGCCACTACAAGAAGGTGAAAGAGTTGTCAGTATCTTTTGTGTTCATGTTTTCTATTATGAGCTTAACCTTCATTTTTTTTTTTTTGCATGTGTGAAGATCCCTTCATGAATTTTTACAAGAGGAGGCTAATAGTCTTGGGCACTTTCTGTGTGGCCAAGTGATCTTTAGGGGAAAAGAAGGAGCTGCCACCTCAGGTTGTCACCTTTACCTCTGAGGATGAGGATGACGTCCCTCTTTCAATTGTGATATGGAAAAACAAGAGGCAAAAAGTTCTAAATTCTTCCAATGAGTTTGTGGAGGTCCCTAAAGGCTTCTCCTTGAATCCTTAGGTTATAGCTCTGTGGTCCCTCACTCCTCTGGTGGACCCGATCCATTCTTGCCCTCTTTAGTATGACACACCTACTGTACTTTTGAGTACCTTTCTTTACTTACTTTGGATGATCTCCTTTGCTTCTTTTGGATTAATCTTTGCTATATGGATTGTTTAGTTTATTTATCATGAATAGCTTGGTGTTATTTCTTCTAGCCATCTTGGAGGCAAGGCAACTCTCTCTATCATCCTTCCTATAGAAGGGGCTTCCAGTGCCCCAAGAGACCCCAATGCACCCCTTATCACTTCTTTGTCTCGAGCAGCTGGCCCTTAGGAGGTCCCTCTTACTTGTAAACCCTAAGATGATCTACTAAGCGTGCCTCTTCTAAGGTGCTAGTGGGTTCGTGCCCTATTCCCCAAGTCCGGTCAACTTTTTAGCCTTAAAAGCTAGAGATGGAAAGTCATGAACTCTTAGCGGTCTATTTTCTAGATAGGACGTCCCCCCTGGGATCCATATTCTATTTGGTAGAAGGGGAAACTATATTAGAGGATCAGGACTATGCTTACATGGTTCTAAAGAAACTACTCTTCCCACGTGATTTAGAGAAAATGGAGATGATCCAGAAAGACCTTGCTTAGAAGGTACTACCAAGTGGCACATTCAGGTAATTGTTTATTTGTGTTTTGCACATTTGTGAGATTGGATGATCTTTTCGCCTGACTTTTTATCCTTCTTATACTACAGTATGCTCTTGTCTTCAACAAGTTGTCCAATTAGGTCAAGAAAACCCTATAGGCTAACCTGTAGCTCCTAGACTAAAAAAAGAGGTCTATGAAAAAAAAGCTAATAGGGTTACATCCTCTAAAGGAAAAGATCGCATATCTGGATGAGGGGCACAGGTAGCTTAAGAATAGGATCTTGAAGTATGAACAGGTTCTCCAAGACCTAAAGCTAGGTAAAGGGTTGTAAAAAAGTTAGGAGAAAGGTCAATGAACATTTAGTCCACTTAGAGGAGGATGTGAAGTAGAAGGTGGAGTCTCTTGATCAACAAGTTGACTTCCTCTAGCAGGGTTGCAAAGGCCTCCATCGTCAGTGTGAGGTTGTCAATGCCCCAGATGTAAGAAAGGACTAGGAGATCACTCATCTTCAAGAGGATTTAGCCAGGGTCCATGATGAGTCTGGGTAGCAACTTATCCAGAAATTCTCCGATGGATTTGCTTGGTACTGCTATGAAGTGAAGCAAGCCCAACTCGAGCTAGACCTTCAATCCTTAGATGTAATGCTTAATCCTCCACCCATATGAGACCTTTGGTACTGAGTGGAGAAGCTTGGAAAGAAGGCCCTAGCATTTATCTAAGATAGAGGTCTGGAGGCTCTTCTTTCCATGCTTCAACCTCGTAACCAACCTACTTAATGACTCCTCATTCCATCTTGTGATGGAACAGGCTTATATTCTTCCTTATTTTTTTTCCTTCTTTTTTTGAAAACATTGTATTTGGTTGTAAAGATAGCTCTATTCCTTGATGGTATTTGCATTTTCACTTTTTACAAGTCTTGTTCTGTTAGTCTTCATGAGTTTATGAAGCCATATTCAATTTTTTTCTTTTTCTAGGGGCCAAAAGCACTGGCCAAGAATTGCTTTATCTAGGGGATGAATATTCTAATGTCATGCCCAGAGTCATTTCGTTTAGAGGCTTTTAAGGGTTTGAGGTCCTTGCTTGGGTTTTATGTTGCCTAGAATTTGCTCTTATATGGAGGCTTTGTTGATCTGGAGGTCTTGTTTTGGTTTTATGTTCTTGGGGACCTTGAGGTGTCATGCCAAGAACTTGATCATTTAGAGGCTTAGTGTTTTAAGGGCCACTATTCGAGTTTTAGGCTCCTAGGGACCTTTAGATGCCATGTCATGAACTTATTTGTCTGGAGGCTTAATTGTCAAGCCCTTGCATTTGCCAACAAGGGGCTTGTACTTAGAAATAGTTTTTATTTTTAGACATCATTTTGGAAGTTGAATTCTGATATCCTTCATCAAGGGCTACTTGGTAGCCAAACGTACAACAATTCTTGGTACACAAACCAGGTTGTATTAAAAATTGTTCATCCACGTGGAAAAGTCTGAGAAGGACCTTCCCAAACCTGCCTTTGAGCTTAAATATCTCTTTCTAGGGCTCTCTTGTGACCACATAGGTGCCTTCCCAATTTGTCATAAGGGCTTGATGCCTTGGGTCCTGTCCAACATGCTCCATCTTTATTAAGACCAATACCCCTACTCGTATTTCTTTGGGTCTAATATTTCTATTATGGATGTTGGCTATCATCTGTTTAAAGGCCTTAAGGCATAATCCCGTTCTTTCACAAAGTTTTTCCACGAGGTTAAGATTTGCCCAGAGACCTCATTTATTTTTTCTTTGTCAAAAAGTTGGACGTCAAATGTTGGCTGGGCTACTTGTATAGGAATGAGGGTCTCTATTTTGTACATGAGGGAGAAAGTGGTCACCTTTGTGGCCTCTCAAGGTGTGGTTCAATAGTCCCAAAGGACAAAAGGTAGCTTGCTCGATCACTTCCTATTAGCATCTGCTAACCTTCTTTTGAGGCCATCCTTAATAGTTCTATTGGTGACAATTATGGATGATATACTGGTGTGAAATATTTCTTGATAACCAATTCCTTTGCTAACTCCCTAAGTAGATGGTTGTCAAATTGCTTCTAGTTGTCTACTACTAAGATCCGAGGGCATCTGAACCTATAGGCAATAGATTTTCATATGACTTTTTGGATGTTTTGCTATTGAGATGTTTGCTAGAGGCTCTACTTCCACCCATTTAGTGAAATTGTGTTTGCTACTAAGAATCAACTATTTGCTAGATGCTTGATCTGACATCCATGCACCATCATGTTATCCAACGTAATAGTGGGAAGCACAGCCATATCCCAAGCCAACACTCGACGTAGCTTCATCTACCTCCACCATGGCTAATCATTTTTCATATTTTTTGTATCCCGAAAGCAATTGATGATGTAATAAATTATAAGAACACCTACTAGCAAAAAGACAACTAATGCCATTACAGGATCCGCCATCTTTTATTTGTGATTACAATGCCACTACATACATACTTTTAGCCGAGGAAACATACATATATATAAAGTGAGGTAGGGTTCAATTTCAAGGGGTTGGGAATGGAATTGGAAGGAAATATATAAATATTTCTCTACTAGTCTAAGGAACGGATGCCAATACTAATACCACTGCACATGAAAAAGGAAATGCAATAACTTCAGCCAAACATGCTTGTAGTGTTTTCAATATTAATTATGATTAATTAAGTACATACTTAATCCCAATATTTTGTTTTCTTTTTTTGTCTGTGAATAAGTCAGCCATTCTAAAAAGAGTAATATTTGATTTTAATATTCAGTCAGCAACTTAATTAAAATTGATTTCTTTCTCTTCTTCACCTAACATAATAAATAGATTTATATGAAAGCGAACATGTTAAGAAATCAATTTTATAGCCATGATACAATACTTTACCTCCTGGTGCTATGGGAGGAGCTCTAATTAGATCAAGCCCCTATACTGCGAACAAGAAAGGGTAATTTGATAATTTAATCTTTATGGAAGGTGCCCTTTGTACATTGGCATTTAGTTGGCAAGCATGACATTTATTTACATATTCCTTGGTGTCTTGTTGCAATGTACGCAGGAAATATCCCCCCCTCAGCACCTTGTGGGTGAGGGATTCATTCCTCAAGTAGGACCTGTTGCATCCTTCATGCATTTCTTTGAGAACTCCTTTTCGCTCATCATTTGGCAAACATTTTTGTAGTGGAGATAAGTAGCCCGGTGGTATAGCTAATCCTTTAACACGGTGAAGTAAGCCATTCTCATTCTAACTATCTAGTCTTGGCATCGCCTAGTTTCCAAGTGCTTGTGGGTGGACCATCGCTAATCCTTGTCACACTTGTCTTTTAATTATAAAATATTTATGGAAGGGGCATCAAGGGTATCCAAAGTTGCCTCTGCCCCATTTTTTGATAGGGCATCCATTTGCATATGTCTTGCTTAGGGAACCTTGCAAATTCATACAATATTGAAGTTAGATATTAGCTTTTCAACCATAGCTAGATACTTATGGAGTATGAGATCCTTTGTGTCACACAGGTCGTTGGTTTGTTTTACCACAATTTGAGAGTCACAGTGTATGACCAAGTCCTCAATTCCTACTTCTCGTGCCATATGGAGCCTAGTAGTCAAGGCTTCGTATTCTGCCGCATTATTGGTCAAAGTTCCTCCTTAATTGGCCTTCAAACACCTTATTCGTAAGTCACTGATAACTAGCCTTGGCATTTTTTAACCCAAAAGGTATTCTTAGATAATGGTATATTCCTTCTCTTATCATGAAGGCAGTTTTTTCATCATTATTGGAATCCATCAAGATCTAATGGCAGTCATTGAAAGTGTCCAATAAGCTTAATATTTTAAACTCAGCTGTAGAGTCCACTAGCTGATCAATAGAAGATAGTGGATACGGGTCCTTAAGACAAGCTTTGTTCAAGTCGATATAATTGACACACATCCTCCACAAACTAGCACCATGTTGGCCAGCCATTCTAGAGAGGCCAATGATGCCTGCCTTCAATAGTTTATGGACTTTTGATCGAATGAACTCCTGGAATTTGACCCCCATTACACATTTCCTTTGTTTATCCAAGCAAACTTTAGGCCTCAATCTCAAATTATGGCATGAAACCACGGGATTTATTCCTGTCATGCCATCCGAGCACTAGGCAAACATGTCTATATTAGCTTTTAAGAAATCAGTTAAGAGTAACTTCACCTCATCGAGCAAGTCTTTTGCTATCTAAGTGTTTTTCCTGGGGGCCAATTTCACATTCTCTACTTCTGCTTCTAAGGCAAGGGGCCATAACCTTTTTTTATGGTTTTGTTGTCACCTGGTCTTTTTTGAGTCTCCTGGGGTTATTCTAAACAGTTCTCCTTGGGGTGGTACTTCGAAGGTTCACTGTGTAAGCCTTTTGAGCTAGTTCTTGTGATGTGTATAAGTTCAGGCCTTCCTGTGAGGCAAAAACAAACCAAAATCAGTAGTCATTTACTGTAAAGTACATGGAACTGTATCAATGCATGATGATCCAGTAGGCGTTATATAGATGGGGCATGTCCAGAACCTAAAATTCAGTTGTTTAGGTGCACTGAGCTTCCCTCTGCATTTCTGAATCTTCCTTTATCAATGTTAAGGGTAAACTAACAATTTGCCAAATTGGGATTTTAGTCCCCCCAACATTTGGTAGGGACCTAGGCAGAGGCGTAAAAAAGGATTGAGGTACCCCTAAGTCCCTAAAGGTGTATGTGAAGATGCTGTAACACTAGCCTCATCATTGATGCAAATATTCTTGACTACATGAGAAGTTATCTAAGCCGTGATTAGGAGTGGGTCCATGTGTAAGACCTGGATTCGAATACCATCCCCTTCTCAACTACTCGTGTGAGGTGTATCTCACGTCTCTTTCTTTTTTCTTTTGAAAGTCACTTCAGTCTTGTTAATCGTACAAATATTCTTAGAAGAGAACCCCTCCCCCTGCATCTTCTTTGCAAGAAATGCTTCCTCCCTCTTTTTCGGATGTTTGCTAGTTTATTTCTTGGCCTATCAGGGAGGCTCAGGCTTGATCTCTCATTCTTCACCAGTGTTGGTGTTCCTATAGACAACACGTAGTTAATATGTGAATAACTGAGTGTGAAGCTTGAGACCCTTAGAAGGAAGCCTGGTAGTAGGGCATTTGTAACCAAAGATAGGGTTAAAAAACCTCGGGGAGTGTACCCGGGGAAAACCCTTTGATGCTTAAGTTAGTAGACAGCCATGAGAAGAAAAGAGTGATACTATAGATAATAGAATGATTGATCATGTGTGTACTTGTTTCCTTCTTGTCGGGGCCTTTTATATATTGGGTTCTTCCTTAGTGATCACAGGAAAATTCTTCCTTAGTTCATTGTTATTACCTTGAGATAAGGGGGATTTCCTTCTATCTTGGAATCTCCCCCAATCACTAACAAGGCAGGCATTCAATTTATTGGCCTTCGGTTTATGGGCCATATTCATTAGGTTTGTAAGTAGGCCGAAGCCTATTTGGGTAACCTTTACTTCTGTCCCTTTCAACTTTTTCTCCTCTTTTTTCTTCTTACTTACCCCCTTATTGTGCAATGAACTAGGTATCCCAAAATTTTCCTGCCCAAATCCACATCCTTTTTCACACCTAAACCACAATCTGAAGGTGGAAAAAAAAATGAAGATTTAGATCATGTGGAAACACTACACTAATTGAAATTTTAATAGAAGGACAACACTTGGGACAAAGATAGTGAGGCTAAGGATTTTAAGAGAACCAAATAAATGTTAGCAGCCCGTTTGGGATGACACAAAAAGTTTAGGCACCGTAAATGAAATTTACACTTTTTTTTCGCTTTCTGTCACTACAAAGGTGGAGAATATGTTATTAGGTGAAAAAATAGCCTTTATAGAGACATGTCCTTCATGGTACAAGCTGGAAAGAGGTGTGTATATTACCCTTCATTAATATTTGCTGACTTTTTCCTAAAGAGAGATCATTATGTTAAGATATGTGTTCCATCTTTAAATGGCATCTATTCTCTTAGTATATCTTCCTTTACTTTATTAAGTTAAAATACTTTATATCCTTGTACCTTGAGAAATCTCACTATCTTAAACCAATTTATTTACAATTTTATTTACTATGTCCAACTATTTTTTCATGATTAGAAAGATTCAGGGGTTGCATTTAAGAAGCTCAATAATAAAAATGGCTTAATTTTTTTTCAACATAGTTATTACACTTGTCAATTTTGATTGAAATTTTTTTTCAAGTGAATTATATCGGAGAAGCCCTCTTAAAAGAAAGAATAACATTTTAACCCAAAACGACACTAAGCTAAATGCTATTTGTGAGTTACTCTATTAATCATTCCATTTGTTTAACTTCAAATGGTGAATTGGAATATAAATCTATTGTGGAAGTTTAAATTTTTATTTTTTTTTGTATTTAGAAGCATTACAAGTACAAGGAGAAAGATAGAATATTAAGAAAGTTAAGGTGGGGAGGGGGGGGGAGTGGCTGCTGCGTGAAAGCTGGAGAACCTCAGTTTCATTTTGCCATAGCCAGGGAGCCAAAGTTGGAGGACAGTGTCATGCCACAGCTAGAACCCAAATCATCCTTATGGTGCTCTTTGCATCTTACCAGCTAGCTTGGCTATATGAAACAAGTTTAATTCTTTTTTTCTTACTCTTTAGGCCAATAATCGTAGAAGGATCTAGAAACATGAAATCCATCTTTATAGAACATGTCAAAAAGCATGCAATCATTAGATTGCTTTACAGTCTGTTTGGATTAAGAGAATGTGAGGAGAAAGGGAAGAAAATTAACATGATTCTTTTATTTGGATAGGAAGAAATAGAGGGGGGGGGAGAGTTATTATCCCATCCCTTTCCTCCTTTATATGTTTTTTTTACCGGGAGAGAAGGAATAACTCATTGGTTTGTTGCTGGTTGCATAGCCTCCGTTTTTCATTGGTTAGAGTTTAAGCCCATGCTTTACCTGAAATGGACATGAATATCACCATCTTTTGCTGTTGCTATGTTTCAGATTCCCAAGTTGAATGAACAGGCGTTAATGGATATTCTTCATCATACGTGAAAGGTCAAAATAAGTCCTATAAGTTTCACAACTTTTCTATTCAAGTCCTATATCTTCACGATTTTTTATTTTAGTCATATGTATATATATATATATATATATTCAAAAATGTGATCTTTGTTAGTCCTATAGATGACGGTTTTAACAAAAAAATCCTACATGGCACATAACAGTTTTATCTTTTGCCCAGTTGGCAAAAGTGGGGCTGTTCTCTTGCCCACTTGGCATATGTAGGTGGACTAAATTACAAAAAATGAAAGTTTCATACACAAACACAAAAATTCAGGGTACTTTAGCCCTGTCCTTTAGTTGTTCCTTGGTCCCCTATGTTTTGTTTTTTGGGCTCTGCCGCCTATGGCATTTCAATTTTCCCATCTATTCTTCAGTGGTAAACATTGGCACCTTTATCATCCTTGCCATGAAAGTGCAAATTGGTGTCATCTCATCTTTTCTTATGCAATCATTTCTTTGTTGCCATTCTCTCTGTACCTTGTTTTGGAGACTCATCTGTTCCCCTAATCTCTGACCAATCGCTACTCCTCCATTCACTATTCCTTCACCTGGGAATCGATTTCCAACGATCAATATGCAGCCTAACTCAACAATGGTGGCCACTTTTTCCTAGCAACTTCTCCATCACTGGCGTTCTGAAGAATAAGAAGAAGAGCGGCAAAGATGTACTTGGCACGCCACAACCAGCTTGGGCTTTGTTGGGGGAGCAAAGGGTAGTGACCTCTTAAAGTTGAGAAAGTTAGGCCATTGCTTGGCTGTTGCTCTCACGCTGAACAATTTCATTCCCTTTAGGCCTCTTACCAGAATCATAATTCCTGCACCAATTAACCATAGAAGTAATGTAAAGCCATGGTATCATCATTAAAACCAATTAAAGTCGAGAAGCTATATGGAAATCAATCATCTATAATATTTTTGGAAAATCTGGGTAGAGGGTAGTAGAGAAGAGAGAAATAGGGACACGGAAAAAGGGAGAGAGGGATAGAGGTGAGCGAAATGCATTGTGATAGTGGTAGAACATGCTTTGCCATCCCTATATTGTGATAATGGCTAAAAAGCAAGATGGTGAAGTACATATGCAATAGTTTGATTTGCTACCTGGCTTTGGCTCCACCTCTCCTAGCAACTGACCTTCTTTTGACATGCCTATTGCAATTAGAAGCTGAAGGGATTGTAGCCATAAAAAAGAAAGCAAAAACTTGAAGGATTTGGTGATTGAATTTGGCAACCATTTAGGACCTTCTTAGGAAATCACCTTAACTTGCTGCATGAGAATTTGATTATAAAGCTTTACAAACCAAAAAAAAAAAATTCTGTCTTAGTTGGTGAGGGTCTGGCCATCCTTCAGCAACTTCCTGACGAAGATCTGGTGCTGCTAGTTGGGGGGGATCAGGCGGTATTTGATGATTGGTCGCTCACTCGTTCACCAAGGTTCGATATTTGGCCTAAAAGAGAGAGAGAGAGAACAAGAGAGAAAGAGAGAGAGAGAGAGAGAGAGAGAGAGAGAGAGAGGATTTCGTTTATTTGAAAGAGAAAGAGAGAGAGAACTTTGTCTAACTGGACCTCAAGTACCCATAATTTTATATTTGTGAAACTTTTTCATGTAATTTTCATTTTTTGCAATTTAGTCCACCTACTTGTGTCAAGTAGGCAAGAGTTAACAGCCATCCAGTGCCGCATAGGATTTCCCATCAGCCCCGTCCAATATAGGACTAACGTAGCTAACGGTTTTTAACATATAACTCAAATAGAAACTTGTGAAGTTATAGGACTCAGCTAGAAAAGTTGTAAAACTTATAGGACTTTTTTTGACTTTTTTCCTTTACTCCATTTGCCTTATATCTTTTGCTCCATTTTTATTTTTAGATAGTCCGATAACCTTTGTACCATTTTTTTAGTAACCTTTTTTATTGTCAATTTACCATAATACCCTTACTTCAACTCTTACTTTCAAATTAGCCTATACAAAAAAAATCCTTAACTTTTACACATTTTACAAACATACCATCTCCAATTTCATCTTTCAAAATCCCTAAATCGTAGTAAGCCAAAAACTTATCCCTGCACAATTTGTGCGATCTACTCATCATCGAATTCGACATTGCAATTGCTTCAATGGAGTAAGCCTCGTCAAAATCCTTTAAGACAGCTCCATAATTGGCATTCCCGCTTTACCTCTCTCCCTTCTTGCAACTTATCTTCACCTTTAGTTAAATCCATATCATTCCTTTGGATTTTATTTCACGAGGTAAAAGTCCACATTTAGTTTGACAGTAATTTGGTGTTAGTTTCTTAATTAATTCCATTTGGTTTTGAACAATTTAACAATATGTGGAAAAAAGAAATATGAACGGAGTAAGGGCAGTCCTTATGTGTTTTTCTTTCCCTTTTTTTTTTTTATCAATGAAGAGCTTTTTAGCATATCTTCCAGTTTTTTTTCTAAGTATGAATTTGCAGCAATGATCTTCAACATGTTAAGCTATTTAATTTTGGCCGAAATGTGCATATGGTTCCTTAACTTTGCCAACTCTAACAAGTTATTCATTTGTTTTTGACTCAATACAAGTTAGTCCCTAAACTTTGAAAAAATTAGCAAGTTAGTCCAAATTGGATGGAAGGCCAGACAGGGTTACATTTTTTGCTAATATGGCTTGGGATTTTATTTTCACGTTCGGACTTCAACACCTAGGTAAAAACAGAGAAAAAACTATTTTCGTGTCCATACTTCAACCGTCAACCTCGTTTCCTAGAGCCACCAGCCTCGCTTCCCAGCGCCGTCAGCTTCACTCTTCTACCAACCTCCTTCCTCACATCGCCTCTTCTCCCATCAGCCTTGTTGCCTTGCTTCCCGTCGGCCTTGTCTCGCTTCCCCTATCGGCCTTGTCTCGCTTCCTCCTAGCCTTGCCTCCCATCAGCCTCTCTTCTATTGAGATCGACGACTATTCTGGGTCAAGCTCCCCATTCCTAATTGATTAACCCAAACCTGTTCTTTTTTCCTAATTCATCTCGCAAAACACCTTCAACTTGAAACCCCCACCATCTCCCGTCCTTGATGCCTTCCTCCACACCCCCAGTGCCCGAAGCCTAATGTCTCACTTGCTGCTCTCATTTTCATTGCCTTTATTGGCCTCAAATTCAATTTCATGCGCTTCCATCTCTTGCTGTCGTCATCAAGACAAAACATCTCTTGCTTGCCTGGGATCGCATTAGAATCAACAACAATAGAGCCTCCTTGCAACTACCATTCTCGGTCTTCTTTCTTCGCGTCAATGAATATACCAGTAAAGAACTAACGTTGTATTATTTTCTCTCCCTCATGGGACTAACTCATTTTATTTTTAAAAGTTGAAGGATTAATTCGTATAGTTTATCAAAGTTAAAGGGCTAAGTCATTATGAGTCAAAGTTTAAAGACTAGCTCGTGTGAGTTTGCAAAGCTGAGGGACCAATCACGCATTTAGGCCTTTAACCTTTTCTCCTAGTTTTGTACCCTAAATTTGATTCTAAAGGGATATCTTGATTTTAGTTATAATCAGGGGTACTCTCAAGGCAAGTCTACCCTATAATGTTTTGAACCAAATTCATTAACATTGAAATTTCAACTATTAATGTTGGGCAAACTTCACACATTTCCTAAATAAATTCTATAAAAATTATTTTATAGTACTGCTTATATAAAAAGAATTATTTCTATACACATGCTCGAATAAGCTTATTAGGATTTTGACCATCTTAAAAGTGCTTGAATATTTTTTTCTTCAGCTAATCATGGACTAAGGAAAGTTCTAAAGTAAAGAGGTGACATTTTAATTCATTTATTATAGGAATGGTTAATTGCAAACTGATTACTTTATCCTTTCCTTCTTTGCTTTATACTGATTGTAGTTGTCCTAACAACATAGTTCTATGCTTTTTGTTTTATCATGTGTATGCGGTTGCCATGATAGGTTAAGTACCATTATGACTACCCAAAAGAAGTTGACATTTGCCATTGGGGGAGCAAATAATGAAACCCATAGTCTAGAGCATTTGAAAGAGTTGTTTTAGGTTTCTTCGAGCAATCAACAGAGCTATTTGAGATTTCTTTAGAGCAGTCAATAGAGTTGATTGCAATTTCTCTTTTAGAGTAGTCAACAGAATTGCTTGAGATTTCTTTGGAGTAATGGACAAAGGTGACTGCAGTTTCTTCTTCAAAGCAGCCAACATAATTGCTTGTGATTTCTTTAGAGCAATATGCAACACAAAGGGCCTTCCTCCCTTCCTCCCCACCAAAATCTCTTTTGATCCACTGGCAATGTCTTTTACTCCATCATTAGGGAAGGACCTCATCACGGACTGTGTTAAACAAATGCTACCTAGCTCCCAGGTATAGTTGAGGGAGATGCATTCTGGATAAAGGCTATTTC
Source organism: Aquilaria sinensis (assembly GCA_005392925.1). Taxonomy (NCBI): domain Eukaryota; kingdom Viridiplantae; phylum Streptophyta; class Magnoliopsida; order Malvales; family Thymelaeaceae; genus Aquilaria; species Aquilaria sinensis. Next base: position 192,740 of record SMDT01003226.1, on the reverse strand, counting down.
ATATTTGTCTACATTAGTGCATGCTAAAGAGTTGTTGGCCTCTACAACAGCAAGCCCAGTGCTGAAGGAAAAATTCCCACGATCTCAAGTGCAAAAGTTTAAGTGGCTGCGGAGATGGTGGCTTTTAAGAGTTGATGTATTTTGGTGCATTTGTATATAGTTTGACAACCTTATGAATTTCCACATTGTAGTTTATCTTTGTGTTTAGTACTATAGTACTAGCTTGTCCGGGTTCAATTAGTTAAGAACTTGGGTGTTTTATTCCTTCTACTCCATGTGTTTAACTTTAGTTATCAGTATCCTAATGGTACAAATATATGATGAAACAAGCATGCTTGCTGATTTATGTATTCAACTTCAGCAGCACTTGTCTTCCAATTGCACCAACTTGAGTAATTTAAAACTCAAACAGGTTACACAAACATAAATATCAGAGTTGGTTGAGGAGAAGGAATAACACATGTTTATAGAAAGTCCCTTGGTAATTTTTGCTGAAAGATACAACCATAAAAACAGTAGCTTTTTGATGCACCAAAGGCAACTTTTGAACACAGTGACATTTTTCTAAAGCTTTGGAGAACCATTAGCTAGACTAAGTTTGCTCAAACAGAACCTTAGGCCATTGTATACTCTAGAATTATGTCACCATGGGATACATTCAGGTGTAGCTTATCTACTAAACCAAGAAAATCAAGCTTTTGGCAAGACTGCAACAGACCAGAACAACTGCAGCATTATGCTGCAATCCGAATACACACACACACACACACTTGTAAAATCAGCCCATTTAAACCATTTGATAGCTGAAACAAAAAGTCAACTGCCAAATCAAATTGCTCAAAGCTGCAAACCGAACCTAAACAGAATTGAGAGTTCCAGCAGCCAAGGTCTTCTTGTTTCCCTTTAAACTAGGTCTATCATACTTAAAATGGCCTTCAAGACTTTGGCCCACTCAGATATATAATCAGAGACACATGTAGGTGTGTCATAAGCATGAAACTGTGGGAAAAACCTGTCTTTTAACCGACTGCAATACACCAGGCCAACAGGAAATAAATAGCAGCAGCAGTTGTGCCCGAAATGCTCTAGAGAGGGTACTTTTAATTTTTAAGCCACGTAGAAGCAAATAAAGCATTCGAGCAAGTCTGCAATACATCATTACACGTCACCCAAGCCTCTGTGGACATTTACTTGCTAGAACGCAAAGTCAACTCCCCAGTCAAACTTGAACCTAGTTCTAACCGAACCAATTCCTGCAGAATTTCTGCAGGTTTTTACTCTGTTTCTCAGGGCTGGGAATGCTATACCATGTTAACTTAGATGCTTCCAAGTGTTTCCCAGTTCAGTAAACATGGTGTACCTCATTCACAACTCATAAACCTTCATTTCCATGCAAAGTTTAGGTTCACGTACATGAAACCCCTATATATACATCAGTCCAACACTATCAAAAGTTCTAATCATTCAGAAATCCTTAACATGAATAAATAAACGGCTTACATATGAAATAACTTTGGAAAACCATCAGCTTTAAACGGCTGTTACTAGTCAATTAGTATTTGACTACTAACTTGTGATTCTTCAAACTCTCTCATTTTAACGGCTTTTTTAAAAATTTAAAATCCAACATATTTCTTATTGCTTGCACTACATTCAGTTCAATTTTCATTATTTTAGGAGTAAAATTGCTTAAACTCAACATTGAATTGATTCTTGCTCAAACTGGACCAACTAGGAAAACCTGTCAACTTTTAATTCTTCAAAGTTTTAGTACACATGTCCAGATTCAGATTTACCACTTAGAACATGTATGTTTTATATATTTCTAAGTGTCTATAAAATTTAAGGTCATTTGTAGTTGATATGAGCTATTCTCCACTCTAACTTGTAACTTTGCTAATCTTTAACAGACTTCTTGTTCATTTAGCAGGTAGTTTCGACCTTAAGCCCAAAATTCAATTCTTAATCATTTTGTGTAATTCACCAGTACAGGAGGACAGTAGTAAACAACAACCTGTTTGTGGCCACTAATAGTTCAACTGCAGAGAACCCTCTCCTCTTGGCTCTGCAGAATTTGAAGCTATCATTCAGAGTGGAGCTTCCTTTGCATCAAAGTTCACCGATTTACTTGACTGAATTGAACGAGAGTTTTTGAATTGTGTTCCTGAAAGGGTTGTGCCTGGTGGATGGTGCTTAGGTGAGCCTGGCAATAGGACGTGTTCAGTTTGGGGTGATGCTGCCATACTGTGGCCTGGGCCAGGAGGTCGAAGCCTCAGAGACTAGAGAAAAGCATTGTAAACTCCCTCTCCGATGGTAGGGACAAGTCCCAACAATGTGTTATTGAAGAATGATCAAATATCCATGACCATGAAAAAAGCCTGATTCCCCCATCCAAGAGGTTGTAGTTTGTATTCAGCTTCCAATTTTGCTACTGGCAGTAGAGATTATTGCAAAGTGCTTGAGTTAGGTCCAAAGTACACTTATACAGTAGATGATCCCCAAGCTTTATTAGTAATGACTACTTTAGCAGAATGAGATACATAATTTCCCTGTTCAGAAATTGTCTGATGTTTGGAAAATTTAGAAATTTGCTTGTTGTAAATAGAAGCAGATTAGACGTACCACAGTAGTTATGACAAAGAATTGAAGTAAGCATAACTAAAAATGAAAACTTGGGAAATGAAACAAATGCATCTGAAGCACAAGTTCTTCACAATAAACTGCAAAAGTTTCCACCTTCATGGGGAAGTAAACAGCACCTTTATGAGTAAAATTCTATAAGGAACCGAAAAAAAGCAAAATCCAGTCATTCTATCCAAACGACCAACTAGACAGAAGCGGCAAGGCAATAAAAATCTTCCAACGTAAGCGACCTAAACATGACACTGAACAAGCTAGACTATCTATCAAACATTAAATCATATCCCTGAAAGGGCAAAAAATGACACTAGATATGAAATGCCAGCACAGACTATTTATCCAAAGACTTGTAATGCGCCAACAGCAATTTAGATTGCTCACCAATCAAAGCCTGTCGCTCCAAATACAACTCAATTTCAGCAATCTTCAGTTTCCTCAACTTCTTCTCCAGCTCTGCCTTCTTTGCATGATCAATACAGCTCATTACACGTTTTGTAATGCTCTCTTCGAACCCTCCTGTTCCAGCCATTTCGTCAAGGAAATTCAGATTGCTTGAGCACTCTGCCAATTCTTTTCCCTTCTTAAAGATCTTAGTTTCCTGGTTCCGATCAGCAGATGGAACCGGCTTTGGTTTCGAAGATGATGGCAAGGCCTTCTTATTACCCTTTGGATTCTGATTGCCCCAGATCTTTTTGGATAGATCAAACGCTTTCTGTTCGTGGGGCTTAGTGAAAGTCGGGTCCTCACCTTCCTTTACTTTACCCAAGATGTTAGTATACTTCTTCTTCAACCTCTTGATCTTGTCAACCAACTGAGCCCTTGAAAAATCAGATTGGAGCGAATTCTTGATGAACTCGTGAAATTCGGCAATCTGAGTTAAAGGGTCCGCTCCATTCATCTCATAATAGTCAAGCATACCTTTCAAGATGGTGATTTCATCTTTCTCGCTCCAAACGCGCTGGAAAGGCCCCTTTTTAGCTGCCTCTGGCAAACCGTTTTCCTTCTTAGCTCGCTTAGCTTCTTTCTGTTCTTGTTCAGGTGCGGCCGGCCGCTTCGCAGGGGACTTAGCCGTTGGAGGAGCTGGTTTCGATCTGGACTTGGAGGCCTGGTGGCCTTCCTTCTCCATGGGTTTTGACGCGATTGGCTTGACATTGACGCTGGGCGGCGCATCGGCGTCGGATTCTGTCTCGGATGCCTCGTCATCGTCGTCATCGTCACCGTCGGACGACTGTGGCTGTTCAGGACGAGCGGAAGCAGGCGCTGGGGTTTTAGAATCGGGCCTCGGAGGAAGGTTCTTCTGGGTGGGAGGGGGCGGCGCTGCTGGCTCATCATCTTCCTCTTCACCGGAGGAAGAATCCTGCTCGTCTGCTTCTTCTTCCTCGCCGGACGACGAATGTTCTTCCTCGTCAGAGGAAGCGGAGGGTGGCTCTTCCATGGGGTTAGGGCGCTTCGGTGCCATCGAATTGATTGAAGTTTGGGACAGAGAAGAGTGCTAATAAGCACTGGTCTAGAGCCGCTCCTCCTGCCTGGATCGAAACGCAAACCAATCACGAACGGCCTCCAGCACGAAACTTTCTAAGTTACAGGACCTGTACCGGTACAGACTCGATCTTCACCGTCCATCATGTTGGATGGGGTTTTGGCCTACATACTCTTTACAACTACATTTTTCCTCTTTTGTCGTTTTGGTACTAAAAGTTTATTTTCTTTTCATTCGGCCATTAAATTGTTGGGAAAGTGACAAAAACCCCCCCTGACGTTTGGCCTAACCTACATTTCCCCCCCTATTTTAGAAAACATACACTTTGCCCCCTGACATGGGCCAAATGCCATGATTGTCCAATAAGATTTGCAAATTATGCAAATCAACCACAATATTCATTTCATACCAACTCCAATATTTTTTCTATGAATATATAATACATTTTCTGTCCCAAATTTTTTACATCATTCACTTTTCAGCAATTAATCAATAATTTTTTATTTTCAACATTTTAGTATATAAATAAAAAGAACTTTATAATGAATGATAAATCAAGACCTATAATTTCTAAATATATATTTTTTAATTTTTTTTTCTTAGAAACAATAATATGAATAAATTTAAGTCAAACTAGTAAAAAAAAGTCAAATGGAGTAAAGAAAGTGGGACAGAGGGAATATATTTCCAATAAATTTTATATTTCTAAATAATTTATATCTTTGTACATTTACTAATAATTTTTAGATCTATAATATATTTTCATATTTATAAACTAATAGTTAATGTTTGTGATTAATATTAATTTTTACTTATTTAACATTTTATTCATTTTCCAATTAGTTCAAATAGAGAAGTACCATCTTTTTTGATAAAAATATTTTAGCTAATCTCATTTTATTTTGAAAACTTATTTTCACCATATGAAAGAAACCTACACATTATACAATTTGTTATCATTGAAAAATGTAAATAATATATTAATTAAGCACGTTATTAATTATGTATCATTATATCATTACTTAAGTACATTTTTTAGCCAAATGGAAATTAATTTTTTGTAACTTTCTAGCCTCTCCAATGAAAAAATTAATAAGTTATACTTATTTTTTACAAAAAATTTAAAAGTAAAAAAATTCTTCAAATATACTCCCTCCGTCCTATATTCTTTGCACCATTTACTTTTTAGCAATTAATCTATGATTTTTTATTTTCAATAATTTAATATACAAATGAAAAAATTTTATATAAGAATGATAAATCAAGACATATAGTTTCTAAATATATTTTCAAAATTGTTTTTGAACAAATACTAATATGAATAAATTTAAGTCAAACTAAGTGAAAAAATCAAATGGTGCAAAGAATATGGGATGGAGGGAGTAATACTTTAATAAATTTGAAATCTAGTTTTGTAAATGCATTACACATTTATTTTTTTTAATTACCATTTAGTTGTGTATTCAATAAGTTCAACTTTTGTTCCCCATGAAAGACCTCAAGCAAATCTCTAGTTCAAGTCATAAATCAGATCATCAGGGAAGCCATCATAAGCCTTCTGAGCATAGAATTGGAATATTGAGTGAAAATTCATTGTGAATATTTATTTTTTATTTTTTCCCCTTTTCTTCAAAATTTTTGGCCTTTTTTCTTGAAAATGTGTCAATTTTGATTTTGGCTCTCTTTTCCCCCTTGCTCCGTCAATTGTATCCTATAAATATTGGTAATCTTAGTTTCGCCTCTCTTCTCTCTCTTTCTCCACTGATTATATTCATCTTGAATTTCCACTCAACATTCTAATCCTATACCTAGAAGACTGATTTTGACTTCCTGATGATTAAGTTTATGGCTTGAGCTAAAGACTTGTTTTAGGTCTTCTACAGGGAACAAAAACTTCAAACTTATTGAATACACAACTAAATGGTAATTAAAAAATAATAAATGTGTAATAAATTTATTGAATGCACAACTAAATTTCACATTTGTTGAAGTAATATATTTGACAAATTTTTTACTTTTTTTTTTTGTAAAAAATAAGTATAACTTATAAATTTTTTCATTGGGTAGGGTAAAAAGTTACAAAAAATTAATTACCATTTAGCTAAAAAATGTACTTAATAAATGATATAATATTACTCAATTAATGATGCACTTAAATTAATATATTATTTATATTATGTGTTGCTAAAAAATTGTAAAATGTTTACATTTCTTTCATGTGGTGTAAATTAGTTTTCAAAGTAACATGAGATTAGATAAAAATATATTTGTCCTAAAAGATGATACTTCTCTATTTGAACTAATTGTAAAATGAATAAAATGTTAAACAAGTAAATATTAATTTTAATCACAAGCATAAATTATTGGTTTATAAATATAGCAATATATTATAGATCTAGAAATTATTAGTAAATTTATAAATATAGAAATTATTTAAAAATGTATAATTTAGTAGAAATATATTATATATTTAGAAAAAATGGATTGAGGTGGCATGAAATGAATATTGTGGTTGATTTGCATAATTTGAAAATCTTATTGGGCAATTATGGCATTTAGCCCACTTGTATAGTGGTGAATTTGACTAATTTGACTATTTTAAGGGGGTAAACTGTAGATTTTATAAAATAGAGGGGGCAAGTGTAGGTTAGGCAAAATGTTAGGGGGGTTTTTGTAACTTTTTCTTAAATTGTGATTAGCCGAGAGGAGGTTCTATGGCAACCTAATATAGCCGGTTATAGGTGAACTTCCTTTTCTTCCTCTTCTTCCTCGATTCAACCTCTCTTCTTCTCGTCTTCTTCTTCTGTCATTTACATCACTGATTTGTCCGATTAACGACATAGGAGGCCATGGCAGTTGAGGATGTCGCGATTTAGGTTGATGACCCACCAACCCCACGCCACCATGCCGTCATTTCAAGCCAGTCACTGAACCTTGAGCGGCCTTTTGGCCAAACACCCATGATATCCTTGGACTTTCTTTAGTTGTCCAAATTAACCTTCAACAATTTTGATCTTCTATTTTGCATGTTGACTTACATGTTTTAATTAAGTCATTCATGAATTCATGCATTCAAGCATTGGTTGATTTTTACATTTATTTTGTTTATAGTTTCCCATTATAATTAAATTTCAACAATCATCTAAACTTGTATTTGTGTTTGCCTTAACTTTATTTTATTTTCTTTATTTTATTTTCTTTATTTTGCTTTGTCTTTTTTTTTTCTCTTTTAATTTTTTATTAACTGATTTTATTTTTCTCTTATACACATATATCATGTGCCTATTTCACTTCTAGTTTTTATGCATATTTAAGTTAGGAGTTAACAAGCTAATTTTATTCTTTCTTTAGTTAGTTTATTTTATTCAATTTCTTATTGTTATTTCCTCCACTAATGACATATTTTTTTTGTGTCCTATCTTCTTATTCAATTTATTTGTTGTTGTTAATTCTGTGAATTTATAGGCATATTTTGCATTTATAAATTTAAATGTTAAATATGTCAGTTATAGTAAAAATTAGTCTTATGTTAAAAAAACCCTTAATATAATATAAAAAAACACTAAACATAAACCCTAACCCAAGATCCTGGTCCTAACCCTAAACCCTAAACCTAAACATTAATCTAAAACCCTAAACCATAAACTATAAACATGAATCCAAACATTAAGTCATAAACCCTAAACCTTGACCCTAATCTTAAACCCTAACCCTAACCCTGACCCTAATCCTAACCCTGGATCCTAGCTCCAACCCTAAACCTTAAACCTTAACCTCAAATATTAGACCTAAAAATTACCCTAACCCTAAAGCCTACCCCTAAACTTTACCTAAAACCCCAAATCATAAACTATAAACGTAAACCCTAATAAATCATAAACCCTAAATCCTAACCTTAACCTAAATCCCAAACCCTAAACCCTAACTCTAACCCTAATATTAACCTTAGATCCTAAACCTAACCCTAAACCCTAAACCTTACCCTAAAGTACGACAGCAGTTAAAGTGCTGTCACAGCAATCGCCCTACTCACTATGTTAAGGAATATTTTGTTTTGCTATTTGTTTTGAATTACTTTGTTTTAACTAATGATTTTATGTATGAATTTCACCTTTGTTTTGTCATATTTTACGATAGAGTTAATTATATTTATTTCTGACACTTAAATGACTTTTTGTTTTTTTTTTTCTGAGTATGAATTTTCTATAAAATGAATATTTTTACTTATTTATATGTTTATTAAATTTTTTGATTAATATTATATTTATAATATTTCCAACAAGATTGTTTTTTGCTTGATCCCTATATTATATATATTGTATATGAACCATTTTTATATTTTAGAGAATGGTGGACAACTTATCCCTTACTAGGCATTCGTGCTTATCCTTTATTTTACCACTCACATAGATAGCAAGAAACACAAGGTTAGTTAGTTGAAGAGTGACTATAAGTGCTCAAGGTTTGAGATAGTGTTAAAGTGAGATTTAATACACACTCCTAGGTTATAGATGTTTTGCATGAGATTTTGGGGTTTTTGGGCCTGCCAATCCTAAACCTTATCCTAATAAACCTTATCCTAAACCGAAGTTAAGGTTATAGTGGCACCAAGTTAAGGTTGTTTTAGTATTAAATTAAGGTTATAATGGTACCAAGTTAAGGTTATTGTGATATGAAATTAAGGTTATGATGTTACCAACATAAGGTTAAAGCAGCACCAACTTAAGGTTATAGTGGTACCAAGTTAAGGTTGTAGTGGTACCCAATTAAGGTTATGGCGGTGCCAAATTAATGTTATGGTGGTACCAACCTAAGGTTATATTGGTACCAAGTTAATTTTATTCTAGTACCATGTTAAGGTTATAGTGGCACCAAATTAAAGTTACAGTGGTACTAATTTAAAGTTGTAGTGGTACTATGTTAAGGTTATGGTGGCACCAAGTTAAAATTATAGTAGTACCAAGTTAAGGTTGTTATGGTACCAAGTTAAGGTTATGGTGGTACAAAGTTAAGGTAACCTTAACTTGGTACAACTTCAACCTTAATATGGTACAACAATACCTTACAAAAATACCTTAACTTGGAACCACTATAACCTTAACTTGGTGCCAACTTAAGGTTATAGTGGTACTAAGTTAAGGTTAATATGGTACCAATTTATGGTTATTAAGATACCAAGTTAAGGTTATAGTGGCACCAAGTTAAAGTTATGGTGATACCAACTTATGGTTACAGTGGTACCAAATTAAGCTTATAGTGGTACCAATTTAAGGTTTGAGTGGTACCAAGTTAAGGTTATAGTGGTACCAAGTTAAGGTTGTCGTGGTACCAAGTTAAGGTTGTCGTGGTACCAAGTTATGGTTATGGTGGTATAAAATTAAGGTAACCTTAACTTGTTACCACTACAACCTTAATATAGTATGACAATACCTTAACTTGATACCACTATAGCCTTAACTTGGTGCCAAGTACCAAGTTAAGGTTATTTTGGTACCAACTTAAGGTTATAGTGGTATCAAGTTAAGGTTATTATGATATCAAGTTAAGGTTATAGTGGTACCAAGTTAAGGTTATGGTGGTACCAACTTAAGGTTATAGTGGTATCAATTTAACATTGGAGTGGTACCAAGTTAAGGTTATGATGCCACTAAGTTAAGGTTACAGTGGTACCAAGTTAACGTTGTCATGGTACAAAGTTAAGGTTACTACTACAATATTTTAACTTGGTACTACTATAGCCTTAACTTTGTGCCAGGTACCAAGTTACGGTAACTCTGGTACCAAGTTAAGGTTATTGTGGTACCAAATTAAGGTTATGGTGGTACCAAGGTTGTAGTGGTTCCAAGTTGAAGTTGTAGTGGGACCAAGTTAGGGTTATGATGGCACCAAGTTGAGGTTATAGTGATATTAAGTTAAGGTTATAGTGATGCGAAGTTAAGGTTATCGTGATACCAAGTTAAGGTTACCTTAAATTGGTTCCACTATAACCTTAACTTGGTACCACTACAACCTTAAATTGGTATGACAATAACCTCAACATGGTATCATTATAACCTTAACTTGGTGTCAGGTACCAAGCTAAGGTTATTTCGGTACTAAATTATGGTTATAATGGTATCAAGTTAAGGTTAAAATGGTATCAAATTATGGTTATTGTGGAACCAATTTAAAGTTATAGTATCTTGGTACCATATGGACCATGTCTTGGTACCGTTGGAATCATTTTTTGGTACCACTGGAACCATATCTTGGTACTACTTGAACCATATCTTTGTACCACTAAAAAAATACCCTAGTCTCACTAGAACTATATTTTGGTACCACTTGAACCATATCTTGATACCACTGTAGCCTTTTTGTGGTACCACCCTATTTGAACCATGTCTTGGTACGACATAAACCATATCTTGGTACAACTCCAACCAAAATTTGGTACCATTGCAACCTTGTAACATGTAAACTAGGGCAATAGGTTGAATTGGTTGCAATATTTCTAATGGCCTTTTTTAACATTTTCTAAACTCTAGTTTTTAATTGACAAAACATTGAAAATTTGATGAATGGCTAAAAATAGGGGGTTTCGGTACAAGCCTTGTATTTTAGTTGTGCCTCTCAAGCACACAAATAGATTGATCAAATTGGTGGCTCTTTAGCAAGGATTAAGTAGTAAATATACCACTCAAAAGTATTAAAAGGACCAAATTTATCATTGAACTTTCAAAAGTACCAAATTTAATTCTAAACTTCACTTTTGAAACAAAATTTACCACTGGTGTTAATTGACCATCAAATAAAGGAAAAATATAACAAGTTTGGTCCTTCATTTTTCATTTTTCTCCTACTATTGCCTTAACTTTGTAGAGGCTAAAAGGTTAACACCCTCTTAGGCCTCTCTAAATTGGACTACCAAGAGAAGACTAAAAGCTCGATCCCAGCACCTCCCTAAGGAGATGACTTTAGACTAGCTATATCGAGGAGCACAGAGGAAGGAACTTCAGTAGGGAACCTAGAGCCAAGGATGCTAAGATACTTCTATCAGTGATAGCTCCGAGTTGGTACCTTTACATAAGTCCACCAACGGCTCAGAGAAGGACCTTAAAAAGCCATTGGGATCGTACAACAAATGGCACATTAGGGGCTTGTATCATAGAACTAGGCAATAGGTAGGTTCCTAATGTACGGATTTTAGTATTAAAGATCCTGTTGGACACGTAACCAACCTTATCCTAGAAATCATGGACCTGCTTGAGCCTTTCCTTCACTTATATATATGGGACATTCTTTCATACTCAAGGTAAGCCAACTTCTCCCCTCCCTCTCATGTTATCTTTCTCCTACCACTACTATCACACTAACTTGAGCGTCGAAGGAACCCTCCCCAGAAATACTCCAAGGCTCCCCTAGCCCCATTTTCTTGACATTTTAGGCCCTTCTGGTGTACAATGGTGGAAGCACCTTTAACAATGTTGAGCTCAAACACTTAAGAGGATACTAGACACACAAGGCGTCGTCTGTAGGAACCCACCCAAACATCACCATGGTAACAATGCACAATTCAAAAGATAAAGGTTTACTGGACCAATAGGGTGAGAAAAACCAACCTCCACTATGAGAGTCAGCCATCTCTAAAAATGAGTTACCCATTACCTTGATGATGAGTTTCCTTCATTAGTTTCAGTGTAATATGGTGTCTGATATCACCTATTGGTTTGAACAATGTCTAGCCAGCAGAAGTCTGTGGAGAAAAATTGCTCATTGAAAAAATCTTCAACTCCGTTGAGGAGGTCACCCCTAAAGTCGAGCACAAGGAGGGGTGCTCAAGATGAGTCATCCCTCAACGAGACCTTGACCGGTGGTTTGAAAACAACTCAGAAAGAGAGAGGGCCCACCCTTAAGGAATGCAAATCATTTCAATAGATGAGTTATTTGCCCAAAAAGAGATATTTTTCACCGGAGCCAAGTCATTGGTGAAGTGAGGATGAATACTCTACTATTGAAATTGTGGGTAAATTCTTGGAATGGCTATAAAGGATCGAAGAGTAAGTGTCTTGGAAGCTCTTCTAGTCCCGGCTCTCTAAAACTTTGATTAATGACAAGGTCCCTTTTGTTCAAAAGGTCCAGCGACAAGTGCCCTTACTGCTGGATTTCAGGGTTCCTTACTTGGATTCTTATGACGGAAATAGTGACCCCCAAGCTCTTCTCATGAAGTACAGTAAAAATTTGATGTTGAATGGGCTGATGATGCAATGCTATGCAAATGCTTTGAAGTAACACTCTCCTATTTGGTAACAACTTAGTCCAATTTTTTACCCCTGGCTTTCTTTCCTGTTTTCAAGAACTTTTAATTGTATTTGTACACCAGTTTATCGAGAGTCACTCTTCAAGGAAAAACATAGCCTAGCTGTTTAGAATATTGCAGAAAGAAAGAGAATCCCTTCTAGACTACATCAATAGATCCAACAAGGAAGTGCTTAAGGTAGTGGATATTTCTCCCAAAGCCCGCATCCTCACAATCACCAAAAGGCTAGCTCACTTCTGGCATTCAAACTCTTTAAGCAGATGCTTGAAACCCTCAAAGAATTTTACTGATTAACAGAGCAATACATGATTTTTGAGGAGATGAACGTGGATGATGAGGGAGCCAAAGGAAGGAAATCCAAAGTCCACCCATTATACCAACCTCAGAATGAAACAAGGGGTCAGAGGAGTAGGCTGTTGGGTTTTGGGAGCCAAACAGCACAGTAAAATTTAACCGAAACCCTCTAGGATCTAAGTGAAACGGGGCATATCGGGTGTTCAAAAATTTTCATACCTAATTTTCGGTTAAGATCTCTCACTCAACAGTAGAGTCGAATCACAAAACCTGAACAGTTGACGTGTTCAGGCTCTCTATGGTATCCATACAAGCCTCTCAGGATCACCACGCTTCTACCGCACCCCGACAGATGCGTTTTTCTTGCGCTCGCAGTGTTAGCTTGCGTCCTCCAAGGAATTGCAAGAGAAGAGTGCGGCTGTCCTTTTGGGAGGCTAGGGCAAGGAGATCCACGAATTTCTCACTAAAAGTTGTATTTATAATGAGGCTCAACTTCCAGGCCTAATGGGTTTCAAATCCCTAATCCAATTAGGCTTTAATTTCGGTCTTAATAATGGCTAAACTATTGGGCCCATTATTAATATGAAATTATTGTGAAACCAAAACCCAAATTATTAGCCCATGCACTCTAATGATCCAAATAGCTCTATGTGTGCGACCCAATAGGCTCTTACATGTTGACAATGATCATAAATCACACTTATGATCATAAGCAATGAGCGGTGTCTAGCAACACATCATTGTTACCCAAGTGACAAGATTGTCGATGATTCGACTAAACCTTTATGATCATTACCGATATATGCCATTGTCCTTTTGTCCAAGATATTAAGACTAAGCATGAGACATGGAATGTGTCACTCTCGTATAGCTCAATCTTTGGTTTCTTGATTACCGAGTAGACCAACTTAAACTGATGACATTGATATCGGATATCAACTCATCCGAGCATGTCCATGCATTTTTCTAAGTCTTACTCTATCAAGGGGCCCGAAGATATTACTCCCGTTACATAGGAGGGACAAATCCCATCTTGATCATACAAATCCCTCTGTATGATATGTGGCATACCCAATGACCTCCTTTAAGTTAACTCAGTTACGAGCAACAAAGGAAAGTATCAAAGTATGTGACTCACATGTAGGGAACCTTGATGGTTTTAGGTCGAAGGACTACATATACCATAATCACTAAGAGAATCACTTATGACACTCATATAACGATCCATGTAGTGTTCTCATGGTGGGTCGGTCCAGTACACAAGTTCTCCAACTTGTACCCATATGTAGACTACATATCTCATATTAGTCTCCACATATGCTAGTCGTTATGTATTATTGCAACCCGCTCCACAATAATACTAGACCAGGGACGTTTGAGAATATCATTATTCTAGGGTTACAATTATGTTTATTACGTTACGCAGAAACAAAACAACAAACATAATTGCTGGATTAATGCCTTAATCAAGTATCATGACTCAATGTGCAAAAAAACAATCATCTCATGATTGGCCTTTTGGGCACAACACTAACATAGGCAACCTTGGAAGAACCAAGGCAAAAAACATTCTTACACTCCTCTAAACACATACTGAACCAACATTCTCATGGCCTTGGATAGGCAGGGTGTGGTTAAACGTTCGAGGCCCATGACCTTATACAACAAGAAGAACCCCAAAAGATACTATGAGTCTCATTGGGACCATGGCAACTATACAAAAGATTGTCGCCAACTAAAGAAGTATATAGAGTCCTTGATAAAACAAGGCCAACTACAAAAATACCTTTGTCTCCCTTCTTCAAAAAATAGTGAAAGAAATGACAATAGGAAATTTGGTGACAAAGACTATGAATCAGACTGTTGGAAGAACAATATGAGCCCTTGGAGGTAGCTACCCCTGCCCGTCATGGTCATTCAGACCATAACCACTGATCTTCCTGGTAGAAAAAAAGAGGAAGGATAGAGAGCTAGCCTTGGTCAAATTTGGATCCTATGAATCCCTTGCTAAGAGTGATGGGTTAAGTGTGAAGTTCCCCCACGATGACCTACTCCTCATCACAGCTCGAATAAGGTATTGGGATGTGAAAAAAAGGGTCTTATACAATGATGGGTCTAACGTCAACGGGCTTTTTGCCCATGTCCTACCGAGGTTAGGGATACTAATCGAGATGTTAAAGACAATGTTGTCCCCAACCTTCAGCGTAGGTCTTACTAAGCAACATATCTTTGGGTGGATTGATTTGCCTTTTATGTTAAAGGGGAAAGTTGCCAAAGATGAAAAAAAACTTTATGCATCAACAATGGCAAGGTTCATCATTATCAATGTCCCTTTGCCCTATAATGCTATTGTCATTCGACAATGAGGATTGGTGTTAAAAATCTGACCATCATTTTCGAGATTGAGCAAGAGGACCTCATTATCTTTGTGGATCAAGCTAAGGTTCAAAAGGTTTTCACCAATTCCCATCAAGTGACACCAAAAAGGTGCTCACACACTTCGGCTGATATGACCTCATGAATCCAAGCAAGCTAGCTACTGAAGATGTAAAAGTTAAGATTGACAATGTAAAGATCGAGGGTTTTGAATTGATTCCAGGATGATGTACTAAGTTCAGCCAAAACATGCCTGAGGAAAACAAGACCAAACTTGTAAACTTTCCGATTTTGAATAAAGAACTTTTTGCCTACTTATTGAAGGATATACCCAGAATCAATCTAGGCATTATCCAACATAATCTTAACCTGAATCCCAAAGTTAGATTGATTAGGCAAAGAAATGTAACATCACCCTACATAAGAAAACTTTTGTCAAATAGAAGGTTCAATGACTCCTAAAAGCGAGCATAATAAGGGATGTCAAATATTCGGACTAGTTGAGTAACATAGTAATAGCTATGGAACAAGGAAGTGATAAACTTCAGATATGCATAGACTTCATCAAAGTCAACAATACTTGTTGGAAGGACTCTCATCCACTCCCCTTAATTGATTAATTGGTATACTCGACTGCCAAAAATAAGACTCTAAGATTCCTTGATGCTTTTAGTGAGTACCACCAAATTCAGATGAGCCTAGCTAATGAGGAAAAAATGTCCTTCATAACCAATGAAGACACCTTTTGGTATATATGGATGCCCTTTCAGATTGAAGGACCTAGAACCAACCTACCAATACCTTATGGATAAGGTTGTTGCCAAATAGGCCAATAGAAGCGTTGAAATTTTCATTGATGACATCATCATCAAAAGTTGATAACCATCAAGCCACATTAGGGAGCTTAGGGAAACTTTTCAACAGTTGAGGAAATTTGGCATACGTTTGAACCCTGAGAACTACTTGTTTAGCGTAGCAACCAAGAAGTTTCTTGGCTTTATGGTTTTTGGACAAAAGATCGATGCAAACCTGGAAAAGGTTAAAGCTCTTCTCAATTCCAGGATGTTGAGAATTATAAAAGACATTCAAAGACTAACAGGCAAAATAACCGTGCTTTGTCATTTCATCTCCTAATATGGTGACCGATGTCACCCAATCTTTAAAATACGAATGAAGATGGGAAGAAAATAGCCCGAGGTTGGAGAAGCCTATCCCTACTAGAATGAAAAGTGCTAAGAGGCATGGGAAAAATTGAAAGCGCACCTTACTAAAATACCAAACCTATGGCAACCAAAGGAGGGTGAATCCTTCATATTGTACTTAACTATGAGTGAAAAGGCAGTCAGTTTGGTCTTGGTGCATAAAGACAAATGGGGCAACAATGGCCAGTATACTGCATTAGTAAGTCACTGCATGGTGTTGATGTCAACTACCCAATATTGCAAAAGGCAATATATGCCTTAGTACTAGTAGGGAGGTGACTTTGCTGATACTTTTGAGGATACACCATAGCTGTCTGAATAAACCTCCCCTTAAGAGACATCATGAAAGGTTCTATCATTCAAGACATTTGTCCAAGTGGTGCATCAAGCTCAGAGAATATGACATAATCTATATGCTGAGGAAAGTAATTAAAGCCTAAGCCTTGGTGGACTTATTGTTGAACTATAAGCAGGCACCATCCTTAAAGTTGATACCTCGAAAGAGGACGAGCCTAGGTGGTCACTCTATTTTGACAGGGCATCAAGAGCCAAACACCAAGGTGCGGGAATCATCCTTTGAGGTCTCGAAAGGATAGAAATATCAAAGTCAATCAAATTCACATTCTTAATGATAAACAACGTTGTCAAATATAAGGCCTTTATAGCCGGCCTTGAACTCACTCAGGGAATTGACGTATGATCCCTTCGCACTTACAGTGATTCTTAACTATTAGTTCGACAGCTAAGGGGGGAGTAAGAGGTCAGAGATCCAACCTTCCAAAATGCTTCAACCTTGTGAAGAAATTGATGGAAAAATTCAAACAAGTCCAAGTGGTGAAAGTGCCCCAAAGGGACAATGCTAAAACTGATGGGTTAGCTAAGTCCCTTAATGCCTTAGAAGTACTTAGGACCCTAAGCATAGCTTCCTTGCAAATTTTGCAGATAGATAAGGGGTGGAGGGCCCCCTTGAAAAGTTACTTGACCAGTGGGCAACTGTCTGAAGATCCCTAAGAGGTGGCAAAAGTCAAAAGAAGGGTCAGAAGATACTTTCTTGTAGGTGAAGAACTATACAGGCAAAGGTACTCTAGCCCTCTATAGAGGTGTATAACTAAAAAAGATGTCAAGGGCATATTAAAAGAAGTACATAAAGGAGCATGTGAATCATACATTAGCATGGACGTGCTCACTGGGATCGTACTTAGGCAAGGTTACTTTTAGCCTACTATCAGGCAAGATGCCTGAAAATGGGTTAAGTATTACAATAATTGCTAGAGGCATTTCCCTATGCAAATGGTACAATTTGAGGTAGTGATTTCTCCAAGCTACCCATGTCCATTTGCCAGGTAAGGACTTGACTTGATTGGGCGATTCCCCACGACCCTAGGAGGGTGAAGTACTACATAGTAGTGGTAGACTATTTCACCAAATGGATAGAGGCCAAACTATTTTCATCCATATCGATGAAAGAAATCTCGAAGTTTGTTTACAAAAACATCATTTGTAGGCGCGGCTATCCAAGAGTGCTGGTAGTAGACAACAAAACACAATCATCGACAAAGGGTTTTAAGAATTCACAAGTAACCTTAGAATCCAAATAAAATTTGCCTCGATAGTGCATACCTAGAGCAATGGGTAGGCTGAAGTCTTTAACCTACCTTTAAGAGTAGGATTGAAAAAGAGGTTGGGGGAAGCTAAAGGTAAATGGCTAGGAAAACTACAAAGTCTGTTATGGAGATATCACACCACCCTTAGAAAAAACCATTTTTGCTTGTCTTTTGAATCGAAGTCATGGTTCTTATTGAGGTGATCATCCTTCAATAAGTGTGCAGGTATTCAACCAAGAGAAGAACAAAATTGGCATAAGGACTAAGCTTGATCTAATAGGGGAACATAGGAAAATTGCTGAACTCCATAGGAGTGCCTTCTAATGGAGAGTGGCCGTGTTGGCTAATAAAAAAATAAGACCTAAAGGAATTAAGATAGGTGTCTTTCTCCTACAAAAGTTTGAAATAGAACCCCAAAGATGTCACGGAACGGGGCCCCAGTGCCCCATAATCTTGTAGGCTCTTAGGGATTATGAATCCCTCTAAGTTACTATTGGCTAACTATTACTCGTCAATATAAATTTAAACAATTTATATGCAACTAGTTTCTTAGCCTACTTAGTTCAAGAGATATGCATGCTTTTGTCCTGGCAATGCAAAGAGACAAAAACTAACTAACTAAGATCATCTACTTGAGCCTCACCTTGAGCTATCCAAGTTCCAAGTGCAAGCCCTTCCTTAATTCTTGTTCTTGTGCACTCTTAGCCTCTACACTGTAAAGGCACAACTTGGTTAGCACATAACTTACGCCACAAGTAACCTAGAATCACAAGGATTCTCAAGAAAAGTACCTGCAAAATAGAAAGCTTAGGCCTCAGCTGTCAACTAGTGACTAGGCCCGGAGTTAGAACCTGCACAATAACTTAAGGGAGTGAGTACTTAAAAGTACTCAGTAAGGGTCCCTTGAATACCTGCAAGAAGATAGCAGCAACCAAGATGCAACCATGGCAAACAAGCAACCAAACAAGTGGATCAACCAACAAACAACTCAAACAATCAACAGACATATATATAAGATATGCAATGCATGAATGTATGATATGAAATGCACATAATGCATGCACTTGGGACTTTCTGCACTCTAGGTGCCATAAAACTTGCCGTGAGCTCAAACGGCGGAGGTACTTGAGATACTGGCCCTCGTATCCCGGATACTTTACCTCCCTTAAGTCCCACCTACGGGTTCTAGAGTAGGTCGTCACCCCTCTGAAACTTACCCGTCTTTACCCTTAACTTATTGCGCAAGGTAGTCATCCTATGTGGTTTAACTAGCCAAACCCTTAAGGTTTAACTTAGAGCACTCATAGTGGCTTGCCTACCGAACCAAATGGTTCGGTCGGGATCGACTTAGGTTTTTCTCCTCATTGACCATAGGTAAATGACACTCTCCTCGGCTAACAAAGAGTCTAAAAACCCACTTAATCCCCTTAGTGCTCATTTAGAAGCTTAAGCACTTTGATTTTCTTAACCACCAAGTCATACTCTTTCTTAACCACACAACTTAACTACCACTTAAATAATGCATAATTCCCAACTTAGGAAGGAGTTCTAGACCCAACCGAGGCTATGGAATGTCTTAACTTAGCCTAGGGATGAAAACCGAGAGTTTGAGACACTCTTAGGATGCCCGGAGCTTGGGGGCAAAATGCCTTGGCGGCGCCGTTGGCGACGCGTCGCCACAGGCATCAGTGTTCGGAAAACTTTTTCGTTTCTCGGCGACGCGTCGCCAACTCGCGTCGCCACCGCGTCGCTAATATGGCACTGGCGACGCGTCGCCAACGCTTTCCAGCGTTGCGCGACAGCGTGCGACCTTGCACGAAAACTGCTCAAACTTTCTCATCCCAAACTCAAATCACTTGGGTCTTGTTTCTAACTCATTCCCACACAAAAGACTACATTTCTATGCATTATTTGAGCTTAATTAACTTGAACCCTTACCTCAATTTAGCTACAAAGCAAGCATTGAAACATAACCACCTTAGCTCAATCAAGCTCCCTTTGAGTTCCTCACCTAAAACCAATGTGATATGGCACCAAATACTTCAAACCAAGACCATTTCTAGCTATGGAAACAACTTAGAACCAATCCAAATGAACCCAACAAGCTTACCCACGAATTTTGAGTCCAAACTAGCACCAAAAAGCAAATTGGAGCTAGAACACCAACAAAGAAGCTTGATGATTCCTACTAACACCTTGGGCTTCCTCAATTTGATGAAGAATTGCAGGAAAAGAAGCTTTGGGCTGGGATTTTGGAGAGGGAAAGTGGAGCTACGAATTTGGAGTTGAATGCAAATGACTAAGGAAGAAGCAGACTTAACAACTTAAACTAACTTATACTAAATCCGCCCACTTGGCAAACTTCTTCCTCTTTTGCTCCACAAACTCTCAATTGTTTTAAATGGGTCACCAACTCTCACTCAAAACCAACTTTCCTTTGCTCTAAAGGATGCTAAAAGCTTCTCACACTTGATTTTCTTGGAGACTTTAGCCACTTAAGATTTAAATGGCTCAAGCGAACACTTAGTGCCACAAGTTCTCAAAACTTTCAAAGATGGTTCTAATAGCTAGGATTACTAATGGTCTTGATTTAACTATGCCAAATCACACTTAGGAACTCACTTACTTAATTAAGCTTACCTTACTTGCTTAACAAGGTGCTAACTTGAGGTACTTAATTTAATGAAACACTTAAACAAAGTAAAATAAATACTTACTTGCTTAGTCAACTAGGAGAGCCGTTACAAAAGACCCATGCATAGGGTATTTTGGGCAAATTGGGAGGTACCTTACCTCATGACCAATAAAGTAAGACCTAGTGTCTATAAACTTTAAGACTCTTTTAGGAATGACATAAAAAATACTTAGCATGTGGGTAGTTCGAAAAAATATTTCAAATAAAATGTTGAGGAGGATCCCGAGACACCTTTGGTGTAGGGTTTTGTGAGCCAGACAAGCACAACAGAATTTAACCGAAACCCCCCAGGATCTAAGTGAAACGGGGTAAACCAGGTGTTCGAAAATTTTCATATCTAATTTTGGTTGAGATCTTTCACCCAACTGTAGAATCGAATCACAAAACCTGAACAGTTAACTTTTTCAAGTTCTCTATGGTATCCACACGAGCTTCTTGGGATCACCATGCTTCTACCACGTCCCGGCAGATGCGTTTCTCTTGCGCTCGCAGTGCTAGCTTACATCCTTCAAGGAATTGCAAGAGAAGAGTGCGGTTGTCCTTTTTGGAAGGCTAGGGCAAAAAACTACAAATTTTTCACTAAAAGTTGTATTTATAATGAGACTCAACTTCTAAGCCTAATGGGTTTCAAAGCCCTAATCTAATTAGGCTTTAGTTTTGGGCTTAATAAAGGCTCCACTTTTTGGCCCATTATTAATACGAAATTATTATGAAACCACAACCCAAACAATTAGCCCATGCACTCTAATAATCCAAATAGCTTTATGTGTGCAACCCAATAGGCTTTTACCACGTTGGCAATGATCATAAATCACATTTATGATCATAAGCAATGAGTGGTGTCTAGCAACACATCATTGCTACCCAAGTGACAAGATTGTCGGTGATTCGACTAAACCTTTATGATCGTTACCCATAGATGCCATTATCCCATTGTCCAAGATATCAAGACTAAGCATGAGATATTAAATGTGTCACTCTCGTATAGCCCAATCTTTGGTTTCTTGATTATCAAGTAGACTAACTTAAACTGATAACATTGATATCATATATCAACTTATCCGAGCATGGCCATGCATTTTCTAATTCTTACTTTATCAAGGGGCCCGAAGATATCACTCCCATTACATAGGAGGAACAAATCCCAGCTTGATCATAGAAAACCTTCCGCATGATATGTGACATACCCAATGATCTCCTTCAAGTTCACACAATTACGAGCAACAAAAGGAAGTATCAAAGTATGTGACTCATATGTAGGGAACCTTGATGATCTTAGGTCAAAAGACTACATATACCATGATCATTATGAGAATTACTTATGACACTCATATAACAATCCATGTAGCATTCTTATGGTGGGTTGGTCCAGTAACAAGTTCTCCAACTTGTACCCATATGTAGACTACATATCTCATATTAGTCTCCACATATGCTAGTCGTTATGTATTATTGTAACCTCCTCCATAATAATACTAGCCTAGGGACATTTGATAATATCATTATGTTTATTACGTTACGCAGAAACAAAACAACAAACATAATTGCTGGATTAATGCCTTAATAAAATATCATGACTCAATGTGCAAAATACAGTCATCTCATGATTGGCTTTTGGGCACAACATTAACACTTGGAATATTAGGAATTTGGTTGATGTATTTTCTCTGAATTAATGAAATGCAAACTCTTCTTTTGAACACTTAGAAAATTTTCTTTTTTCAATTCTTAGCTAAAGTTGTATTCTGGCTTAATCTTAGTAGAGGCTGTACTCTAGCTGAGATAGGAGAGGGGGGGAGAGGCAAGCCCTTCCTTAACGCAACTGGGGAAAAACAAAACAATCCCAACAAAGAAGTCAAGACAACAATTTTAGAAACTTGAGTTCAGATTAAAAACTCAGAGCACATTATCTTAGTAATCATAAACTTAGAAATATCTAAGTAAAAATGAACTAACTGAATTCTGTACAAATGCCAAATAAATATAGAGCAAATTCAAATATATAAACAAATGTGCTTATAAGAGGTCATAATTTGGCCAATTATTTGGAAAAATACTAAGGAAAAATGATTAGACATAGAAAAAAAGGAAGAATGGAAAGGAACTGCATTTTGTTACTTAGAAAATTAATGTACAAAGGGATGAAAGTAAAGAGAAAAAAGCTTGAACGATTACTTTGGCTGCTCCTCAAAAGCATATTTTTCCTTCTCGCTTTCATCATCTTCCCATCTTTCCTCATTATTTCCTAGTTCTTTGACCTTAAGCAACCTTAACAACTCTCACCTAGACTAGGAAGAATAGTCACCTTCTGGAATATTAAATGTGTTTAAGAAGGAAATATCAAGCTTAGGGCATTTCCAAAGGAACTGATGGTAAACTAAGCAAAACCCATTGTGATATCTCCTCTTAGCCATTTCCTTTGCTTCTCCTTTACCTTCACCAGATCCTTCCTATCATGCCCAGCCTAGCCCCTGGCCTATTTGGGCCCAATTACTTAATCATGTAGTGGAATTTTCATATAAGGGACATTTAATCCTTCTCAAAACATACGAGCATGAACTGTTACCACCTCATAAAATGGGAGAATTACAAGTGTCATAATGGCTAAAAACCATTATATTGTGTAATTCTCACCATAGTGATTGAAGTATAGGGGGTAAAAGGCATGATCAACACCTCCTTAAAAGTGTTCCAAGTTGGTAACTTGGCACCCAAGAAAAGCCTTAAGGATTGCTTGTTTGTCAAGCAACCTATGGACTTTTTTGTAAGGTTTTGGATATTTGGGTACTCAATTGCAAAACTCTCAAGAAAGAGACTTGGAGAGTTATGGGAAGGATATAAATGGTATGGAAGTGCTATTGGAGGACCAAATTACTCATGGAAGACAAGTTTGGACAAAGGAAACACTAAAGGCAATAAGGACCTAAATGTCCTAGTGTAAACCTTAAGGTGTTCAAGCTTTTGACTTAAGTCTAAGGGTGGAATTGTGGGGTTATCCCACCATGGGGGAGGCAGCCATGACTTGATAATTAGTCAAAAATGTTGGGCACATGTGTACCAATGAGTTTAAGACAAAGAAACCATAATTAGTGAGAAAGAAAATGACATAAAGCAAGGTTAAGCTTGTTTAAGTGTGTTTTGGTGCCCTTAAGCTCATTTAGGGCCATTTAAGTGGCCAAATCACTTATCCCTCTCTCACTTTCGTCCTCCCCCAGCCCAAGAACACAGCCATACTTCCTCCATAGCCACCACACCTTCAAACTTGCAATTGATTGAAATTGAAGGCAAAAGGAAGCAATTGGAAGCAAACTAGAGCTATTTCTTGCATACTTCAAGGATTAAGCTTCAAATTCAGCCTACTCACTTTGGTAAGGGTTCTCTTGCTCTCATGGGTTGTTTTCTGTATTTTCAAACATCCATGGAGCTATGGCTAAGCTTGGAAGAGAGCCATATTGAGGGGAGTGCACTTATTGAAGGTTTTGTGACCTAGTGTGAAGTGCACAATGATGACAGTAAAGTGAGGGTTTCTAGAGCCCAAAGTTAGTACTAAATACTGTTAAAATCCTCCTAAGACCAAGCATTAGCTTGAGGAGGGCTGCCATAGTGATTTGGTTATGTTTATTATTTGGTTTATGGACTAACCTATGGTATATGTTGCTGCGACATTTCATGTGCTTGTTGTTTGTGTTTGGCTGCTGCATTTGGTTGCTATATCTTGTATATATGCATTGTGGTTTTGGTGTTTTAGTGTCTTTGGATGCAGGTTTTAATGAGGATCACATTACCTTAAGAAACCAAGTGTTACCCTTAGTAAGTTTCTCAATGAAACTTACTCCCCTCAATTCTGTCATTTCAGGTCTAGCTGAAAGATCACGTTCAAACTAACCTTTGTGGTTTAAGTTTTGATCTGAAATTTCAGGTACATGAACTTCCATATGTCTAGTTGTGATCTGGAAATTTTGGTGATTTTAGGACCACATTTGGTATTTTTAATGGTGGTGCTTACTGTGTTGTGCAGCAGCTGTCCAGCATCCTGTTCCGGAGTCCATTGTGTCTCAGGCACTCCTGTAACTTAGGGTGTGTATTTAGCTGAGTTAAGACCATTATGTAGTGCATGTATGCATGTACATGTAGTGTATGTAAGATGAGACAAGTATGTGAACATTTGGGTAATGTTTTGGCTATGTAAGTGATGTGGTGCAAAGCTGCCTAAGTGTGAATGATAGGTTGCTTACTTGTAAATTCTGTTTTGGCTACATAAAGTTACTAGATTCAAGATAATGTAATTAATATGTGTATTGGACATGTATGGGATAGCCTTGGAGTTCTTTCCCCTTGTGAATGAAGTGTTTGCATGGTTTGGAAAAATTGTATGGGTAAAATGGTCCAAAAGTTGCCAGAATTTCGACCATATATCTAAAGTTTAATATCTTTTTTGTAGAATGAATCTTAGTATGAAATTTTTACCAAACCTAGAGAACATCCAGAGGTTGAACTGGAATTTTGAATTTCTGGATTTGGATCCTTGTAGCCAAAGATATGATGTTGCAAAATTGGCTGAGTTACTGTTCATTTGGTCAGAATTTTGTAACCAACTTCAAAAATCCATAACTTAATCCATAGGTGGGCTATTGATGTAAACAAAAATTCCTTGGTTTGATCTAAGTCTCTAATTCATAATGGAGCAAAGAAAACAGGGGGTATGAGGCTAGAATGATACAGTTTATTAGTGAAAGTTACAAGTGCAGTAGCTGGTCACTAGAACTTAACAAGATTGCCTAATGTGTGGAAGCCAAAACTAAGACTTGTGCTAGTGTTTTCCTTCTTAGCTGCCATGGTGTGCATGAAATGTGAATATGTGTGTGATGGTTGGACCAATATGCATGTGTTTTCATAGTGCCCAAGAGGGCCACTTGGGTATGCACACTAAGGGTAGTGTTCTGATGGCCTACAGAACATTACCAATCCTGGGAGTTTAAATGCACAGTTTTGGCACCATAATTGGACTACCCCGGAGTGGGTAACATGAACCCTAGGATATTACTAGCACTAGCTCATTAATGATTTACTTAAATGTTGGTATTGTGCTCTCGAAATAAGCTAGTACTTATGTGGAACTTGTGTGTTCATTTCAAGCTCATTATAGGCATGCATTTCCTTTCTAGTTTTTGTTTACTTAATGTTCATATTTAAACATTCATATAAGGCCTAGACATACATGATTCCATATTTCAAACATGGGCTTAAAGCACATGATCATGCATTTCTACCAACTTTTTACTTAGGCCCAAAGATGATTATCAACTAGAATGTCCAAGAGTTCACATGTATGCCATAGACATACGACATGGCCGATTTGATTTTAGCATGCCATTTTACTTAAGTACCTGAAAGGGTCCAAAAATACTTAGAATTACAAATTTGGTTTTTAAGACAAACCAAAATACATAGCACATGTTTATACATGGCAAATCGCACATAGAACACATTTCCACCTTAGATACTTTGTTCCCACAATCTAGACTCCAAGTCATGCACATAAAGTCCACACTTAGTAGCTTGATACACAAGCAACCCATAAAACTTCGAATACTTAGAATATTGAGCAAACACATATGTACACACACAAACCTTTTTACCAATAGAAAGAGTATAAAATACTCTTGATCTTAGTTCCATTCTAGTGCTCATTTTCCTACATTTATTAGAGAAAGGCATGAGTAAAACTCAGTAAGGATTCCGTACAGCTCATAGAGCCTAATATAGCACAAGTATATCTTGGCAAAATATAATCCAAGCTCCTACAAAGAAAACACCAGGACAAAGAAAATATAGGATATATGCATATAATAATAATCGGGGTCAACAAGCACAACCAAACATAGAAGCACACAAACACACACACCACTTAACACCATATTCCCATGAAGGGTAGAGCAAGTATGAACATATTTTCTTTAATTTTAGTTAATATTTATTAGTCTGTATTAATCTGAAATCTCTTTATACTTGGGAATTGAGTTGGCCTATCCAATTCCTAGCCGTAATGCTTGCACGGAGCTAGCTAGCACAGAGTTGCCTAAGCAACAAAACATAGCCCTTTGTAGCACCTTAGGATCACATGGCATTCTTTATCCATCACTTAAGTGCACTGAATACTCAAAGAGTATAAGAATCTTTACCACAAAACCCTTGGCAACTTTGTTGCCTGAAAGCTTTAAAAGCTTGTTTCTTTGCCTTTTCCTTGCTTGTCGTAGCTAAAACTTAATTTATAGCTTGAGAACCTACAATGGCTGAATTATGAGCAAGTATATTCTTGCATTACCATAGCTCAAAAGCTTACATATACCAAGAAAACTTCCCTTAGTTGATGGCTTCCAAAAACATCTCATTCTTTCAATGTTCTTCTTGATTCTTTCTTGGGATGTTCTTAAGAGCTTATAGACACCAAGAACACTTGGTAAAACCTCAAGGATGCTCATGAATAAGATATGGATGAATGGTATTTGGGAGATAAAAGTTGGAAAAGTTTGAGAGCAAACTTAGAGAGAGATTGAAGAGAAAGAGTGAAATGAGTTGAATGAAGTTTGGAAGCTTAATGGGCATGTAATGGATGAATTTGGGAGGGGAGAATGAGTGTATCATGTGCTTGGATGAGTGGGAGACAAGTGAGGGACAAATTGGAAGACTTGTGTGGGTGGTGGGTGAGATAGTCAAAAGTGGGGACAAATTGGAAGACTTTGGTGAAAGTTGAGAAAATTTGTCAAAAGTGGGGGACGAGTATGTGGAGGAAGGAATCCTAAGTGATGAGTTGGATGAGAGGTGGATTAAAATAATAAAAAATGGAGAAAGGTGGCAGCCATGGCATCCAATGCCTTTAAAATTGGCTAATCCCCTCTTAGTTCCTCAATTCCTTGTATTTGGGCAATTGAGCCCAACCACCAAAAGTCCCTTTTGTCCAATTGAGTCCCTCACATTAAATTTTCATCATTTTACTTGGCTTAAGCTAAGTTTAAATTTTGAGAGTGTCCAACACTCATCATACTTCCCGGTCCCACTTAATTTAGTGTCTCCCAAACTCAATGAGCTAAATTCCTAATTTAGGAAAAATTCTTAAGCCCTGAATCCTCATAGCCCGAGGCTTAATTACTTAGGATTTTGTGGGCATTGCACTTCCTCCCCCTTTTGGCCTTCTTGTGAGACTTTCTTATCTTGCAGAGGTCTTCCTCGAGATTTTGCTTCTCCTTGAAAAGCTCCATTGAATGAGAAAAGAGATTGTTCTTCTCCTTCTGAAGGACTTTGCACTCCGAGTTCTAGGCGACAATCCAACTATTGAGGTTAGTCATCTTGGATGAATAGTCCTCAGTCAGCATCTTTACGCTTTCAGTTATATCCTGATTGAAAGAGGGGACCTCCTCCTCTGTAATTTTCTGTACCTTGCCAGAGTTGTAGCAGATCATGGCAAGGGTTGACTTAGGCATCTTGAGGTTCTCTTCCATATTAGAATGAATCTCGGTTTACTTGGCAGACCAAGCTTGAAAGTACACTGACATAGCTAGCATCTATGAATGAAGAGTTTTGTTAACAATGGCTTAGAAGGAAGAAGGGAAAACATAGGGAAAGCAAAGAAGTATTACCTTTGCTGATAGCTCGGTCAATCTAGCAATAAGGATGTCCTCATTCTAACACATCTCTATTAGAATTTGAAAAATGGTGTTGGTCGTGATGCTTTTCGCCATTTAATGAACCATTCCCTAATAGTCTTTGAAGAATATATCCATGTCCTCTGTGAATCTCTAGAATGGTTCCCTTGGGACTTTGCATTTGGGGATCCGGGCATTCCTTCTTTACTGCTTTTGCTTGTGGTCGGTGATCCAGTATGGCTTTTGAGTTTCATCTACATGATCATGCCGAAGTTTTTTTATAGGATCAGTCGCTAACTAGTCATATATCAATATCACTATGTCAAATAAACCAAAACTTATAGATGAAAAGTTGGGGACTAAACCAGGCAGGAGGGCCTCTAGGGGGAAAGCTTCTTCAGAATCACTCACTTCCTATACTTTGAAGGGGATCATCTTCCTCTTTTCCTTCCTCCTCATTTCAGATTCCTTATCCTCTCCAAAGACCTTGAGGGTTGAGCCGAATGCCTTGACAGCAATATTGAGGCTTAGGGGAGTTTCTGATCTTGACAATAGTATTGAGACTTAGGGGAGTCTTTGAAGGTTTGACTTCCACAAGCTCTAATGGAAGGACCTTATCAACCTTAAGAACTGAAATGGGAGCCTCTTTGGCTTTCTTCGAACTAGACTCCTCAGTGTCTTTCTTCAGCTTCTTCCCTTGAGGGGTTTTTCTCCTTTTCTTTATCCTTCTTGATCTGATCTAGGAATATTTTCTTGTAGAAGTTGGCCAAATAAACGCCCATACCTGCAAAGGGAAAAAAGTATTAATGTCTGTATTATGCTGAAGAAGGGAAAGAGGATGAAATAAACTTACTCTTAACAAAGTTAGAATAAGAAAGTTCTCCTCAAAGAAGTTGGACCAAGGGAGAGTTCTGCCCACTTAAAGCAGGGCAAGGCATGTTGATATTTGTCAAGTGTTCCTTCACCACCATAAGCTTCGGAAGAACCTCTTTCAGCATGAAATCCCATTTGATAGGGAAGGGGTAAAGATCGCATGTGATAGGTTGATCAGCCTAGTCTACCACTTTCTGAATATGGGCATCAAACTCATTGAACCTATTTTAAAAATTATAGATTAGGAGCTTTACTGGCTCACCAATATCAACTACTAAAGGCTCAGATGCCTACTTCCTAGAAATGCCCTAAGAATCTGGCAACTTAATGAAAAAGTACTTTTTTTTGTCAATTCGTCTAGTTATCCTTAGCACCAAAATAGAAAGTAAATTTCTTAATATCGGTACCTTGGGGCAATAAGTAGTAAAAGATCATTTCAGGAAGGGGTAAGCTTGTAGTGCTACATGAACAAAAGGAAGTACAGCTCAATCTTGAAGACACTACACATGTAAAGGCATTAAAATGGGCATACGAATTAGGAGGAAGTTGGTTGACTGCTATGTCGTGGAACTAGCAGAAGTCATGGACTACTTTCAGAGGAGCATATCAAAGCCTTACCTTTAGCTGGGTCTTGAAGACTGTAACTTGAAGACCATAATCTCATCCTCCTAAGGACGATAGCTCAGTTCGCCCTTATTCAAGATGAGAAGTACTACATAAAAAGGAAAGAAGTACTTGGCACACCATTTCTACCTGCCTTCGAAGTGGCACAACTCAGATAAGTGTCTAGAAAAT
Organism: Aquilaria sinensis; assembly: GCA_005392925.1. NCBI lineage: Eukaryota > Viridiplantae > Streptophyta > Magnoliopsida > Malvales > Thymelaeaceae > Aquilaria > Aquilaria sinensis. The sequence continues at coordinate 162,839 of SMDT01003226.1, read as the reverse complement.
TCCAGCTATCCTTGACATTGCGGGGAAAAAAGACCTTGGAACTTTGGGGAAGTAAAGCCATGACACCTACTTTGGGCTAACCCTAAAAGGCCTACTTTGACTAAGAAAAAAAGGAAAACCTCAAAGAAAGAAAATCCTAAAGATTAGACACCCATCCTAAAAGTGAAGCCATGATACCTACCTTGGGCTAATCCTAAAAGGCCTACTTCGACTGAAAAAAAAAAAAGGAAAACCTCAAAGAAATGAAAACCTAAAGATCATGCACCCACCTGACGATGACTGCAAAAAATCATTAGACCACCATAGAAAATCCTTGTCACTAGTTGCTCATGCTCCATTATGCAACAGCTTGTTGGGAAAAGGAACAACTTGAGAAATGATAGAAAAACTCGAAAGCAAGGTAGAGCAAGTGGAAACAAATGGCAAAAAAGTAAGGCATTTTTACTTAGAATGGGCTATATATAACCCGAATGAGGGAGTCAAAGAGTCATAATAATTATGATTCATTAATACCCAAACTACCTTTTTCAATCGAAGTGACACAACTTGAGGAAGATAACAAATGATAGGGTGACGCGTGTCCTTCAAAACATGGATCGAGAACATGCCTTTGCATTTGAAATGATTAATGAGCTATGAAATAAAAAATAAAGGACATGGGAATTCAAGAAATGATGGCTTTGAAATTTGGTACTTTTAAAAGTTTGATGGCAAATTTGGTCTTTTAGATACTTTTGAGTGGTACATTTTGGTACTTAATCCTTACTAGTAATTAGTAGCATTAAATTGATTTTGACCACACAGATGGAGAAATAGGCTCAGGAAAAAGTTTAGGGGCCTAAATGGATGAAATAGAAAACTTTGATGACCTATTGAAGATGTGAGAAGCAAAAATTGCTACGCAGAGAGTAGGGGTGAGCATCATGGATTGGGTAAATCGGTAACCCAATTCGAATCAACCTTATTGGGTTAGGTTAAGTTAGGTAAAAATAGATCATAACTCACTTGTTGGTTTCACATCTAAGAAAATAATTGATTTTCAGGCTGATTTCGCCTCCATATGAAACAAATCTAAGGTAGAACTGAACTCGAGATATATGTATAAATATGTAATAAAAAATTGCAATATTACTAAATTGCTCGTATATATATGTGTGGATATATATATTTAAACATACATTTAAATTTCTATATTACTAAATTATGAACATGTAAATTCAAACATGTACATTAAAAATTATGATATTACTAAATTGTTTATATGCTAAAAATATATACATTTAAACATGGATTATGCTGTATATTTCTTAAATTAGTTGCCAATGCAATTTTATTGCATTATGAAATTGTTAATTGTTATATTTCAATGATAGAAACTTAAAAAAAAACTTGAGAATCAGAATAGAAAAAACCAAATATATAATTTTGGTTTTATTTGGTTCTCGGTTCTCAGGTTGGGTGGATATTTTGGAACTATCACTATTTTTGAATTAGTTCCATTCTACTAGAAAATTGAATTAACCCGACCTATGCTCACTCTTACTAGAAAGCTAACCTTTGTATTTGGGTCCAACATACCACTATGCCGAAATTTTCCAGCAAACCCACTTTCACTTTTATGAGAGATAATTTTTTTTTTGTAATTAAAATTTCTTCTTTCATCTCACTTTAGTTGCCTTTTTTACCTTTTTTTACTAATGTTTGACTCTAATATATTCATATTAGCCTATATTGACAAAAATTCTTAAAAATAGTATTTAGAAACTATAATCTTTAAAGTTCTATTTTCATATAAAAGTTCATATTTTTATGAAAATTTTGAAAGAAATAAAATTATAAATTAATTATTATAAATAGTAAAGAGGACAATTTTTGTGGGACGGATAAAATATCTATATAATGTGTAAGGATTACAAGGTACTTATATAGAAGGAAATGGGGAATACAAGATTTTTTGGAACAAAAAAAAAATGCTCAAAACAACATTAAAGCATTATATGGACTGGGGATAGGGGAGATACATTTTAATAAATCTCCATTTGCTTTTAGGTTGAATACAATATAAATTCTTACTATATATTAAAGAGCATGGGCAAAATTACTGTTCATTGAACAGTAATCAAAACTACATCGTTTTGGTGTCTCTCGATGAGTTTTCTGTATTATTCCTGTTTTGGTAATAAGTCCCTTGGTTTGCCCGTCTGTTGTGAGGACGATTGAGAGGGCCGTCTGTATTATTACTGTTGTGAGAACAGTGATAAAAATTTGAGGCCGGCAAGGTATTATGGTTGACGAATTCAAGTTAGAGCACAGTTTTCACCAGCGAATTATTTTATGGGACTGGTTTTTGGGTCAATGGCGAAACTTAGACTCACTGCTTTTCTCACTTTCTTACTTGTTGCCCAACTTGCTTTCGCCGACGATACATCATCTCCGGCTCCTTCGCCGCAATTCGGAGTGGATTATTCTCCACAGCTTGCTCCTGCACCGCTAACAGAATCTCCACTCTCCAGTTCACTGTCTTTTTCATCTCCATCTCCGTCGGAATCACCACTTTCCGGTTCATCGTCGTCGCCGTCTCCATCTCAGACGGAATTCTTATGTGTCTTCGCTTTCCTCTTTCCCGGTAGTTTCTTTACCTCCGCCCCTTCGATCCGCATTTTTCAAGTTACCACTGATTTTCATGTCCAGGTTCCGCTCTTTCTCCCCTTTTGATCTACTTTTATCAATTTTAGTTTTGATTTCTCTTAGGTTGACTGTCTAATTCGATTGTTTTTTTTTTACGTCTACGATTTTGGATTCAGTTTTATTTTACTTCTTCTCCGTGATTAATTGTTTTCAGGCTTGACTGGCCTTCACTTCATTCCACTGGTGGGCTCGTTAGAACAAATATCTATAAAAGGTATGAATCTATTGAAATGCTACACCAAAATCCAGATGGTTTAAGGGTATAAAAATCCAATTTATTAAGATTTTACATGAATCATATCTTCTATCTATTATATTTAGATGTCCTCTATTTTTAACACTAATTGTTCACTTTGTACATGAAGGCACAAAAATTCATATGCAATGCTTTTATCAAAACAATTGATGCATCAAAAGGTTGGTTTTACAAAGCATGTACCACCAGTCAACAACAGCTAAGACCAGTAGGACACAGATTCATTTGTAAAAACCATGGAGAGCCTAACCCTGAACCTAGGCCCTTGTGAGTACTTACAAACTCATATGTTTCATCTTCACCCAACATATATAATAATTGCTATTCCACTCTTACTGTAAATTCAGATACAAATTCATAGCTACAATTGCTGATCACACAGTTACAGTAGAAGTCATATTCTTCAACAATGCTGCACAACAACTACTGAATATCAGCTGTGTTGATATGATGAAGAAACATGGTTTCATTGATCTGGACACATTACTAGACCTACTAAAGCTACTTCCACAAGAAGAAAAGAAATTATAGCTTTCCTATGGGGAATTATACATATGACAACATCCACATATTATAGTTTCTGGCATTATATTAGACTCGTCATCTGAACTTCCACAGGAAGAATCAAGTGGCAAACAAGCTGAATCACCAACCACCATCGCACTAATGAAGCCATTAACTCCAACTCTACACTAGCAGATTCCCCAAAAAAGCATTATTGAACAATCCAAAAAGAAAACAATTGAAGGAATAGCACAAGTACAAAGAAGACTTTTTAGCTCAACAGGTAATTTAAAAAAACCCAATATATTTATTTGTTCTTGATTTGATTTTATCTATGTAAAGCATCTTTAACATGTTTCATCATATCTATGTGCAAAATCACATTTTCCTATGTTTTTTCTTACTTTGTGTGCAAAATCACATTTCATTCACAACTTACATATAATTTTTAATGAATAACAGATTATAAACTCAACTGCCTTCTATTGATTTTTATCAGTTTTTTCACTTTCCTCTATTGATTTTAATCACAGTCTACAGCTTGTTTTCTTGTATTATATATTTATAATGAATAACAAATTACAAACTCAACTATGGTTGTGATATTATGTATATAGAATATTTTTAGTATTCACATATATATATCATAACTTTACTACTAATCTCCCCGACAAATATAACAGGTGAACATGAACCTACTACTCCATCAGTAATAAAGAAAAGCAAAGAAGGATGGTCCATCAGCATAATCTTCTAAAATCACTACTTCTAATTATGTAAGTCAATACTGAATTAGAACTATAACATTCCACTTCTTTTACATCCAATCTTTATTGTCTCATATATCTAAATTCAATTACAATGGCTTTGCTACAAATCAATCCACCTCTTGTTGAAGAACGTATCCAATCAGATCTATTTTTTATCTGTGCATAAACTAACCAGATTTATCTTGTATCTATATTAACTACTTAATCGCCAAAGGAGATGGATTTTTTTGAAATACTTCCCCTAATAGCATATGCCATATGTACAAGATAGCACTGTAATAATAGAAATGCTATTATAACTTGTAAATTACATATCTTTATTACCATCACTGTGCAAGAAAGACTTGCTGCGGAGCACGGGCTTCAAGCCTAGTGATGTATAATTTAAGGAAAAAAAATTTCTTCTAAGAAAAAAAGAACTATTGATTTTAAAATATTATAATAGATGGAAGAAGCATTTTTTATTTCAAAATAAGTAAAGAGAGAATAAGAGATAAAAAATAGTCATAAAAGGCTACATGGCATAATTTTCATAGGAAAACAAAGCTTCAGCCATGACGACTACCATTTGACAATTATGGGAATAACATTCTTGGAAAAATGTCATTTAAAAGTTAATGTTTTACTTATCTAATAATCTCTTAAATTTTAATTTTTTTTATAGAAATTAATTTTTATAAGATTTTCCTTTCTCAAATTAAAAAAAATTAATAAAAAATATTAGCTTTCAATGAAAAATGATTTCAAAGTGATTTTTAAATTTGTGTACGGTTTCAAAATTCCTTTTTCCCCTTTCTCTACATTATTTAAATGATAATGCATCAATAATATGCTTAAAACCTTAACAATGACATTGGTTTCAAAACCTGAATTAGCAACCCAACAACCAGGGCCAAATTAATAATAATACTAAGGGTGATGGGGTCCGGTTGTGCGGAACCGGCATCTCCGCTGTGTGCGGTGATGAAGGCAGCAGGGGGTCCTGGGGAAAAATTGGCGTCTTGGGTGGATCGCCTCAAGTGATGGCCAGCAGCTCCTTGGTCCCATGGCGAGGAGGTGACGTGAAGCTCCAACGGCGTGGTGAAGGGCCCGAAACAAAGATCCTCGAGGGATGCTTGGCTGGAACACTTAGAAGACAACGGTTAGGAGGTCCCCGGAATCATTTTCCGGGGAGGAGCCTTCGACGCCCAAGTCAGTGCTTTTTTTTTCAGTGGGAAACACCGTAATAAGTACAAGAGACGTGTACCTCGCGTGTCTTTCTGCGGGCCGGAGGGAGAGTATTTAGGCGGAGAGGAGAGAGTGCCCTCCGTTTTCTGGCCTCTCTCTGTCCTGTTCTCTTCCAGCTGGAGCCGCAGCGTTCCCCCTATGGCCATGTGCCTGGCGTATTTAAAGGAGGAAACGAGCCTTTAAGATTGTGGCACGTGTATGGTTGGATGATGCCTGTACTGCTGGGCGTGGGATTCCTTGGCCGCCTGCAGGCTCCTCGAGCCATGAGCTGCAACAATCGTACCCCGACATGACAAGATGGGGGGTGTGTCACTTTGTCAGAGCTCATGTGAGGGCACCCGTACAGGGCGTACGGGCGAAGTGTCAGAGACTCTTAGATGACTTCTGTTGCGCCTCTAAGGTGCCCTAGGTTGAAGTCCGTCTTCGTAGTGGGGGCCTTTCCCGGAGCCAGGCTGGTACCTCGGGGCATCACCTGTTTCCGAGGTCAGTTCGGTCGCCCTCGTGAGGGAGCGGTCCGTTGATTTCCCGAGGTAGGTACCGGCATTCTGCCGAGGTGGTACTCCTCAGGTGTCTGGCTCCCTTCTTTCCCAAAGTCCTTAGGTAACTAGTGTGGCCATACTTCGGTCATCACATGCCCCCCTTTGGAAAGCCGAAAAGGATACTTCGGCTGATGCTTTCATTTGCGGGCCATTTTCAGGACTTCGGAATGTGTCATTTGCCACCCAAGGGATGTGCCTTGTTCGGGCAAATGCCACCTGTCTATCTTTTGGCGTTCTCGAGGTGCCCAATTTCTCCCAACTTTTTCGTTTTTCCTGCCATTGGCCAGCGAACCGTCACGTCTTGAAACTAGGTGTGCCAGTTCTAGGTGATGCGACTGGGTTTTCAGAATATCAGAAAGCGCACCTAGGTTTCTCGCGATGGGTGGCACGTGGCAAGAGCTGGCTGGGAAAGGCACGTCTTTTCACGGGCGAGGGGCAATTATGGCGTCGTTTCGCCTTCGCGCGGCGGTTGTGCCTCTTCTTGCTCTATATAAACACCTTTCGCTTCATTTTTGCCTCACTCTTTATTTTTAGCTCTCATATGCTCTAGAGCCTTTTCTCTGTCTTTTCTCCATTTTCTGGCGCAATTCTTACAGCGGAGCGATTTCTGGCTATTTTTCACGACGGTATCCAGAAATCCAGATTTTGGCAAGGCTTTTGGTGAGTTCTGCTTCAGAGTTCCTTCGGTTTTTTGGTTTTCGGTTTCCCGAAGTCATTTTCCTCTGTCCCGAAGTCCCTCATCTTCTTGTCCTGCCATATCTTCGTTCATTCCCGAGATCGGGCATCCTCTTATGTCTCCCTCTTGCCAGTTTTTTGAAAGTGAATTTCCTTTCAAAATTTTCAGCATTCTTTGTCTTTGTAGGCTCACACTTGATATTCTTTTTCAGAAATGAGTGACGAATCTGCTACCTACTATAAGTCCCTTTTTCTTGGTCAGACCGAGAAGGGAGAACAAACGAAGAAGGGTACTACCAAGAGGCGTAAGACTTCTGGAAGTAGGCCATCTTTGGCGTCGAAGAAGACGAAGAAGGACACCCTTCTTCCACCCCCAGAAGATACGGCGGGGACTGAACATGTCATCGCAACTTCCATCCCGCCTGAGACTCCTGTCGGGGCTGAAATTTCTGCCGAGGTTCTTACGGGGGCGCTTACTGTTGCCACCATTCCCAGTCCTGCCGCGTCGGTGATCCCTTTAAGTACTTTAGCAGGTGATTCTACTGCTGAGGAATTGGAGAAATGCTTAGCAGGTGATTCTACTGCTGAGGAATTGGAGAAACGCCACAGGGATAAAGGGAAACAGGTTCCTGCTGTCGTGGAAGAGATCCCCGACTCTGACGATGACACTGCTGGGGTTCCGCCCGGTTTGCCTCTTGCTCCCTTTTGTTCAATACTTTCGATTTGTATGACTGAGGGTGTTTATCTAACTTACGTCTTCATTTTTTCAGAGGATTTGGGGCCCCCAGTCTGGGTAACTGATCATGCCCGAAGACGGGCTCTTCGGGACTCTCTTATCCCAAGGGACAAAATCCCAAGGGAGCCATTCTGGTCTTTCACGGAGGACATGAATCTGTTCTCCGAAAACTGCCGGGAAATGGCTCCCCAGATGGCAAGGGGCATGCTCACCCAAGCTTCCTTCAAGGCGGTTGCCGAGGAGTGCGCCTCCGAAAGTACCCTTGTTGCCAAGATTTCCGAGCACGCTGCCCATGTAACTCTCCTGGTCCCTTTACTTTTCTTCCCACTTCCTTATCTCCGTATTTTGGCTTTCCTTGTAAATTTTGCTAAGTGTCCCTTCTTTTGCAGCTCTTGGGGTACAGCGAGTACCTTCGGGTGTGGCTGGCAGAGCAGTCTTCGGCGCGAGTTTGGGCCGAGAATGAGCTAGCGATGGCCAAGCGCTTTTGTGCTGATTCGGCGTTGGCCAGCATCGAATTAAGCCGGATAGCCAGGGAGAAGGTAGCTGCTGTTCAGGACGAGTTTTTGAGGGGCCAGGAGGACCTCATCAAAAACTTCTCCCACAAGATGTCCGTCCTTGGCGCGGAGGTTGTGAGCTTAACCTCAGCCAATGAAGCCATTAAAAAGGAGAAAGAGGAAGAGACCGCTCTCTTGGCGATGGCTCTTGCTGACAATGCCAGCCTTCGAGCCGAGGTTGGCATGCTGAAGGAGGACAATGCTAACCTCCGCGCCGAGGTCGACATGCTGAAGAAGGACTCAAAGAACAAGAAGAAGGTGAAAGAGCTGGAGAAGGAGGTTGCAACCCTTCAAAAGGAGGTCTCGGATCTTCAAAATGAGGTGGATGACTTAGACGTGGCTAAGGACAAAGCTGTCCAGGCAACGAAGGTTGCTTTTCAGGATGGTTTCTGCCTAGCCCGTCATCAGTTTCACAAGAAGTATTCGGACCTTGACCTCTCTTTTTTGGCAGCCATGGATATTCCCGAGGGTCCTCGGTGGGCTTGGTCAAAGATAGAGCTCCTCAACCTGTCACCTGCCTCATTTCTGAAGACGTCGGACAAAGATAGCGGAGCTGGAGCTTCCCATGACGCCTGGGCCCTCTAGATATCCTAGGGCTTTTTTCCTTCTTCTTTTTCTTTGTGTTTTTCTTTTCTTTGTAAGCTTCTTCCTGTATCAAAATTTCGATTAGTGAATTCTCATAATTTTGGCTAAGTGTTTTGAGTAATCTCTGCCAATCATTTCGAGCGATCTTTTTCAACGATCCCGACCACATTCGGTCAAGGAACTATGAAATACATCTTGCTTACTATTATTGTCCCGACCATTTTCGGTTAAAAACCTTCATTGTTTTCCATCTTTTCCCGACCACCTTCAGTCAAGGGATTTTTCCCGACCACATTCAGCCATGGGATTTTGGGAAAACACTTACTGTTTCCTTGTTTTTCATCTTTTCCCGACCACCTTCGGTCAAGGGATTTTGGGAAAACACTTGTAGTTTTCCATCCTTTCCCGACCACATTCGGTCAAGGGATTTTGGGAAAACACCATTTTTTTCTCCCATCAATCTTTCGGGGGCTTGTCTGTTGTTTAACAAAGTTCCCTCAGGCCCATCCTAGCCTTCTTTTGCCGGCCATATTCGGTCAAGGGATTTTTCCCGGCCACATTCGCTCAAGGGATTTTGGGAAAACACTTGTCGTTTTCCATCCTTTCCCGACCACATTAGGTCAAGGGATTTTGGGAAAACACTTGTCGTTTTCCATCCTTTCCCGACCACATTCGGCCAAGGGATCTTGGGAAAACCCTCAGGTTTTCCATCTTTTCCCGACCACATTCGGCCAAGGGATCTTGGGAAAACCCTTGTCGTTTTCCATCTTTTCTTGACCACATTCGGTCAAGGGATTTTTCCTGACCACATTTGGTCAAGGGATTTTGGGAAAACACTTCTCGTTTTCCATCCTTTCCCGACCACATTCGGCCAAGGGATCTTGGGAAAACCCTTGTGGTTTTCCATCTTTTCCCAACCACATTCGGTCAAGGGATTTTTCCTAACCTCATTCGGTCAAGGGATTTTTCCCGGCCACACTCGGTCAAGGGATTTTGGGAAAACATTTGTCGTTTTCCATCCTTTCCCGACCACATTCGGCCAAGGGATTTTGGGAAAACCCTCGTGGTTTTCCATATTTTCCCGACCACATTCGGTCAAGGGATTTTTCCTGACCTCATTCGGTCAAGGGATTTTTCCCGGCCACACTCGGTCAAGGGATTTTGGGAAAACACTTGTCGTTTTCCATCCTTTCCCGACCACATTCGGCCAAGGGATTTTGGGAAAACCCTCATGGTTTTCCATCTTTTCCCGACCACATTCGGTTAAGGGATTTTTCCTAACCACATTTGGTCAAGGGATTTTGGGAAAACACTTGTCATTTTCCATCCTTTCTTGACCACATTCGGTCAAGGGATTTTGGGAAAACACTTGTCGTTTTCCATCTTTTCCCGACCACATTCGGTCAAGGGATTTTGGGAAAACACTTGTGGTTTTCCATCTTCGTACTGGAGATAAATGAGAAAGGTATTTCCCCTCTTCGCTCATTTGAGAGTTTCTTAGGTTCGATAGGAAATTTTCCTGGGCATTTTCCCTTTGCTTTCTCCAATCTCTTTTGTAGTCCTTTTTTGTAGCTCTTAGGTTTCGAGGTTTCTCCCGACAGGATCTGTCAGCCTTTTGGGCAAGGTCATTATACCTAGCTTTGCCATACTCGGATGGCCCAATACTTCTGACAATCAAAATTTGATCGTTTCTATGGCCGCTCTGCCTTCGGGTCCCCGAGGGGGTATCCTAGCGTCCTAACGTTCTGCGCTTGGGGTTCCACTGGCAAGGAGTTTCCATTCTGGATTTACCTTCGCTCTGTCTCCCTTATTGGTTCCAGCCTTCCTTTCTTTTGGGATTTCAGTGGTGTAGTCTGCCAGTACCTGGGCGTTCACTGCCTTTCCATGCTCATGCGTGACGTAGTACTTTCCGAGTTCGATGCACCATTTTTATAGTCTTTTCTAAATGCTTCTACCCTTTTTTGTGACGTCGCGCAGGGGCAGGTCACTTCGGACAGCGACAGCGTGTTCAGGGAAGTAGAATCGGTTCCCTCTGCCCGCTAGTCAAGTCATAGATGACTTTTCGGGGCAATGGGTCTTGACTTTGTTGCTAAAGAGATGGCAATTTTTCCTCAGGTGCCGAACTCGGGGAGGTACGGGCCATCCGGACCCCGCTTTTCCCACAGTCCATATCCCAAAGGGGCTTACTTCCCGAAGGGGACTCATCTCGTTGATATTTGCTTCCCACACTTTTGTGACTTGACACGGGACTTTTCCCCTCAACGAGGTAGCGCTGCGGAGGTGCTTTGGTTTGAACTTAGCTGTGGCCTTTTTCGGCTTGACTTACTGCATCATTTCGACCATGACAAGGCGTGGGTATTTACGCAGGAAGCCTATGATAGTTGTCAGAGGGCATTCAGCCTCGGGAGGAGGCACCCTTGCTGCCATCATTTGGTTGCCCGCTGAATGTTTGGCGCGGACGGAGACCTCGAAAGTCCCTTCCTCTTAGAACTCCGATCTTTAACTTCGGCAACCTGGGAGCTAGTTCCCACAGACGGCGCCAAATGATGGGGTCCGGTTGTGCAGGACCGGCATCTCCGCTGTGTGCGGTGATGAAGGCAGTAGGGGGTCCTGGGGAAAAATTGGCCTCCTGGGTGGATCGCCTCAAGTGATGGCCAGTAGCTCCTTGGTCTCGTGGCGAGGAGGTGACGTGAAGCTCCAACGGCGTGGTGAAGGGCCCGAAACAAAGATCCTCCAGGGATGCTTGGCTGGAACACTTAGAAGACAATGGTTAGGAGGTCCCCGGAATCTTTTTCCGGGGAGGAGCCTCCGACGCCCAAGTCAGTGTCTTTTTTTTCAGTGGGAAACACCGTAATAAGTACAAGAGATGTGTACCTGGCGTGTCTTTCTGCGGGCCGGAGGGAGAGTATTTAAGCGGAGAGGAGAGAGTGCCTTCCGTTTTCCAGCCTCTCTCTATCCTGTTCTCTTCCAGCCGGAGCCGCAGCGTTCCCCCTATGGCCATGTGCCTGGTGTGTTTAAAGGAGGAAACGAGCCTTTCAGATTGTGGCACGTGTATGGTTGGATGATGCCTGTACTGCTGGGCGTGGGATTCCTTGGCCGTCTGCAGGCTCCTCGAGCCATGAGCTGCAACAATCGTACCCCGACATGACAAGACGGGGGGTGTGTCACTTTTTCAGAGCTCATGTGAGGGCGCCCGTACAGGGCATACGGGCGAAGTGTCAGAGACTCTTAGATGACTTCTGCTGCGCCTCTGAGGTCCCCTAGGTCGAAGTCCGTCTTCGTAGTGGGGGCCTTTCCCGGAGCCAGGCTGGTACCTCGGGGCATCACCTGTTTCCGAGGTCAGTTCGGTCGCCCTCGCGAGGGAGACGGTCTGTTGATTTCCCGAGGTAGGTACCGGCGTTCTGCCGAGGTGGTACTCCTCAGGTGTCTGGCTTTCTTCTTTCCCGAAGTCCTTAGGTAACTAGTGTGGCCATACTTCGGTCATCAAAGGGGGAGTTCGTTTCAATTTAAATTACATTAATGAGGTCAAATTAATCACGGGTCAGGTTAAAGTATTCACGGGTCAAGACAACCGTTTGTTTCTGAGTTAAAAACTCACCCTAGATTTGGTGTTATTTACAATGTGTGCTAGTGAGTGAATTTACTCGAGACTTCGTTTGTCTTTCTTCTCTCTTCCCTATCTCGCATAGGTTGTGGTTCATCGAGGGATGTGTTCAATCTTCAATCTCTCGCACTGGCGATGATTGAAAATAGTTGTGCATCACTATATGCTTTGCCATTGTACCCTTGTTCTTAATCGAGTGGATCACCATGCAAAAAATAGGCCGTCTCGAAATCTTCAAATCCAAGGCCTTAGGTCAGCAACTAAACATGCAATTAGATTGATTGTGCGGCGAGGAGAAGCGCGGTAAATGTCCTTTTAAGCTTTTGATGTTGAAACTCTATAAAAAACAAAGCAAGGAAACAAGATCTAAAAGTCCCTAGCAATTAGAGAATTAAGGAAAAAAGTAAAAGAAATATCAATAAGTGTTAGAGAATTGAAATTGATTTGGCAAAAGGAGAGATATTTGGCTTGACTGTTGAAAACGCTGGAAGCATGCATGAATTAGAGAGAAGCTTGAAGACAGGATGATGGTGACATAAGGTCGTAAATATGTTGAAAGCAGGTGTCTTCTATCATTATTTGGAACTCGGGTATTTTTGATCTGCTCACAAACCCAATCCCACTGAATTTAATGAGACTCCTTTATAGCGCTTTAAACGCAAATGAACTGGCCCTAACAAATAGCATGTCTCTAATCTAGAGATGCACACAAAAAAGATAAGCTGTTGCAAATATCCCAAAAATGTGTAGAAGGCGACAAACAAGTCATCCAATAACCTCCACACAATAAATAAGATGCTATTTTCTCAACTAGCCTAGAAAGGGAGGAATACCAGTTTTCTCACTGCCATGGGAGCATCAAGCTTGAAAATAGGAAGATTAAATAGGAAGAGATAAATAGGAAGAGAACATACTCAATGAGGAGTTCAGTAGTAGGACACCACCATGGCGATCATCAATGTTTATGCTAGCTGCTCCAGAAGGACATAGTCCACTGCCAACTCCACCAAGGACAATAGTTAGTGTGGCACCATATGGTGTTGTGGTTGTTGGTGCGTTGCCGGACGGCAAGGTGGTGGATGGTGCTATGGTTGATTAGGTACCAGTGATGGTGGATGGAATAGTTGTCACAGGAGTTGTAGGTGTCACTGTTGTTATGCCCACTGCATTGAGACAAGAATATCATCATCATCATCATCCTCATATTACACTTTAATCTGATACACTTTAATTCAAACTATGTTTGTATTTGGCAATTAGGGTAGAAAATCAGATTAACTAAACCACTTAAGTTTTTTACCCGTCTCGAATTGGCCACTAATGTTTTTTTTTCTGAATAAATCACTAACATTATTCAAAATAACCAAATAAACTACTAACATTATTCAAATAGACCAATTTACCCATTCAACTCTTGAAATATTACAAAACTCCATCATTAACTTTTTAAAATTAATAAAATAGCTCCACTTGGCTTAAAACAATTCAAATAGGCTACCTTCACCATTTATAAAATTCGATAACCACCTTCCACAATTATATTTTTTAGGCACAATCTAGTCGTTGCTGTTTTTAGTTCCTTTAAAGTGTATCATCTCCGTTGCCCAAAATGGGATGCCTTTAGCCCTAAAATGTCATTCCCGAACAATGTCCTGCTCATATTAGTGTTTAATGCAAGATTATGCTGCAATATGAGGCAAAGTAAGAGGAGGAACATTGTGGCCATTATTAGTAAACTCAGGAGGATCTCAATTACCACCCGAAAATGGAGTTTGATGATTGATGTCGACTTCAAGAAAGTATTTCAAATGTTATCTTAATAAACTTCAGATGCGTTGGGAGCAGAAGTATGAAATGTAAGGACTAAACATGGTATTTTATGCTAAGATTCCATTAGATTTAACAGAAAAAGTTACAAGAGTGGCCGATTTGAGCTGACTTAGAAACTTCATTGGTTTATTTGGAAAAAAAATATATTAGTGAGTGAATCGGACTAGCACAGAAATGTTAGTGGTTTATTTTTTATTTTTGCCTTAGAATAAGAAAACGAAACAACATAGCTAGCCACTGTATTAATTAATGTTAATTGCACATATAGTAAGTTGATGGAGGAAAGAATGATTAATTTAAAGGGAATTCGATACATTGTCAGCCTAAATATTGCTGCCTATCAAACCAAAAAATAGATTTCAAAATTTTGTAAATTAAATTCTTTGTTATACTATCCCATCCCAATTTATTTGACACATTTATTCTTTTACATAATTTATAGCCATTATCTTGTGCCAAAATACATTTTATTCAGTTTTGATTTTTGTAAAGTATTTTACTTACATAAACCTATTCTATGATATTTTGTATATAATCTTTCGTTAGGTTAAAAATATAAAAATAATATTTTGCTATGAAATATATTGTTATACTTTGTGGATAATTACATTTTATAAATTTATGCTTTGCCTCCTTATATATTAATTACATTTTTTAGCCTACGCAAAGCAGCGGGAAAAAAAAATCTATAATCTTAGAAAATATAAAAATGACCTAAAAATGAAAGTAAAGTTTAAGCACAACCCAGACCAAGGCAAAAATCATGTAAACCATAGTAACAAAATTTTGTTTTAGAAGATAGAAGCAGAATTTGAAAGTTTGGGGACTAAAAAGATAAACAGATAAAATTTAGTGACTCAAGTAAAAAAAAATTGATAATTTATGTGCAGGGAGGGACTTAAGTCAAATGTGTCATAGCCCTCATATCCTCATTTCCATACTAGGCCTAAGAAAATTTGTAGTGATTTTGAATAGGAAAATAACATTTTGTAAATGGGCTAAGTAATACAAGTGGTAGTATTAAGGGTAGGCTTATTGGGTGCGCTTATATGCGAGTTTAAGGTGCTAAAGAGGTTAATGAAGGAAACACAAGGTTAAGGGCTTAATTGTACATGTATTTGGGTGACGCAAATGAACGCATCTCTTGTGGAAGGGCTACATTGCACCATGCATACTAGTAAACCTACCCAGGTGGGCATTAGAGCCCATTTTAGCGCCATGTGGCACATGCACTAATTTTGCATGGCTCCACTATCATGGTCGGGTGTTTAATGGGTCAAAGCTCCTAATTGAAGTCAAAACTAGTGTTCTTGAAGCTTGAAGGTTGGTTTCATGGTAGATTGTTGATTTTTTGAGCTTGGAAAGAAGAATTGAGCTTGTAGAAGTTGAATTCGGCTATAGGCGACCAAGGGGACTTGTGTTGAAAGCTTGGTCTTGAAGTTTGAAGCTTGGTTGAGAGCTAGGGGCAAGGTTTCGGTAAGGAATTCACTATACTCTTTTTGATTTTGGTTGTGTTCCATGTTCAAGTTGAGTATCAGGCATCTAAGAGATGGCTTTTGAGGTAGATGATCTTAGATTGCTGTAGGGGCTATGTTTACTTTCGGGTATATGTGTAATTTTGTGCTAGCTAGCTATGTAATGGAAAGTAGTAGGATTCCTACATGGGTTGGCCAGCCTATGTGTGAATCTGGAGCTCGATGTGAACTAATTAACTAATGGAATTAAGAAATGAATCAATCTAAGTATGTACTTGCCAGTGCTTTGTAGGCCGAGACTGTGGCTGGGGTGCCGTGTGTGTGTTGCTTGCTTTCGTGCCTTGGTTGCATGTGCTGACCCATAGTAGTATGTTAGTTATTATATTGCTTTGTAGTTTTTTTGTTTTTATGTCTTCTATGCATGAGCATTGGAGGTTAAGCCTTCAGCCTTAACTAAATAGGCTTATAAGCTGTGTGATTCCTTACTGAGTTATTCTATAACTTATGCCTTGTGATTGTTATGTTTTAGGCAAAGGTATTGAAGAGTTGTAGTGTTTGTGGTTACGGGTTGTGTATTTGGGGGTATCAAGGTATGGACACTAACTTGTGGATTGCAATAAGTTTAAGTAAATGTCATTGTGTATATGAAAGCTCATATGTATTGTGTTGCTTGCAGGTGTTGCAAGTAGGATTGTGGGACAAGTCTAGGGTAATGGATGTGTGCTCGGTTGCCTAAGTACTTTGGTCTACTCTCATGACCATGTGTTTGGTTGTAGGGCTTGTGTTGGAATCCTTGGTTTTGTTTCAAGTGTTTATGATATGCCTTAGATACGGTTAAGTATGTAAGTATGTAAAGGGCAACTTTTCGATGTTATGCCTTTTGTGATCTTGGTATGGTTTCCAAGTACTTGTATATATATCATAGGGGGTTAGGGTATGGAGTTGCCTAGGAAGTAATAGTTTTGGAATGTAAGATGTTTCTTAAGTGTGAATGTTGATGATTATGTATATATGATGTTTCGGGTTTAAGACTAAGTAAGTTTGGGAAACTCCCTTAGTTGTGTACATGCATATGCAAATGAAAGCATGTGTTTTCAAAACCTATGTGGTTGGGTATCTTGGTTGCCATGCATTTATGTACGTATACTTGATTAGCACACGAGCACTAGCACTTGAATTTGTGCATTAGACTCTTACCTTGGTGTGCGAGTTTGTTTTGGGCATTAGGGCAGGTAGGCTTCCTAGGGTGCTCCCCAGTGCCCTAGCTGTGTTTTGCATGTGTCCTGGTGCATTGCTGGTAGTGCACTAGCGTGCCCAGCAAGCACCATGGTGGGCACCCTTGATTAGCGATAGACACACATAAGAAGTCCCTGGGGACACACATAGTGCACATAGGTCATGTGTCCAGAAGGGTGCCAGGTGCTAGCGATAGACACTAGAAGGGCATAGGAGGGGCACATGGTAGACACATGCATAATAGTGTTCTGGTGGGTGCCCTAGGTGGGGGACCAGGCAATAGCGATAGGCGCCTAGGCATGCCATTGAGGTGCACGTACCACCCAGTGCCTAGTGCTACTCTTGTGGCCAGCTGTAGGAGTGTTTGGGTTGGGGCTGTGTGGGGTATGATAGTTTTGTTGGTATCAGAGCAATTTTGGACATAGTTTTGTTGGTATCAGAGTAATTTTAGACTTTTGAGTCTATTTAGCAGAAGTTTAACAACTTGATAAGATATGCTCCATAATATGATGGGCCGGAGGAGCTTAGGACCAAGAGGTTCTTGAAAGGTTTAAGACCTAAGCTGAGGCAAATCCTCAGAGTTGTGGGTGCCAAAGAATACTACCAGGTAGTGCAATGTGCCATAGCACTTGAACAAGAGTTCAAGGGGTTGACAAAGAGTGGACAAGGAAGTGTGAATGGCACACACAAGGAGCATAGAAGAGAGGCAAAAAAGAAGCTGAGCCTGCAGGATGGAGAAGGGAAAACAAGAGCGAAAAAAGACCACAAAAATATAGTCCACAGTGTTTTACATGTTGAGAGTTTCATGGCAACAAGCCATGTTTCAAGCTTACAAATGGCTGCCTTAAGTGTGGGGCACCTGACCATTGGGTGAAAAATTGCCTTATGAAGAGGGATGAGAAGAAAGTGTTGGGAAGGTTCAACACCAGGTGGGCTAGAGGACAGCCACTAATGCCACTAATGAAGCCCAATGTGCATAACCCGAGAGGGAATCAAATGCCTAAGCTGCCACATGATCAAAGAAGGTAGAATCCACCTCCAAGCCAGGTATTTTAGCTTGAGACGTTCAGGAAAGTGCAAGAAATATTAGAGGCCGAGGCTAAAGAGAAAGAGGCTAGCCACCAGAGACTAAGTAGAAGGGCACTAAAAGGTACCATTTACCTTACTAGCCATTTAGTTTTTATTTTGTTTGATACTGGGGCTTCATTATCAATAGTTTCTTCTAAATTGGTAAAAGCCATGAACTTAGAACTAAGAAACATGACAGAGTTGTACTTAGTCAAAACTGCTGGTAATGAAATCTTGTTCACTTACAATATAGTTGAAAACTGTATGATTGGATTTGGTAAGCTGAAATTACAGGCAGACCTAGTAGTCTTGACCACTTATGACTATGACATAATACTAGGAATGAATTGGCTAAATGAAAACAAAGTGGTGATAGATTGTCATGCAAGGCAACTCTCGATTCTAGGCTTTGAGCCATTTAGACCAGAGGAATCACTTGAACTAGTCTCGGATTGCCAAGTTGAAGTAGTGAGGTAGATACCTCTATTGGATGAACATGAATGGTTGGGATTGAATGACCATGGTGTAGCTAGTGAGCTAAGTAAAATCTCCATAGTCCAAGAGTACCCAGAAGTCTTTCCTATAGACTTTACTTGGACTACCACCTATGAGAGAAGTGGAGTTTGATATTAAGTTAGTACCAGGAGCTACTCCTATGTCTACAGCTACATATAGAATGGCCATACTTGAAAATGGTAGAACTGAAGAAGCAACTGGATGAGTTGTTTGAGAAAGGGGTTCATTAGACCTAATGTGTCTCTTTTGGGAACACCTGTCTTGTTTGTAAAGAAAAAGGATGGAACCCTTAGACTCTATATAGATTATAGAAAGCTTACTGCATTGACTATCAAGAACAAATATCCTCTCCCAAGGATTGAGGATTTGTTTGATCAACTAAAAGGAGCCAGAGTGTTCTTTAAGATAGACTTAAGGTCTGGTTATTTCCAACTAAGGGTCAGGGAGGAATACATATCTAAAACTACTTTTAGGATTAGGTATGGACATTTTGAGCACACCGTGATGCCATTTGGGCTCACTAATGCACCTGCATTTTTCATGGTTCTTATGCAAAGGGTGTTTAGAGCATACTTAGACCACTTTGTGGTAGTATTCATTGATGATATACGAGTATACTCAAAGGATGAGGAAGCTTATAAAGAGCATTTGAGGCTTGTACTTGCCTTGTTCCAAGAACATAAGTTATATAGGAAATTGAGTAAGTGCAAGTTTGGGACCCGAGAGGTTGGATTTTTAAGTCATGTGATCAATGATCAAGGGCTGGCAGTAGACCCTTAAAAGATCAAAGCAATCTTGGATTGGAAGCAACCCCAGAATGTCATGGAAGTTAAGAGTTTCTTGGTGTTAGCTGGCTATTACAGGAAGTTTGTACCTAAGTTCTCTGTAATAGCAGCTCCTATGACCCAACTGACAAGGAAGGACCAGAAATTTGTCTGGGAAAGTAAGTGTGAGCATAGCTTTCAAAAGCTTAAGAGAAGGTTAACTATGGCTCCTGTGTTAGTGTTACCAAACCCTGCAAAGGCTTATGAGGTGTACACTAATGCATCACAAGTAGGGTTGGGTGTGTCTTGATGTAAGACAAGCAAGCAATTGCCTTTAGATCAAGGCAGTTGAGACCACATGAGAAGAATTATCCATTACATGACCTGGAATTGGTAGCTATGGTCTTTGCACTTAAGCAATGGAGGCATTACTTGATGGGCAATAAGTTTCAGGTCTATACAGACTACGAGAGTCTTAAGTACCTTTTCACCCAAAAGGACTTGAATATGAGATAGAGAAAATGGTTAGAATACCTTAAAGATTTTCATTGTGTGATTGAGTACACAACTGGCAAGGCCAATGTTGTGGCAGATGCCTTGAGCAGAAATTATACTGGAGTGCTCAAAGGAGGAGAAGAAAGAGATAAGGCCAAAAGCCTTAGTCTGACTTGCCTAGCAAGACAATGGATGAAATGGGAATTTGAGCAACTCCATGTGCTTACTATTACCCCTAAGTGGAATGAACTCATAAGGGAGGCACAACTTAGTGATGAGAAGATTGATTTGATGTTTGGCCAAAGGGGGGAAAGCTATTCCAAGGCTTCTCCTATAAGCAAGGGCTTTTATACTTTTAGAATAGATTGTTTGTACCTGAAAAAGATAATCTCAGACCTCAAATTCTGGAAGAAGCACACTCAAGTAAGATGAGTATACATCCTAGAGCTACTAAGATGTATCATGCTCTTAAAGCATACTTTTGGTGGCCATATATGAAGTATGATATTGGAGCCTATGTAGCTAAGTGTGAAGTGTGCCAACAAGTGAAAGTTGAGCACCAGAAACCAGGAGGGAAGCTTCAAAGCTTACTTGTACCTAAGAGAAAGTGGTGGTCCATATCTATGGACTTTGTGGTAGGAATGCTATTAACAGGGAGGAGACATAATGCCATCTGGGTCATTGTAGATAGATTGACCAAGGCAGCCCACTTTCTACCTATGAACCTCATAGTTTCACTGGACAAGCTTGCCCAGCTCTACATAAAGGAAATAGTAATGCTTCATGGAGTGCTTGATGATATTGTTTTATATAGGGATCCTAGGTTTGTTTCTAGGTTTTGGAAATCCCTACATCATGCTCTAGGCACTAAACTTAAGTTTAGCTTAGCATACCATCCATAGACTGATGGACAAACATAAAGAACAATTCAGGTTCTGGAAGATATGCTGAGATGTTGTGTGATTAATTTCCAAGGAGAATGGGATGTGCATCTACCTTTAGTATAATTCTCATAGAACAATGGCTACCATTTAGTGATTGTAATGGCACCATATGAGGCTCTTTATGGAAGAAGATGCATTACTCCCCACTGCTGGCATAAACCAGGGGACAAATTGGAGCTAGGGCCAGAAATCATCAAGGAGACCATTGATCCAGGCTAGAATCAAAGTTGCTAATGATAGGTAGCAGTCATATGCAAACCTAAAAATGAGAAGAGACCTGGTGATGGCCTGCGGCGGCTTTATTATGTGTCATTGTATGGGTAGGGCAGACTTCTGATGGAGGAGAACACTTTGGGAGGAGATTCCCCAGTGGAGAGTACCTGAAATACTCCAGAAAATGCGGGTTAGAAGGTCCCCGGTGTGTATTCCTGGGGAGGAGCCTCCGACGCCCAAGTCAGTTCTTTCAGATAGCTGGATTATGTGTTCTTTTGTGTATTCAAAGAGAACTATTCTCCCTTACCTTGCTAGAATGCTTTTCTGGGTGTTTTATAAAGGAGGCGTACAGAAGCCATTCTTCTCTTGTGGTCATCCCAGATTACGACACGTGTCCGATGGGATGTGATCCCTGCTTTTCCGGGAACGAAGAGACGCTTATCTAAGCAAAAGTCGCCTGGTTGACAGCCTAGTCATTCCGAGAGTGTCGTATCGAGGTGTCCCTTTGATGGCGTGCCCCAGTGATAGCATGTTAGAATGTACTTGGGGGACGACTTTTATGGGGAGGTGTCAGAGGCTCCTTAAATGCTTTGTTCGTACCTTCCGAGGTTACTCCAACATCTCGGGGAATATATTCCCCGAGGATGGTTCCTCCGAGGGGTACTTCTGTTTCCAAAGAGGGTCTGTCCGCTCTACCGAGGTTGGTCCCACCATTTCCTAAGGAAGCGAATTCCCTATGTTAGGCCAGGGGGATCGTTCGTCCTTCTGACCTCGGCTAGTTGTTTCTCTCTGCCGAAGTCGGTACTCTGTCAGGTCTGGGAGCTCGGCTGGTGATGGGCACCTCGGCTATCACATGCCCCCTCCTGGAGAGCCGGAGTGGGGGCTTCGGCTATGTTTTCGAGAAGGTCCCTTTGCCGATCTGGCGGCTGAAATTTTTTTTTTTTTGGAAACTTGCCTTACTTCAGAAGGCGTCTCCTCGAAGCCGAGGTACCCTCCTATAGTTTTCTTGACGTCCTCGGAATGCACGTTACTTTTTTTCCTTTTTGCCTTTTCTGTCGCGGGTCTGTGAACCATCGCGTCCTTTGGCCAAGCGTGTCAGTCATGGGTAACCGTGCCTGGGTTTTCGCGATGTTAGAGGGACATTCCCTGGTTCCTCGCGCCGCGTGACACGTGGACGTTGTTGGATGGTGAAACAGTTATGCTGGTTACGTCAACTGCACCTCTTCGCCTTCAAGGAGTAATAATGAGGTGGTTACATCTTCAAAGGATGATTATGACGACGTTTCACTTATCCTTCTTCGGTCTATATAAGCACCTTCGGTCCCATTTTGTCTCACTCTTTTGCTTTAGCTCTCGTCTGTTCTAGAGCCTTTTCTTGCCCTTTTCCTTTTTCCGGCGGTGATTCTTGCGGCAGAGTGACCTCCGGCGATTCCTTGCAGCGGCGTTTCGCAGCCCAGGCTTTGGCAAAGTCTTTGGTGGGTGTTCCTTTTTGTGGTTTGTCGTTGTTCCTCTATTTTTCCCAAAGTCATCTCTCTTTTTCTTTTTGAAAAATGTCAAATCCGACTCCATTAAGTCCGACTCCATTGATGACTGTGCGCCCTCTTTCTGAAAACCTTGCTTCTCTTGAGGCTTACCCCTGTTCCACTACTTTGGAAAAGATGAAAAAGTGGGTGGCCAAGTACTACCTCCCTTCTTACATCACACCGAGGTTACCTTTGCTGGGATCTTATGCCTACGCAGCTGCTTCTTCGGGGGAGGTTACCGTTTACCGAGCTCAGCTGAAAGCCGGTCTTCGGTATCCCCCTCATCGCATGATATGCGAATTCTGCAAATTCCACGGTATTGCCGTGAACCAACTCCCCCCAAATTCTTACTCTTACTTTAATGCTTTCCTCTGCATGTGCGGGGTGTTCGGCATAAATCTCCACTTCCTATTCTTCATGCAACACTACAAACTCCACCCGGTCCCGAAGGGTGGTTTTTACTACCTCCTTCCCCGAGGGTCCGGGAGTAAGAAGTTTATGTTTACCTTCGACACTAAGGATAGTTGGCGAAGGTGGCAGAAGAAGTTTTTCTTTTTCCGGGTTCCCGAGTCTTGGAGACATGTGCCTATTAGATGGGCTTCGGGGACTTTGAAGGTCGACGTCGTCGATCCCCGGAAGCTCCTTACTCCGGTATTGCTTGCCGATTTTGACAACTTCGACAAACGTATTCGGTTAGTGGCGGACTGGGACTCCGGGGCTCCTTCACGTTCACCCTACCCCTTTCCCATTAAGTGGGATCTTATGTCCGAGGAAGTTCCTCGGGAACTGGGAGTGATAACTGCCCACAAGAGTGACCCCGGCATGCCCGTGCCTGTTCTTCCGGGGAAGAAGGCTTGGATAGTCAAGCTCCTTCGGCGTGAAATTTCTTATCAGGTTTTTTCTGAGAGTAAGTCATCTTCCAGGGTTTGGTATCTGCTTTCCTTTTGGACTTACACTGATATTTTACCTTTTTGCAGAGATGGGCGACCAGTCTGCCGAGTTTTATAATTCACTCTTCGACAGTCAGGCTAAGCGGGGGGAGCAAGTACGCAAGAAGACTTCTGGTAAGAGGAAGAGGTCGACTGCCGGCCCTTCTAAGCCCAAGAAGGCCAAGGGTACCACTCCTCCCCCCTCCGAGAACGTAGTTGAGGTGGAAGATCAGTCCTCCGCTTAACTTCCGACCGCCGAAAACCCTTCTTTGGACCCTGACATCCTCGGGGAGACACTAAGTCCTGCCCCTGCTACCGAGATTCCAGCAGAGCGAACGTCTGCCTAGGAGTTTGAAGAGGGCAGAAGAAGGAAGGGAAAAAATGTCACTGAGGATGTTCGGGAGGTCGGTTCTGAAGAGTGCGTCCCCGAAGTTCCACCAGGTTGGTTCCTTAGCCATTCCGCTACAAATCTCAGTATTTTTCATATCTATGATTTTTTGGATGAATGGCTAAGGGATGATGTCTTGACGGAACTTTGGCGTGACCTTGTAGAGAATGCCCCTACTACTTCCTGGGTAGAGACTCATGCCCATCGGAGGGCTCTTTGGGACCGACGGATTCCGCGGGACAAGGTGCCACGGGAGCCCTTCTGGACGTTCATAGAGGACATGGATTTGTTCTCTGAGGATAGCCAGCTGATGGCTCCGCAAATGGCGGCGGGGGTGCTGACTAACGCCACCTTTCAGTCCCTTACCACCGAATGTCCCAGCGAAGAGATCCTCGCGGCGAGGATGACCGAGCACGCTGCTCAGGTGATCCTTCCTTTTTAGAAAATTGTTCTTCTAAGCTATCACTGCCTTCCGATACTTATTTGACGCCTCTGTTTTTCTGCAGCTTTTGGCATATAGCGGGTACTTCCGCGCCTGGTCAGCGAAACAAACGGAGACCCGCTCTCGGTCCGAAGATTCCTTGCGCAAGACGAAGGAGTCTCTCGCCCAATATGCCCTAAAATATGGCGAGTTAAACAAAATCGCGAAGGAGGACCTTGGGAGTCTTCGGGCCGAGGTTGTGTCCAGCAGGCAGGAGCTTCTTACCGATTTCTCAGCCAAGGTTGAAGACCTCGGCTCAAAGTGCGTGACTCTTTCTTTAGAGAATGAGGCCCTTCGGAAGAAGACCGCTCAAGACGGCGAGGATCTTGCGAAGGCACTCGCTTTGAATGCCGATCTCCAGGCTGAGATTGCGTCGCTGAAGAAGAAGGAGACGAAGAGCAGGAAGAAGAAGAAGCTGGAGGAGAAGATTGTCGCGCTAAAAGCTGAGCTGGCGGCTCTTGGCGCCGAGAAGGACCGTAGCGAGCAAATGTCGAAGACGTCTTACCAAGATGGTTTTTGCTTGGCTCGTCACCAGGTCCTCGCTCGGCACCCTGGGCTTGACCTTTCTTACTTGTCTGCTTTGGATTTTCCCAAAGAGCCCAGATCTTCATGGTCCAAAGTCGAGTTCCTCAATCTTCCTCCGGCTCGGCCTGTGTCTTTGACTGAGCCATCCGGGGATGATAATGTTGAAGAAACGTCGGATACCCCTGCTCAGTCATAGGCTTTCTTCTTCCTTCTTTGTATTTTTTGCCTTAGAATTTTTTAATGAAGAATTTTTTCCTCCATTCTCCGTTCTTTCTCCCGAATATGCCTTCTCAGAAGCTGGTATGATTCTAAGTGTGCATTTTTGGCGAACACCTGCACCTTATTTTTCGGAAGGAACCTTTTTGGACTCCTTTCTTGTTCGGACGGGTTTTTAAGCTTAGTAAGGAATTTCGTAAGGAAGAATCGTCAAGGCATACTCTTTCGGTAACGAGGGCATATTCATCATGTATTTTTACTGACGACTTCGGGGAGGAGTATCTTACAGGCTTTCTTCGAAAAAATGTCTAAGTATAGAATTTTTTCAGAGAGTCTGAATGCCAAGTATTCTTCAACTCCACTCCCTCAATATTACCCAACTTAAAGACCCCTGGGCGAACTTCGTCGAGGACCAAATAGGGTCCACTCCAATTTGCCCGAAGTACCCCTTCTGATGGCCTTCGCTGTTTGAACTCGGCCTTTCGGAGAACAAGGTCTCCCTTTTTGATCTCCTTTTTTCTTACATGTAAATTGGCGGTGCGTGCTATCCGCTGCTGGAAGGCCTTTCTCCTTAACTCGGCCATTTCGCGGTGTTCTTCGAGGAGGTCCAGTTTTGCTCTCAGTCCAAGATCATTTCCTCCTTCATCGAACACCTGTACTCTTACCGAGGGCTGCATGATTTCAATGGGAATGATGGCCTCAGTCCCGTATACGAGCGAGAAAGGAGTCTCTCCCGTGGCTCTTCGGGGAGTCGTTCGGTAGCTCCATAGCACACTTGGGAGCTCTCCTGGCCATTTCCCTTTTGCCTCTTTTAGCCTTTTCTTCAGGCCATCTTTTATTGTTCTGTTAGATACCTCGACCTGCCCATTGCTCTGAGGGTGAGCTACTGGGGCAAAATGTATCTTGACGCCAAGGTCCTCCATGAATTCCTGGAACCCCTTGTCCGTGAATTGAGTCCCGTTATCGGCCACTATCACCCTCGGAATGCCAAATCGGCATATAATGTTCTTCCATACGAATTTTTGAGCGTCCTTCGCCGAGATTGATGCTAGCGGTTCTGCCTCTATCCACTTAGTGAAATAGTCCACTGCGACGATGCAAAATTTTACTCCGCCGGGGGCATTTGGGAGAGGTCCGATGAGATCAATGCCCCATATGGCGAAGGGGCAGGGATAGTCTGTTGCATTTATTCTTTCCGAGGGTAGCTTTTGGATATTGGCGTGCCTTTGGCAGTTGTCGCATCTTCGGACGAATTGCCTTGCGTCCTTCCTTAGGGTAGGCCAAAAGTAACCTTGGCGGAGTATTACTCCTGCGAGGGCGTCTGTTCCTATATGGGAGCCACACACTCCTTCATGTACTTCTTCAAGTATTACTTTGGCGTCGTCCTCGCCTATACATCTTTGTAGAGGGCTTGCGTACCCTTGTCTGTACAGCTCTTCCCCAATAAGGAAGTACCTCCCTGCACGCTTTCGGACCTTTGCGGCTTCTTTAGGATCCTCGGGAAGCTCTGAAGTTGCCAAATATCTCTTGAGGGAGCTTTGCCATCCCTCCCCCGAGGTTTTTATGCACATTAACTCCGTGCTGGGGTGTTTTAGCACTTCGGTGGGTTCCTTCGCCTTGGCCAAGGCATCCGCTTGGGTATTATCCCTTCGGGGCACGTTCTTTATGTGCACCGAGTCGAAATCCTCAATGAGTTTCTGAACGAGGTCGTGATACTTAGCCAAAATTGGGTCCTTTGCCGCGTATTCTCCCTTCGTCTGTCGGACTATTAACTGTGAATCACTGTGGGCCACAAGGTTCTTCACACCTACTTTTCTGGCCATTTTCAGTCCGGCTATGAGGGCTTCATATTCGGCAATGTTATTGGTAACATTAAAACCGAATTTGACTGCTTTAGAAGCTTCCATGCCTTCGGGACCCTGAAGAACTATTCCAGCTCCTTGATGCTCTGCGCCTGACGCTCCATCGACGAAGAGCTTCCATTCTGGGTCAGTCTCTGTTTCACCTCCCGCGAGTGCTTCGGTCTTTTCAATCTCGGGGATCTCAGCTATGAAGTCTGCAAGTGCCTGAGCCTTTATTGCCCTTCTAGGCTCGTAAGTAATGTCGTATTCACCGAGCTCGATGCACCATTTTGAGAGTCTTCCCGAATGCTCCACTTTTTTCATCACATCTCGCAGAGGCAAATTACTGCGTACGGTGATGGCGTGTCCTTGGAAGTAGGGTCGCAATCTCCTACCCGCCAGTACTAACGCGTAGATAGCTTTTTGGAGCAACGGGTACCTCGTCTCGGCGCCATGCATGGATTTGCTTACGTAATACACCGGCCATTGTTTCCCACCCTCTTCTTTCAGTAAGACGGAACTCACTGTCTTTTCAGTGACTGTGAGGTAAAGAATGAGAGGTTCCCTCTCCCGAGGTTGCCGAAGTGTTGGGAGGCGAGTTAGATAATTTTTGAGCTCTCCCCAAGCTTTCTGGCATTCTGTATTCCATGGATGTTCATGGCTTCCAGAGGTACCACCTCCCAAGTGTTGGGAGGCGAGTTAGGGGCAAGGTTTCGGTAAGGAATTCACTATACTCTTCTTGATTTTGGTTGAATTCCATGTTCAAGTTTAGTATTAGGCATCTAGGAGATGGCTTTTGAGCTAGATGATCTTAGATTGCTGTAAGGGCTATGTTTACCTTCGGGTATTTGTGTAATTTTGTTCTAGGTAGCTATGTAATGGCAAGTAGTAGGATTCCTACATGGGTTGGCTAGCCTATGTGTGAATCTGGAGCTTGATGTGAACTAATTAACTAATGGAATTAAGAGTTGAATCAATCTAGGTGTGTACTTGCCAGTGCTCTATAGGTCGATACTGTGGCTGGGGTGTCGTGTGTTTATTGCTTTACTTTGGTGCCTTGGTTGCGTGTGCAGGTCCATAGTAGTATGCTAGTTATTATATTGCTTTGTATCTTCTTTGTTTTTATGTCTTATATGCAGGAGCATTGAAGGTTAAGCCTTCGGGCGTAACTAAATAGGCTTATAAGTTGTGTGATTCTTTACTGAGTTATTGTATAACTCATGCCCCGTGATTATTATGTTTTAGGCAATGGTATTGAAGACTTGTAGTGCTTGTGGTTACGGGTTATGTATTCGGAGGTATTAAGGTTTGGACACTAACTTGTGGATTGCTCAATAAGTTCAAGTACAAGTCATTGTGTATGTGCAAGCTCATATGTATTGTATTGCTTGCAGGCATTGTGAGTTGGATTATAGGACAAATCTAGGGTAATGGATGTGTTCTCGGTTGCCTATGTACTTTGGTTTGCTCTCATGACCATATGTTTGGTTGTAAGGCTTGTGTTGGAATCCTTGGTTTTGTTTCAAGTGTTTATGATATACCTTGGATACTGTTAAGTATGTAAGCATGTAAAGGGCAACTTTTCAATGTTATGTCTTTTGTGATGTTGGTATGGTTTCCAAGTACTTGTATATATATCATAGGGGGTTATGGTATGGAGTTGCCTAGGAAGTAATGGTTTTGGCATGTAAGATATTTCTTAAGTGTGAATGTTGAAGATTATGTATATATGATGTTTTGGGTTTAAGACGAAGAAAGTTTGTGAACCTCCCTTAGTTTTGTATATGCTTATGCAAATGAAAGCATGTGTTTTCAAAACCTATGTGGCTGGGTATCTTGGTTGCCATGCATTTATGTATGTATACTTGATTAGCACACGAGCACTAGCACTTGAATTTGTGCATTAGACTTTTGCCTTGGTGTGCGAGTTTGTTTTGGGCACTAGGGCAAGTAGGCTTCCTGGGGCGCTCCTCGGTGCCCTAGCTGTGTTTTGCATGTGTCCTAGTGCACTGCTGGTGGTGCACTAGCGTGCCCAGCAGACGCCATGGGGGGCACCCTTGACTAGTGATAGACAAACATGAGAAGCCCCTGGAGCACACACATAGTGCACATAGGTCATGTGTCCAGAAGGGTGCCAGGTGCTAGCAACAGACACTAGAGGGGCACAGGAAGGGCAAATGGTAGACACATGGATAATAGTGTCTTGGTAAGCACCCTAGAGGGGCACCAGGCACTAGCGATAAGTGCGTAGGCACACCATTGAGGTGTACTTGGTGGACATACCACCCATGTGCCCAGAGTAGCACTAGTGCTACTCCTGTGGCCAGTGATAGGAGTGTTTGGGCTAGGGCCTGTGTGGGGCGTGACAAAATGAAAGTGTAAAATAGCCGAAACAGGAAAAATAAAAATATAGGCGCTTAAACAAAATAAAAATGATCACCTTGTCAAAAAGTGATCGAGGCTCAAAATAGAGCAATCACCTCCTAGAAAATGCAATCACATGAAGAAAAGGGACAAAGGGAAATGCAAGAAATTAAAATGACATCATTTTATTCACTATTCAATTAATAGTGAATAACACTTATGTGTTTAGTATGTGTGTGTATGATCTTTCTTTTAGTGTCTAACATTAACTTTTAATTCTAATTTAAAATGTATAATAGCCACTTCTTGTAAATTTAAGTTGTTTAATGATAGTTTTATAGTTGGTTAACAATTTAAATTACTAAATGTTTTATCTACATCAATGCAAAACATTTTTTCTTTGTATCAACTTAGGCAAAAAAGTAAAATTTTAGAACAAGAGACTATTGTTAGCCTTATACTATTTTGGACATTTTTTCATAGTTAACAAATAATTTAAATTATTAGTTTTCCCCTTTCGAATGAAATAAGTTAGACTTACAAAGATGAAAAATTAATAATATAAATTTTGAATTGACAATAAAAAATGACATTGTTTAAATTTACAAGGAAATGATTATTAGATAGTTTAAATTACAATTTCAACAAGTGAGTGGTCAAACTGAAACATTTTTAATAGATTTAAAAAATAGAACTATTAATCGGATAAAACAATAATGAAAAGTGAAGGCATATCTATGCAATTTGCTATAAAGGTTTATGATAGCCGAAGCGCTATTGCCCTGATCACCCACTGACCACGGGAAAGAGAGGGCCAGACACTTGAGGCATACGACCTCGGAAAGGACTCTGGAGTGAAGGAAATCACATACTTGAGGCACACAGCCTCGGTAACTCGCCAATTCCAACTTCGGGAGCCAGCGCAGCGCCTTCTTCGGGAAGGCGACAGGCGACCGAACCAGCTTCGGGGGAGAAGGACCAATCACCCTCTGAGGGAGAAAGGCCCACGAAGATGGAAACGCCGAAGTTCCAGCCTGACTCCGGAAAAAGGGCTCTTCACACCGAAGTGAGACATCAACCAAAGGGACCTCGGTTGTACGGCAAGAGCTATCAAGGAGTCTCTGACACTCCGATCACATACGTCTCCGATACGCCACCTTCATACACGCTCTGACACGCCGACACAGTCTAATGTCCTGTCACGAAGGGCTACAGCTTGCGGCCCGAGAAGCCTGCAGGTGGCTAGGGGCCCCCGCACCCAGAAATACGAACACCATCTGACCACACACGTGCCGCACACGTGTCACCACTTGAAGGGGTCACCCCCTTTCTTTTATACAAGGGAAATTATCACAGAAAGGGGGGCTCCGGCGGCATCATCTGGCCCGGAGGAGAGAGACTCTCCTCTGGGAAAAAGGGACCGAGAGAGGCCGGAAAATAGAGGACGCCTTCCTCTCTCCGCCTGAAAACTCTCCCTTCATCCATCAGAAAGACATGCCAGGCAAGCGTCTTTTGTGATTGTTACTACGTCTCTCTCTCTCTCCCTCTCTCTAAGCACTGACTTGGGCGTCGGAGGTTCCCCCTGGAAAACCACCCCGGGGGCCTCTTAACCCCTGTTTTCTGAGTGTTTACGCTAGGTCTCCCTAAAGGATCTCTGTCCCAGACTCTCTCTAGCACCGGAGGTACCTCCTGTCACTACCCTGTCACTACCCTGTCACGGGGCCAAGAAGCTGCCGGCCATAACTTCAAGTGATCCGCCCTGGTCGCCTTCCTTCTGGACTAATCCTCACCTCCAGGACTCCCTGTTGCCCTCACCACTGCACACAGTGGAGATGCTGGCTCCGCACCACCGGACCGTATCATCTAGCGTCGTATGTGGGAACACACGCAGGTTGCCGAAGTTAAAGCTCGGCGTTATAAGGAAAAGGGCTCCTAATGTCCCTGTCCACACCAGAGATTCAATGGGCAACCGAATAAATGGTGGCAGGGACTTCCCTGACCGAGGGCGAGCGCCCCCTAAATATTACCATAGGCTTCCTGTGCGAATTCCCACGCCTTGGCGTGGTCGAAATGACGCAGTGGTCAAGCCAGAGATGGCAGCAGCAAAATTCGGGCCGAAGGCCCCCTCATCAGTACTCATTGGGATGAGAGTCCCATATTAGTTCGCAAGAGTTTGGGAAACGGAGATTGACGAGATGAGTCCTCGGTGGGATGCATACCCCCCGGAGTACGACCTACGGGAAAAGCAGGGTCAGGATGACCCAGGCCTCCCTCCGAAAGAGTTCTGCACCCGAGGAAAAAATTGCCATCTCCTCGGCAACGAAGTCAAAACCCATTGCCCTGAAAGGTCGTTTGCAACTTGATGCGAGGGCAGAAGGTGCCGACTCTACTTCCCTGGACACACTATCACCGTCCCAAGGGACTCGCCTCTGCGCGACGTCGTGAAAAAGAGTAGAGCATTCGGAAAGGACTATCGAAATGGGGCATCGAACTCAAAGAGTACTACATCGTGCGTAAGCCTAGAAGGGCAGTAAGCGCCCAGGTACTGGAAGACTAGATCACTGAATCCCAGAAGTAAGGAAGGCTGAAACTAGCAAGGGAGACAAAGTGAAGGTAGATCCAAAGTGGAAGCTCCTTGTCAGTGCAACCCCAAGTGCAGAACATCAGGGTGCTGGGATACCCCCTCAGGGGCCCGAAGGCAGGGAGGCCACAAAAACGATCAAATTTGATTACCAAAAATGCTGGGCCATCTGAGCATGGCAACGCTAGGTATAGTAACCTCGCACAAAAAATGGAAAGATCCTACACAAAGGAATCTCGCAACCAAAGAGTCCCAAAAATCCTCATGAAGAGGCAGGAAGTGCGAAAATGTTCCAGACGATATTTCCTGACTAAGGAAAAACTATGCAAGCAAAGGTACGCAACTCCGTTATAAAAATATATATATCGGTAAAAAGGGTGCAGGAAAATTCGTCCAAGAGGTGTGAAAACGGCCAGAGACATGCCAGCACCCGAACACTGCTTTCGGAGCGAATAACCTCAGAAATATTACACCGAGCCACTCCAGAACAGCATCCGAAAATGTGAAGTTCTGCATGTTAACAGAGGACTACTTCACTGAGTGGGGTAAGGCAGAACTCCTAGCAACCATGCCGGCAAAAGGTGCACAAAAAGTTCGTTTGGAAGAACATAGTTTGCTGATTTGGCATACCGACGGTGATACTGGCCAATAATGATTTCCAGTCTATGAACAAGGGATTTCAAGAATTCGTCACCGACCTCAGAATAAAAAGGCACTTCGGCCCACTACCTCAACCCCTGAGCAACAAATAAGCAGAGTTGCCAAAAGAGCTATAAAAGAGGGACTATAAGAGATGCAAAGGGAAAGTGGCCAGGAGAACTTCCTACTATACCAAGGAGTTATCAGACAACTCCCCGAGGGACCAAGAAGGAGACACTTTTCTCGCTTATCCCCAGTACAGAAAGCCATTATCCATTTGAAGTAGTTCGGCCAGCATACAGATGTTTGATGAAAGAGGAAGTGACCTCGTGTTGAGAACTAAGCTCGACCAAGTTGTCAAACACTGAGAGGCGGCCGAGCTCGAAAGAAGAGCCTTGTCGGCAAAAGGTGGCCATAAGTGCAAACCTGCATGATAGACCAAAAGGAACAAGGAAAAAGAGACCTCGCCCCCGAAAGGCTGAATTAGAACTCCGAAAACCGTCCTATGGAGTACTTTGGCCAAACGGGAAAGGGCCTTATTCGGTCCTAAACGAGGTCCGAATAGGAGCATACAAGCTTGGCAACATTGAAGGGAGAAAAACTGAAAAAGTACAAGGCACTCGGACGCTTTAAAGAAATTCTATACTTAGAATTTTTAGACAATAAATGGTGCAAGCCAGAAATTTGTCTAATTACAGAAAGTTTTCCCCTGTATGAGAATGTTCGCCGAACAAAGCTAAAGCATGGACTACCAAAAGTCTCCTATTCCTAACCGAAGTTAGTTGGGTTATATGCCCAAAAGAGGGCAAGTCTACTGAACACGACCGACGAAGGGTAGGCTAAAATTTTCCTAAAGGAACTTTGCTAACTACGAAAGTTCGCCCGAAGGATGGTCAACGAAACGAGCAAAGGAGTACCAAAGTCCCTTGACCGAAAGTGGTCGGGACAACTGGGAAACAAAAATTGCTCAAAAAGACTTAGCCAAAATCATGAAGGAAAATCCATTGAAGAAGGCCTTGGTATAAGGAGAAAATTACGAGAAGAAAGCTACAAAGAAGAAGAAGAAGGCAAAGGTCCTAGAACATCTAAGGAACCTCGGCGTTATGGGAAGCTCTGGCTCTTGAGTCTTTTGCCGCCGCCTTCGGTGCAAGAGGAGGAAACGGCAAGTTGATGAACTCGACTCTCGACCAAGTCCACCGAGGCCCCCCGGGAATATCCAGGGCAGCCAGAAAGGAAGGATCCAGGTCCGGATACTTCTTTAGAAACTGATGACGAGCTAGGCAGAGGCCGTCCTGAAAAGCAACCTTGGACGTCTGGACGGCTTTGTCTCTTTCAACGTCCAACTCGTCCGCCTCATGCTGAAGATCTGAAACCTCCTTCTGAAGGTCAAAAATCTCCTTCTCCAGCTCCTCGGTTTTCTTCTTCTTCTTCGAACCCTCCTTCAGCGAGTCGACCTTGGCCTGGAGTTCAGCATTTTCAGCCATCGCCTTCGCCAGAAGGGCAGACTCCCCTTCTTTTTCCTTTTGAAGGGTCTCGTTGGCCGAAGTCAGGCTGATTAATTTGTCGCCAAGGTCGGACATCTTCTTGGAAAAATCCTTCAAGAGCTCCTCTTGGCCCTTCAAGAATTCCTCCCGAATATTGGCTATCTTCTCCTTGCATATTTGGCTCAACTTGGTGTTTGTCAGCACCGAGTTGGCACAAAAGACTTTGGCCTTCTCCAATTTGCCTTCTGCCTAGGCTCGAACCAAAGATTGCTTTGCTGCCCAAGCTCGGAAGTATCCACTATACCCCAAAAGCTGCAAAAAAGAAAGGTACTTAGCAAAATTTGCACAAGGAAAGCCAAAACACTTAGACTAGAAGTGGGAGGAAAAATGAAGAGCCTGAAGGACTACCTGAGCAGCATGCTCGGAAACTCTGGCGGCAAGGGCATCCTCGGAGGCATACTCCTCGGTGACTGCCTTGAAGGATGCCTGAGTAAGCACGCCCCTCGCCATTTGAGGAGCCATCTCCCGACAGTCCTCGGAGAACAGGTTCATGTCCTCCGTGAAAGACCAGAACGGCTCCCTCAGAACTTTGTCCTTCGAGACATGAGAATCCTGAAGAGCCCGCCTTCGGGCGTGCTCAACCATCCAAGCTGAGGGCGCCAAATCCTCTGCAAAAAGAAACATACATCTCATCAGGTAAAATTTCCTTGGTTATGAAAGATGTGAGATTGTAGTAGAAAAAGGACAAACCTGGCGGGACCTCAGCAACATCGTCATCAGAGTCCCGGACTTCCTCCACGTCGGCAGGAATATGTTTACCCTTGGCCCTTCGGCGCTTTTCTAAATCTTCAGAAGAAAGACCCGCCAAAGAGCCCACAAGATCTGCCGACGTGGCGGGACTCAGAGGGGCAGGAAGGGCAATCACCCCGGCAGGGACTTCGGCGGCAGTTTCAGGCTCGGCGAAAGTTGCAACCTTGGTGTAAGTTGCAGTGACGTCGCCAGCCTTAGTGGAAGTAGCAATGACCTCACCGACCTCCGAAACGTCCTCTGAGAAGAGAAGAGGGGTGTCCTTCTTGGCCTTCTTGGCCGAAGATGGCCCGGCCCCAGAAGTATTGCGCCTCTTCTTTGTTTGTTCTCCCTTCTCGGCCTGACCAAGGAAGAGAGACCTGTAATAGGCGGAAGACTCGTCGCCCATATCTGAAAAAGAGGGAAAACATCAGTGTGAGTCCACAGGCTCTTATGTTGAAAAACTTTGAAAGAAACTTACTTTCAAAAAAGGCTTTATAAGTGAGCTCACTCCGAAGGAGCTTCACCAGCCAAGAGTTCTTCCCCTTGGTAGAAGGAGCTGGCATGCCGAGATCCGTCCTGTGCTCTGTAACCACACCCAGCTCCCGAAGGACATCCTCGATCATGAGTTTCCACATGATCGGGAAAGGGTAGAGAGAGCGTGGAGGGACCTCGGCATCCCAGTCGGCGACAACACGGATTCGTCTGTCAAAGTCCCCAAACCTAGCTGCCAAATCGGGAGTCAGCAACTTCCTGGGATCCATGACATCTGCCTCTAGCTTTCCCCGAGCCCACTTAGTCGGGACGTGCGACCAGGCCTCCGCCACCTTCAGGAAGAAGAACTTTCTTTGCCACCCTCGCCAGCTATCCTTGGTAGCAAAGGTGAACATAAATTTCTTGCTCCCAGATCCCCGAGGCAGCATGAAGTAAAAGCCACCCTTCGGAACCGGATAGAGCTTATAATACTGCATGAACAGGATGAAATGGGGTTCTACCCTTAAGATCCCGCACATGCAGAGAAACGCATTGAAATAGCAGTATGAGTTGGGAGGAAGCTGATTCACGGCTATGCCATGAAATTGGCAAAAGTTGCAAATCATCTTCGTTGGAGGAAACCGAAGTCCGGCCTTCAGTTGGGCTCAAAAAACGGTAACCTCGTCACCTCAATTCATGAAGCTAAACTGGCCAAGGCGAGGTAACCTTGTGATGGCATATGAGGGAAGGAAAATTTGGTCTTCCACTTTTCCAATTTTTCAGAAGTGGTGCAACAAGGATGAGACATAAGAGGTTGCCAGCTCTCGGGAATAGGCATGGTTGACCGAAAAATGACCTCGGAAAAAGGGAAAAAAAGAAAGAGGAAAAATGACTTCGGGAAGTGAAAAGAAAAGCAAAAATTGAAGGAACTCTAAAAATGAGAACCCACCAAAAGTCTTGCTGAAGTTTGGGTTTGAGGACGCCGTCGTGAAAGATCGCCGGAAATCGCTCCGCCGCTAAGACCACTGCACAAAAGGAAGAAAAAGCGAAAGCAAAGCAGAGCAAAGTGAGAGCAAAGAAACACAAATGAAGAGTATGACGGGAGGAAGGCTTATATAGATCGAGGAAGGGCAGCCAAAAGGGCATCATAATTGCTGTGCGAAGGCGAAACGTCGCCATAATCGCCTCTCGCGCGCGAAAAGGCATGCCCATCCCAGTTGATGACTACCACGTGTCGCCCATCACGAGAAACTAGGACACGTTTTCTGACATCCGGAAAACCCGGGCACATTGCTCGAGACTAACATGCCTAGTTCAAGACTTGTCGATCCACTAACCTATGGCGGGAAGAGTGAACAAGTTGAGAATCTCGAGAACACCGAAGGGCGGGCAGACGGCACCTGTCCGGACAAGGCTTATCACCTAGGTGGTGAAGTGCCTTACCGGCCGACATCGTACCTCGAGTGTAAATCCATAAGGTTCGGGGTTCAAAGGCTCTGTGCCGCCCTGTTCGACCGAAAACGGACATACTACTACGTGGGCCTCTGGGAGTCCACGAGGTCGTCCTGTGAAAACTGCCAATTGAGCGATAGACGGACACCAGAAGAAGCTACTTGCCGAACTCTCAACTTCGACTTTCCAAGGGCGGCATGTGATAGCGGAAGCGCTATCGCCCTGATCACCCACCGACCATGGGAAAGAGAGGGCCAGACACCTGAGGCATACGACCTCGGAAAGGACTCTAGAGTGAAGGAAATCACATACTTGAGGCACACGGCCTCAGTAACTCGCCAATTCTAACTTCGGGAGCCAGCGCAGCGCCTCCTTTGGGAAGGCAACCGAACTAGCTTCGGGGGAGAAGGACCAATCACCCTCCGAGGGAGAAAGGCCCCCGAAGACGGAAACACTGAAGTTCCAGCCTGACTCCGGAAAAAGGGCACCTCACATCGAAGTGAGACATCAACCAAAGGGACCTCGGTTGTACGGCAAGAGCTATCAAGGAGTCTCTGACACTCTGATCACATACGTCTCCGACACGCCACCTTCAGACATGCTTTGACACGCCGACTTAGTCTAATGTCCTATCACGAAGGGTTACAGCTCGTGGCCTGAGAAGCCTGCAGGTGGCTAGGGGCCCCCGCGCCCAGAAATACGAACACCATCTGACCATACATGTTCCGCACACATGTCACCACCTGAAGGGGTCACCCCATTTCTTTTATACAAGGGAATTTATCACAGAAAGGGGGGCTCCGGCAGCATCATCTGGCCCGGAGGAGAGAGACTCTCCTTTGGGAAAAAGGGACTGAGAGAGGCCGGAAAACAGAGGACGCCCTCCTCTCTCCGCCTGAAAACTCTCCCTTCAGCCCTCAGAAAGACACGCCAGGCAAGCGTCTCTTGTGCTTATTACTTCGTCTCTCTCTCTCCCCCTCTTTCTAAGCACTGACTTGGGCGTCGAAGGTTGCCCCAGGAAAACCACCTCGGGGGCCTCCTAACCCCTATTTTCTGAGTGTTTACGCCAGGTCTCCCTGAAGGATCTCTGTCCCGGACTCTCTCTCGCACCGGAGGTACCTCCTATCACCACTTTGTCGCGGGGCAAGAAGCTGCCGGCCATTACTTCAGGTGATTCGCCTTGGACGCCTTCTTTCTGGACTAACCCTCACCTCCAGGACTCCATGCTACCCTCACCACTGCACACAGTGGAGATGCTGGCTCCCACCACCGGACCGCATCAGTTTATAAACCTCAATTGAGTCAATCCCAACTTAGCCCAAAATCATATCACTAAAAGGAGGCATGTATTCAAAATTATGGAAAAATATTTTGAGTATGAGGAAAATCCTCATAGGCAAAATTTTGAGAGGCTTCCTCTTGCCAATTTTTAGGAACATAGTATCCAAATTAAGCTCCATTTTGTACCATATTCTAATACAAAAACAAGTTTCCTCTGCACCTTCCAGTGCTTCACAACTAGTTTTTAGTCTCTTACCCTTCAGTCTAGTTTACTGTCACAATATTAACCGCTTCAATGCAGTTCTGTATGCTCCACCCTTAGAGTTCCATTTAAATAGCTTGAGTGTACTGCTAAATCTTCAACAACTTCCAGATATAGCCTATTCGCTTGAATTTTACACTATACAGCCTATTGGCCTTAATCAAAAATATCTATAACCCTTTTTGCCTTAGTTCAAAATTATATTCTCACTGCTAATTTTCTCAGCAACTATAGCATACAGCCTTAGCCCATGGAGCTCAGATCAAATTCAGTTATTCACTACTGTGGTATGTGGCTCTACTATTCTTGAAAGTCCTAGATAAACCTACTCTAATATCACTTTGTGACAACCTAAAACACATAGGGCCTGCTAGTTTGTCCAATTCAACAAAGTTACAAATTTTATTTTATAGAAGAGTGTTTCAAGCAGTGACTTCGGAAACAGCTTTAATTTGTTAAATTAAAAAAATCCTCTAATTGAAGGATTAAACATATAGTTTGATTTTATAAACTAAATTAGAGTCCAATACAAGTTCCAAACATGTATCTGAAATTGAATATCATGTACGTGTAAGGTTTCAGGAGCCAAACAAGCACAACGGAATTTAACCGAAACCCTCAAGGATCCAAGTTGATAGCCAAAGGGTGATCGTCTCTCTCACCACACACTTCCTGCCAAAAGCGTGGTCAGGAAACCTGGCGTCATCCGAAGGAGGCGCTAACACTGACCTCGGAAGAAGCGAAGCCAAACGCCTCGAGCTCACGATTTCGGCCAGAACGTCAGAAATTTCAGAGATGTTGCCGGCTCCCTCGGGGGACCGAACGGATCGCCTTCGGGGATAAAAGACCAGCTATTGCAAACAGGAAATAATCTCCCTAAAGGCGGAACCCCCGAATCCGGGAAATCCCCGAACTACGGGCATAATTCCTGAAGAAGGGCATCCGTACCAAAGGACGGTCTCGCCTGAAGGACCTTAGGAGTACGACATGAGCATTTAAGGAGCCTCTGACATGTTGCCCACAGGCGCTACACGCCGCCTCAAACGGCGGTCTGACGCGTCGACGCCGTTCAAGTCTTGTCACAACCTGTCTCAGTCCAAGACTCAAAGAGCCTATAAACGGCTACTTGTCCCCTATGCCCGAAGGCACAGAAAACATCCGGCCGAACACGTGTCGTGATCTGAACGGGTTGGCCACTCCTATAAATACCAGGAAACAGGACATGGCAAGGGATCGGACCCTCTCTCCCTGAAAAAACACACACAGGCAAGGCCATCTAACCTCCTAGTGTTCCTCCTCTATCTCATCTCAAGACACTGACTTGGGCGTCGGAGGCTCCTCCCCAGAAAAACACTCCGGAGACCTCTTAACCCTCTTTTTCTGAGCATTTCAGGCATGGTCTTCTGGGAAACCTTTGCACCAGACGTTCTCCCTCTCAGGAAGTCCCTCCCGAAGTCATAATGTTACCCGACGAAGATGCTGCTGGGCATCACAAGTGAAATGAGGTAAATTGGGTATTCGAAAATTTTCATACCTAACTTCGGTTGAGATGTCTTACCCAACTATAGGGTTGAATCACAAAACCTGAATAGTTGATTGTTCAAGCTCTTTGTGGTATTCACACGAGCTTACCGGGATCACCACGCTTCCACCATGTCTCGGTAGATGCGTTTCTCTTGCGCTCACAATGCTAGCTTGTGTCCTCCAAGGAATTAGAAAAGAAGAGTGCAGTTGTCTCTTTTTGGGAAGTTAAGGCAAGGCTGCGAATTTCTCACTAAAAGTTATATTTATAGTGAGACTCAACTTCTAGGCCTAATGGGTTTTAAAGCCCTAATCCAATTAGGCTTTAATTTCAAGCTTAATAATGGCTCAACTTTTGGGCAATTATTAACATGAAATTATCATGAAACCATAACCCAAATTATTAGCCCATGCACTCTAATAATCCAAATAGCTCTATATGTGCGACCCAATAGGCTCTTACCACGTTGGCAATGATCGTAAATCACATTTATGATCATAAGCAATGAATGGTGTCTAGCAACACATCATTGCTACCCAAGTGACAAGATTGTCGATGATTCGACTAAACCTTTATGATCATTACCCATTAATTCCATTGTCCCTTTGTCCAAGATATCAAGACTAAGCACGAGACATGGAATGTGTCACTCTCGTATAGCCCAATCTTTGGTTTCTTGATTACTGAGTAAACTAACTTAAACTGATGACATTGATATCGTATATCAACTCATCCGAGCATGGCCATGCATTTTCTAAGTCGTACTCTATCAATGGGCCCGAAGATATCATTCCCGTTACATAGGAGGGACAAATCCCATCTTGATCATATAAATCCCTCCGCATGATATGTGACATACCCAATGACCTTTTTCAAGTTCACTAAGTTATGAGCAATAAAGGGAAGTATCAAAGTATATGACTCACTTGTAGGGAACCTTAATGATCTTAGGGCAAAGGACTACATATACCATGATCACTATGAGAATCACTTATGACACTCATATAACAATCCATGTAGCGTTCTCATGGTGGGTCAGTCTAGTAACAAGTTCTCCAACTTGTTTCCATATGTCAACAACATTTCTCATATTAGTCTCCACATATGCTAGTCATTACGTATTATTGTAACCCGCTCCACAATAATACTAGACTAGGGACATTTGAGAATATTATTATTCTAGGGTTACAATTATGTTTATTACGTTACGCAGAAATAAAACAACAAACATAATTGCTGGATTAATGCCTTAATAAAATATCATGACTCAATGTGAAACATACAATCATCTCATGATTGGCTTTTGGGCACAACACTAACTATACGAAACCTAACTTTTACAATTTAAATAGGAAAACCAAACTACAGGTCACAATCACCACTTAACAGAAATAAAATTGAAACTGTTCTAAGTATTAAACAAACTAATTTATATCTTAAATACAAATCATAATGATTTAGGTTCTAAGACTCAGTAGTCTTCTGTCCAGGACTTGACTATCTCTACCAAATACTCAGAAGAGACAAACACCTTCAATTAGGCCAACCATTGCAGCAGTTAACACCAACTTCATAAAACAAAAGGAGTGAGTTTCTAATGAAACTCAGTAAGGAACAATTAAATAGCATATAGCACAACATAAAACTTTATATTTCAACAACCAAAAAATAAAACAAAGAGCACAAGGTAGTATAACAATAATACAAAAATAAACAAAACTTGATAGGCAAGTAGCAACCATTGGCTAGTTAAAGTAAACTTCAGAGTAAAAAACAAATGCATTAACAATAATACAAATAGTATGC
The DNA here is from genome assembly GCA_005392925.1 of Aquilaria sinensis. Lineage (NCBI taxonomy): Eukaryota > Viridiplantae > Streptophyta > Magnoliopsida > Malvales > Thymelaeaceae > Aquilaria > Aquilaria sinensis. The sequence goes on along the minus strand of SMDT01003226.1, from coordinate 121,606 downwards.
GATGCATGAATGCATAAGTGCATAATAACAAACTTAGCAGACTAGTCCATTTGGACTCGGCAAGCAAAACATATTACCCGGTCTAGAAACTAGACTAGGCAAGAGAGCTCCAAGTCTTAAAGTGGCCATAAATTAATCCCCTATACTTGCCTTTTTCAGAAGCTAGCTAGCTAGAATACCCGAGATAATCCAATCAATACATGCACTTAGTGACATGGCCATCCTTAGCCCTGCCAAGGAAGCTTATGTGAACTGGTCTCACGGTGATTGCAATTGGCTAGCTGTATATATGCACGAATTAAAACTTTGTGATACTAGTTGATTAATCTAGAATATGCACGATGCATACTTTTTATGCTTTAACTAGAATAAATGGAAATCATAAAATCAGCATTAACTTGGCCAAGGTACTTTCCGTAGAAAATAAATTCAAGTAGCCAAAGCATACAAAATCAACATTTGTATGGTCAATACTATACATAACAACCGTGTGAGGCATTCAACATGAAGTAGACAAATGCCTTTACCCAAGAGCAACCCTAGAGTCTAAGACTCCAAATATAGACATAGGAGACAACTAGGTGTACAACATATACAAGCCTTAATTGAGATCTCCTCTACAAACTCCTACCTTAGAAATGAATCTCAGGGCGAGTCACAAAAGCCTGTCCACTTGTTGCTAGGCTCTATGGCCAAGAAAAACACTATAGTTAGCATTGTTACTTAACCAACAAGTAACCCAAGTAGATTAGAATCACAAAGATTCTCAAGTGAAGTACCTGCAACAACAAACTACTGCGACAACCTTTAATGGTTACCCGGCACAATATTACTAGGGAGTGGGAATTCAAAATTCTCACAAAGGGTCTTCACTTCACCTGCAAGAAAAGTTACTAAGGACAACACATATGTGAACATATGTAATATGCTTCAAGCTCATACAACCTGAGGTTAGACTTATGTGCATATGTGTCAGTCCCTTAGGACTTCTTCTCAACCTAGTCCTTGAACTACAAGGTAGAGCCTTGTCTACTAGCAAGCACAGCTTACTAGCCTAACCAGTGACGATTCACTAGTTGAAACTCCTTTATGTTTTATAGGGGCACTATGATGGGACTATTATCGACTAGGACATAAAGACCGATTAGGCAATAAAGACCTATTAGGTGCACTAAGGTTTCGCATCACAACTTCATGCCCGACGGCATAGCTAGGTCACCAATGGTACTAAATCTTTCACCCAAGCTAGAGATACCTAGTTGTGGTCTTTTGTTAAGTAGTTTTCTTGCTTATGGTGAAAGTAACCATAAAACCCTAAGAAAACTCCTAGGTCTTGGAGGAGTTTTGGAAGCCTTATAGTACCCCTAGAATACTTAGACCCCTAGGTACCCTAAGCACCTCTTCAGGCCTCCTCTTGAGCCCTTATGCAAAATTAGAAAATTTTAGCCAACATAACTATGGCAACTATATAACCCCCTAAAACATTTTCATGGTGATGGTGACGTGTGACTAGTATTGGTGACGCATCGCCAATACTTGCGAGGCCTAGAAATTTCCAGTTTTGCTACTACATCCTTTGAAGACTTACCAAACATGTTAAATATGCTTCGCTAGCCTTCAAACTTCACATACTTGTAAAACATGTTGCAAAGACAACAACCAACAATCACAAGAATTCATATGATGCATTGTAACATCATTCCAAGCTCCACAAAACTAGTAGTCTACCATGAACAACTTTGCCCACTAACTAATGCTATTACAAAAACTACTTGATTTCATTAAGCAAACACACTGCAATAGCATTAATCAAGCTTGAAAACATAACTCCCTTACCTTAGCTTCAACTCATAAGCAAGAATCAACCAATTCTTCCACAAAAACCAAGTTCCACAAAGTTCTTCCTAGTTCCATGCAACCAAAGGCATAAAACACCAAATTACTAACTTCTAACTAAAACCCAAGCTTTTAATCATCTAACAAACAAGAATTCACCATTGAATCACAAGTTACCTCACATAAAAAAAAGGGGATGGCTGTAAACATGGTTCCAAGCTCCAAAAATTTGAAATTCCACTTGGAACAAGCTTCCTAATCCATGTATACCCTTGGTAGCTTCAAATTTCACCAAAAATTCTTGGTTTTGAGCTTGATTTCATGAAGAAATGGTACGGTGGAGGATGAACTCGGGTTTGAGGCAAAAATGGAAGCCTATGCTACTTTACCAAGCTTTTGTAAGCTTTAAAACCAACAAGCCACCAAAGTTCACAAAAAGTTACAAACAGGTCCTCTTCTTTTTTTAGTAACTAGTCAATCTTGGTCAAATCTTGTTCATTTAAGTTAAGTTTGGGTCTAAAGAAAAAGTTAGGTTTTTAAGATTCATTTTTAACCCTTGGGATTCAGCTTGACTCTTCACGATGCAAAATTACCATTTTGGCCTCGAACCCTATTTGGTGCTTTAACCTTTTTAGAACTTAGTGAACTTTGCTAAACTCACTTATTCTTGCTATGTGAACTTGAAATAAGGTTCCAAGCTAGGTTTTAAACTCTTTACCTTCCTCAAATGAGCCTCCAGCTAGGAGAGTCATGACATTCTCCCCTCCTTATGAAATTTGGTCCCAAAAAATCCACTACAACTGTGGAAAAATACTAGGATACCTTTTCAGCATATCCTGCTCCATCTCCCATGTAGCTTCCTCCACATTATGGTTCGACCAAAGGATCTTAACCATCAAAATCCTTTTGGTCCAGAGTTTCTTAACTTGCCTGTTAAGAATCTGAACGGGCTTCTCTTTATAGGTTAAGTCTTCTTGGATCTGTACCGCTGACGGGTTGACTATTTGCCCCCAATGCACTGTGCATTTTCTTAGAAGACTAAAGTGAAACATGTTATGCACCTAGGACAAGTTGGGCAGTAATGCGAACTGATATGCAACTTTCCCTATTCTTTCCAAAACTTCATAAGGTTCGATGTACCTAGGGGCTAACTTACCCCTCTGCCCAAACTGGGTAATTCCTTTCATGGGAAATACTTCGAGAAGTACCTTGTCTCTGACCTTAAAACTCAATTCCTGCCTCCTCAAATTTGCATACTTAGTCCATTAGTCGTTGGCTACTCTAATCCGTTTCTAGATTAACTTGATCTTAGCTATGGTGTCAGCTATAATCTTAGGAGCAACAACTACCCTATCTGAAAGGTCTACCCAATAATGGGGCATTATGCATTGCGTACTATACAAAGCCTCGTATGGTGCCATATCTATAATAGGTTGATGACTATTATTATAAGCAAACTCAATTAGTGGCAAATGCTAATCCCAATCTCCTCAAAAATCAACAGTACACATGTGCAACATATCTTCCAAAGTCTAAATCACTCTCTTAGATTATCCATTAGTCTAAGGATGGAAGGCAGTAATGAGACTAACCTTACTCCCAAATGCTTCTTGGAAAGCATTCCAAAACTGTGACAAAAATTGAGGATCCCTATCAAATATGATTTGATCCTATATGCCATGCAACCTCATAATCTTCTTAACATACAATTGAGCCAACTTCTCCAAAGTATAAGTGATTTTTATGGGTATGAAGTGCGCCAATTTAGTCAACCTATAAACCACTACCCATATAGCATCATGTTGACTCCGGGTGTTCGATAACTCTACTAGAAAATCCACGGTAATGGACCCCTACTTTTTCTCTGGAATAGGTAAACTCTGAAGTATGCCTGCCGATTCTGATGTTCAACTTTAACCATTTGGCAAGTCAAACACTTTGCCACATGTCTTGCTACATCGCTCTTAAGTCCCGGACACCAAAAATGTGTCTTCAAATCATGATACATTTTACTAACACCAAGATGAACACTTAACTTACTACTATGTGCATCTTGTAGGACTTGCTACCTAACTCCCTCTATATTTGGCACATAGAGCCGATCTCCATGGTGTAGTATTCCATCCTTACACCAGAACTCCTTCTTCACAATACCAGGCTTCTCTTCTCCAAAAATTTTCTTTAACAACAGCTCTTTGCTCTAAGCATTCTTGACCTCAACCAACTAAGCTGACTGTATCTCGAAAGCATATACTAGGGGCTTTTCTTGGTTTTCTGAAAACTCATGTAAAGCTGAGAAACAATCTCCCAGCATTCCTTCTGAGAAATTTGTAGCCCGATCCTTAAATAGGATCACTCTTGTGTACTTCCAGCTCAGTATATCAGCTACCATATTTTCTTTGCCTGCACAATACTAAATCAAGCAATCATAATCTTTTATTCACTTGATCCACCTTCGTTGCCTCATATTTAGCTCCTTCTGTGTGAACAGATACTTTAAACTCTTATGATCCATGAAAATCTTGAATGACCTCCCCAACAAATAATGCTTCTAGAGCTTAAGAGTGAAGATTACCGCTGCTAGCTTAAGGTCGTGAACTAGAGAGTTCAACTTATTAGGCCTCAACTACCTTAAGCCATAGGCGATCACTTGACTTTCTTGCATCAATACACACTCCAGACCAGAACCTGATGCATTTGTGTACACTGTAAATGCTTTGTCTGGATCTGGCAAAATGAGTAATGGTGCACTTGTCAACCTTTTCATTAATTCCAACTAGGCCTCCTCATACTTCAGTGTCCAAACAAACTTCTGAGCTTTCTCGGTCAAGGCCATCAATAGGTAGCTATTACAAAGAATTTCTCTATGAACCTCCTATAGTAGCTTGCCAAGCTGAAAAAACTCCTAACCTCTGTAACTGTAGTCGGTCTTTCCCACTTAACCACTGCCTAAACCTTTTTAGGATCCACTAATAAGCCTTAAGCATTGATAATATGACCTAGAAATTGTATCCTTTCGGACCAAAACTCACACTTAGACAGCTTTGCATAATACTGATGATCCTTTAACACTTGTAAACCGTTCTAAGGTGCTTTTCATGCTTATGCATAGACTGTGAGTATACCAAAATGTCATCGATGAAAACTTTAACAAACCGATCCAAGAACGGCTTGAAGATCCCATTCATGGCTTCCATGAACACTTTCGGGGCATTAGTCACACCAAACAGCATAACTTTATACTCGTAGTACCTATATCATGTCCTGAAGGCAGTTTTTGGGATATCTTCCTCCTTAACTCTAATCTAGAAGTATTTAGACCGGAGGTCAATCCTAGAAAACACCTTTACTCTTTTAAGCCTATCAAACAAGTCATCAATCCTAGGAAGTAGATACTTGTTCTTGACTGTTACTACATTCCACTTCCTGTAGTTGATGAATAGTCTTAAAGTTTCATCCTTCTTCTTCACAAACAACACCGAGATTCCCCACGGTGATATACTAGGCCTTATGAAGCCTTTTTCTAGCAGTTGGAAGAACTGTTTCTTTAACTCGTCTATCTCTGGAACTAAGATTCGGTAAGGTAGTATCGAAATAGGTTCTGCTCCAGGCTGAAGATGGATAGAGAACTCTGTTTCCCTCTTGAGTGGTAACCTAGGCAGCTTCAATGGAAACACCTCAGGAAACTGATTGGTTATAGGGATTTCCTTAAGTTCTTCCTTTATGGCCACTCTATTCAAAGAACAATACTCCTCTTCCTTGACTATAGGGATGGTATCCATAAGTCTAAGGTGCAAACTCTTAGCACTGGATGCTAACCCTCCTGTACAAGTCACTCTATCTCCCTGAGCATTAGTAGTTTTGACTAGGTGACTAGCACAGTCAATTTGCACTGTATGCTTACTTAGTCAATCCATTCCCAACACTTGGTCATAACACCTTAAGTGTATCACCCATAATTCACAAGAGAAATCATGGTCGCCTAATTGCAAGGGATACCTAGTAACCAACTCATTGGTCACAATAAAACTCCTCCTTACAGTCGTGATGAGTCTTAACTCATATGAGATTTTTCATTGCAACTTAAGCTTATCTACCAAGGCAGATGATATCATAGAAAGAGTAGCTCTAGTATCAAAAAGTACTCTAACACTACCATTCTTTAAAATAAGGTTTCCTCAAATGGCAACTGCCTCTTTGGTTGCTTGACTAGCAAGGGCAGTGACCCTTGGCTCAATTGTTACTGCGGCCACACTAGGTCAATTGCCTATGGCAAGGGTGCAGGGGGTGGATTTCAAGGTGGACCCGGCAAGGGTCAAGCTTGTGAACATTCCATCACCTAATGACCTATTCGACCACAAATGTTATAAACGTCTGTTCCGAAGGTATGGCTTTGTGCCATGAAACCACCTACGCTTAGGGCACAAACCCATTTTCCTTCTCTTGAAGGGACCTTGACTCTTGGTAATCCTTCCTACCATTGGCCACTTTCTGGCATTTTACCTAGGTTAGGTGGTCCAACCTCCACCTTCTGGCTTGGTGTTCTTGAGTCCTTAATCTTTCTTTCCAAGGCCAACACCTTTTGGACACTTGGTGATAGCCTCGGATGTCCATTGTCACCATATACCTTCGATGAATAGGCTTAAGGCCTTGGAAGAACTTCTTGGCTATCAACTCATCATTTCTGGCCATATATGAAGCATACCATATGAGCGAATTGTAGCGCTGCTCATACTCCCTTACCAACATTTCTCCTTGGACAAGGTTCTCAAACTAGATCCTTCTCTGATCTTGTACAACTTCAGTAATATATTCTTGTTGGAACTTCTTCTCGAAGTCTAACCACTTGAGCACCTTTTTCTTATGCTCTAGTCGAGTGCCATTGCTCTCCCTCAACATCTCCATAATATCATTTAACCAAAAACTAGCCTTTCCTCTAAAAAAGAAAGGTACTAAGGCCATCATCTGCCCTGGTTCATAGCCTCCATATGTAAACAACCGATTCATCCTGGATAAGCAATCCTCTACTCGATCGGGGTTGCCTAACCCATCAAAATTTGGTGGGTCAACCGTCTTGAACTTCTCAAGTAACCTCATCTGGTGTAAGGTTTCTCCCTTCCTTGGAGCCTTTATAACCTCTTGTTCCTTTTCATGCTCATAACCATGATCTTGCCTCTCATAAGCCTTAGGCACTTGCCAATGCTAGGCATGCCTTTCCTGACCATGGAATGGTTCATTCCCATGGTCATTTTCTTATTGGACAACTTCTCTATCCTCATGGTCTTGGAGCAACTTATTCATGATGGTAGTCATACCCTGTGCCACTTGCGTCATGGCCTATGTCAACCCATGAAGCACCTTGGATATCTCATCTAGCCTTGCCACAACTGAGTCATTAGAACCTTAACTAGGTTCGCTAGCTCTTCTCAAAGCTTTTGACCTAATGTCAACCATAACAACCTGCAACCAAAGCCATATGAAAATCCCTAGAAGTTGGTCAACACTAACTATCCTAGCACATGGACTTTTAAACTACATCTTAGTCTTAGCCTTCAATATTTATAAATTGAGCTAAGCTCTAATACCAAAAACTGACATGGCCATCCTTGGCCATGCCTAGGAAGCCTATGAGAACTGGCTTCATAGTGGTTACAATTGGCTAGCTGTATATGTGTGCGAATTAAACTTCGTGGTACTAGTTGATTAACTAAGAATATGCAAGATGCATGCTTTTTATGCTTTGACTAGAATAAATGGAAATCATAAAGCCATCATTCACTTCGCCAAGGCACTTTTCATAGAAAATAAGTTCAAGTGGCCAAAGCATACAAAATCAATATTTGTATGGCTAATACTATACATAACAACTGTGTGAAGGCATTGAACATGAAGTAGAATAATGCTCTCACCCATGAGCTGTTGGGTTTCGGGAGCCAAACAATGCAGCGGAATTTAACCAAAACCCTCCAGGATCCAAGTGAAACGGGGTAAACCGAGTGTTCGAAAATTTTTATACCTAATTTTCGGTTGAGATCTCTCACTCAACTGTAGAGTCGAATCACAAAACCTGAACAGTTGACGTGTTCAGGCTCTCTATGGTATCCACACGAGTCTCTTGGGATCACCACGCTTCCACCATGTCCCGGCAAATGTGTTTCTCTTGCGCTCGCAGTGCTAGTTTGCGTCCTCCAAGGAATTGCAACAGAAGAGTGTGGCTGTCTTTTTGTGAGGCTAGGGCAAGGAGACCTGCGAATTTCTCACTTAAAAGTTGTATTTATAGTGAGACTTAACTTCCAGGCCTAATGGGTTTCAAAGCCCTAATCCAATTAGGATTTAATTTCGGGCTTAATAATGGCTCAACTCTTAGGCCCATTATTAATACGAAATTAAAGTGAAACCATAACCCAAATAATTAGCCCATGCACTCTAATGATCCAAATAGCTCTATGTGTGCGACCCAATAGGCTCTTGCCATGTTGGCAATGATCATAAATCACATTTATGATCATAAGCAATGAGCGGTGTCTAGCAACACATCATTGCTACCCAAGTGACAAGATTGTCGGTGAATCAACTAAACCTTTATGATCATCATCGATATATGCCAGTGTCCCTTTGTCCAAGATATCAAGACTAAGCACGAGACATGGAATGTGTCACTCTCGTATAGCCCAATCTTTGGTTTCTTGATTACCGAGTAGACCAACTTAAATTGATGACATTGATATCATATATCAACTCATCCGAGCATGGCCATGCATTTTCTAAGTCTCACTCTATCAAGGGGCCCGAAGATATCACTCCTGTTACATAGGAGGGATAAATCTCATCTTGATCATACAAATCCCTCCGCATGATATGTGACATGCCTAATGACCTCCTTCAAGTTCACTCAGTTACGAGCAACAAAGGAAAGTATAAAAGTATGTGACTCACATGTAGGGAACCTTGATGATCTTAGGTCGAAGGACTACATATACCATGATCACTATGAGAATCACTTATGACACTCATATAACGATCCATGTAGTGTTCTCATGGTGGGTCGGTCCAGTACACAAGTTCTCCAACTTGTACCCATATGTAGACTACATATCTCATATTAGTCTCCACATATGCTAGTCGTTATGTATTATTGCAACCTGCTCCACAATAATACTAGAACAGGGACGTTTAAGAATATCATTATTCTAGGGTTGTGATTATGTTTGTTAAGTTACGCAGAAACGAAACAACAAACATAATTGTTGGATTAATGCCTTAATAAAATATCATGACTCAATGTGCAAAAATACAATCATCTCATGATTGGGCTTTGGGCACAACACTAACATGAGCAACCCTAGAATCTAAGACTCTAATATAGACATGGGAGGCAACTAAGCGTATAACATATACAAGCCTTAACTGATATCTCCTCCAATAACTCCTACCTTAGAAATGAATCTCAGTGGGGAGTCACAAAAGGCTATCCAAGTGTTGCTAGGCTCTACGGCCAAGAAAAATACTATAGTCGCACTGTTACTTAACCAACAAGTAACCCAAGTAGACTAGAATCACAAAGATTCCCAAGTGAAGTACCTGTAACAACAAACTATTGTGACAACCCCTAATGGTTATCCGGCCTAACAATATCAAAATCTGAACAACATAACTAGGGAGTGAGAATTCAGAATTCTTAGTAACGGTCTTCATTTTACCTGCAAGAAAAGTTACTAAGGACAACACATATGTGAACATATGTAATCTGCTACAAGCTCATACAGCCTGAGGCTAGACTTATGTGCTTATGTGTTAGTCCCTTGGGACTTCTCCTTAACCTAGTCCTTGAATTATAAGGCAGAGCCTTGCCTACTCGCAAGCATAGCTTACTAGCCTAACCAGTGATGATTCACTAGTTAAAACTCCCTTATGTTGTACAGGGGCACTATGGTGGGACTACTGTCGACTAGGCTTAACGTCATAACCTTATGCCCAACGGCAAGGCTAGGTCACTGATGGTAATAAACCTTTCACCCAAGGTAGAGATACTTAGTTGTGGTCCTTTGTTAACTAGTTTCCTTGCGTATGGTGAAAGTAACAATGAAAACCCTGGAAAAATCCTAGGTGTCAGAGGAGTTTTGGAAGCCTTAGAGTACCCCCAGAATACTTAGAACCCTAGGTACCTTAAGCACCCCCTTAGGCTTCTCTTCTAGGCCCCAAGAAAAATTGAAAAATTTTAGCCAACATAACTGTGGCGACGTGTCGCCACAGGCTGGCAACACGTTGTCACAATACATAACCCCCTGGAACATTTTTAGGGTGTTGGTGATGCATTGCTGATGTTGGCAATGCATCGCCAATACCTGCGATGCCCAAAAATTTCCAGTTTTGCTGCTACATCCTTTGAAGACTTACCAAACATGTTAAACATGCTTGGATGGCCTTCAAACTTCACATACTTATAAAACGTGTTACAAAGACCACAACCAGTAATCACAGGCATTCCTATGATGCATTGTAACATCATTCCAAGCTCCATAAAACTAGTAGTGCACCATCAACAACTTCACCCACTAACTAATGCTATTGCCAAAACTACTTGATTTCGTTAAGCAAACACACTCCAATAGTATTAATCAAGCTTGAAACATAACTCTCTTACCTTAACCTCAACTCATAGGAAACAATCAACCAATTCATCCACAAAAACCAAGTTCCACAAAGTTCTTCCGAGTTCCAAGCAACTAAAGGCACAAAACACCAAATTACAAACTTCTAACTAAAACCCAAGCTTCCAATCATCTAATAAATACGAATTCACCATTGAATCACAAGTTACCTCGCATCAAAAATAGGGGATGGCTGGAAACATGGTTCCAAGCTTCAAAAACTTGAAATTCCATTTGGAACAAGCTTTATAATGCATGTATACCCTTCGTAGCTTCAAATTTCACCAAAAACTCTTGGTTTTGACCTTGATTTCATGAAGAAATGGTAAGGTTGAGGATGAACTCGGGTTTGAGGCAAAAATGGAAATGTCCTCCACTTTACCAAGCTTTTATAAGCTTTAAAACCAACAAGCCACCAAAGTTTATAAAAATTTGCAAACAAGTCCCCTTATTTCATTAGTAACTAGTCAATTTTGGTTAAATCTTGTTTATTTAACTTAAGTTTGGGTCTAAAGAAAAATTTAGGCTTTTAAAACTCATTTTTAACCCTCAGGATTTAGTTTGACTCTTCAAAATGTAAAATTACCATTTTACCCCTAAACCCTATTTGGTGTTTTAACCTTCTTGAAACTTAGTGAACTTTGCTAGACTTACCTATGGTTGCTATGTGAACTTGAAATAAGGTTCCAAACTAGGTTTCAAACACTTTACCTTCCTCGAATGAGCCTCCAGCTAAGGGAGTCATAAGACTTAGGCCATAAATCTATATATCCTTCTCTTAACAAAAGAAAATCAAGATCATTTAATGTTTTCCCATTGTCCCTTGATTCCTAGTAAATTTAAAATCTGTTTGATAGATGTGTATCATGTTGGCTAGTCTTGTACATAGAAAGCCAGAAAAAAATTGAAAAAGTTGCATCTAAACGCTTACCTTCCACTTACCCGAGCATAATCAAAACTTGGAATCATTACTACATCACAAATTCTTCTACCTCAAGAATTTCAGAATAAAGACACATTCCTTACCTCAACATGTACTTAAGCCAACTCTTTATTGTATAGTTATCTAAAACCTAACCATTTTGCTAGAAGTCCCACATTACAACCTTTATCATCAAGTAACCATTCTATGCATGTAGCCAAACCTTCTACCACCAAGTTCTTAGCCAACCACCCTTTTAGCCTCACTGTATTAACTTTGTAACTAGAAATAATTTCATAGAAAAGCATTAGGATGCTTGATAACCAATAAATCAACCAATACAACAAATCTGAGACAAGCATTGTTTGAAATCAAAGAACACACAGCCACTTTCCTTGGCTCTGTATTTTGCTCCTTTAGTTTAGTTTTTAACAATTATACTTCCATAAAATCTAGTCTTCAAAATTCACTTTAGTTAACAGCCAAAATTAACCTTGCACGAGAAAATATCATGAGTATTCCAAACCATCCTGATAGGGAATATGGTCAAGTAAGCTGGACCCAAGAGCTTTGTGAACAGCAAATCAGAATCCTATGTCCAAAGATAATGTCATACCATGTGCTCCCGATGGAAACCCTCTGATACTTAAGTTAGTTTTTCAGCAAAAACTAGATGAAAAAAGGAGATGAGAGCCAGATCCCTTACATTGTGATTGATGAGGGGTTTATATAGTTGAGGTGAGCTCCAGGTAATTCATTCTAGGGATAAGAATCTTATAGTTTATTCATATTTGCAGGATGTAGTTTTCTTTTGAGAGAGGTTTCCTTTTAGGGCCTTTCTGGGCATCCAAGCACTGCTAGGCACGGCCCATCCTCTAGTCGTCAGTATCTGGGCCCTTGGACCCATTTGCTACCAATGCATCCTTGCTCTAGGAGAGAATATGGGCTGAGGTACCACATTACCTGGTGTGCGTAAGCAACTGTGTTTTGAGGGTAGGGGTAGGATCCCCCACTTTTTTCTCCATTAGCTTCCTAGGGAAGTTAGGTGGATGTCACCATTTCAGGTTGTCCTATCCACCCCTCCTATGTAGTTGTGATGTGTGTGATGCCTGGCGGCATCCTTGTTGTATGACTTGTTGGCCTGAAGGGGAGACTTTCGATGAGAAGATATCTACAAGACTTTGAAGAACGTGGGTTAGGAGTTCCCCGGAGTGTGTTTCCTGGGGAGGAGCCTCCTATTCCTAAGTCAGTATACGGGAGAGCAGTGGTTAAGAGTAGAGAGTAGAAAAGAGAGAGTCCCGTTATTCTTACCAAGGACCCTCCTAAGTATTTATATAAGGGTGGAGGGAGAGGCCGTTTTACACAGTCTATCCAGATCATGACACGTGTTCGGCTAGATTTGGTCTGGGTAGGGGCGTGTGCGAGGTCTGTTTGTCAGAGGCTCCTTAACCATTTTTGTCGTTTCTCCGTAAGACCCCTTCGAAAATGTGAGACCCCTTTCGGGCAAAGATTTATTCTCGAGAGCTACTGGGGAAGGCTCTTCGGAAGAGTGGACCATCTTTAGGAGACTTTTTCCTCTGTCGAGGATAGTGGATCTATTTTTTTGAGGTTAGTAGCTTTACAAATTCGAGGGTGGCAAGGAACCTTTTACCCGAAGTTGGCCATATAATTTTCTGAGGGTGATGTAGAGAATAATCTAGGGTTGGTGCTATGACTCCCCGAGGGTGGTATCAAGTTGGCCACTTAGGAGGTCTCATGGGCGATAGCCCTTCGGCTATCACATGCCCCCCTTGGAGAAGACAAAGTTGCATCTTCGGCGTTAATCACTCAGGAGCATGTTATGGAAATCTTGGTTTTTTGGGTAGCTAAGCTGTCCTTGGTGGAAGAACTTGCTTTCGCATGCTCCTCGGGCTGAGACACCTTCTTTTGCTAAAGTTATATTTACGGCATTCCCTGGGGTCCCTTGTTTGTGTTCCATTCTCTGGATTTGGGACGCTTGATTAGAACAATGCTCCAGATTAACTCCTTTGCTTCGGTGAAGTCACACCTTCGGATCTGTGAGGAGTGGGGTAATATCCTTTAGCCGAACATTCAAGTCTGGCAAGGCTATACCGTAGAGCTGAGGGGACATCTACCCTTAGGATTTTTTATCCCTGCCTCCTACTTAGCGAACCGTCCTATCTTACGGCTAAGTAGTCACGTCACATTGGTTTAGGCAACATAGGCCTGCTAGTGTTAGAAGGCGTGCCCTTGGTTTTCTCTTTGATCGACACGTGTCTTTAGTTGATTGGTGATCCGTCGTGTCTGTTATGTCGGTTATGTCCCTTCGCTTGTGAAGGGCCATTATGGCGACGCGTTGCTTGCCTCCTTTGGTCTATATAAAGCCTTTTCCTTCAAAGTTTGCTCATTCCTCCTCTTCTTCCCTCACTCTTTCTTTCTCTCTTCCTCTCACTCTCCGTGTTTTCCTTGCGGTGGCATTTGTCGTGGAGTGATTTCCGATAAGTTCTGTGGTGGTTCCTGAAGTTCCATCTGTTTGTCGAAGAGGTGGGTTTATTTCTAAAATTGTTCTTCTTCTTCCCATTTTTTTATTTTTCCTCCATCTGTCCAAGGTTAGTGTCTTAGTCACCGAAGATGTCGTCTGAACAAGCCACGGTTAGAGCTTTTCCTGAGAGCTGGCTTTCTCTTAACTCTCATTTGAGTTGCGCAACTTCGGAGATGTTGGGGAAGTAGAGGCTCAAGTTTTTTCTTCCTTCTTACTAAAAAATTAGGCTACCCGGTCATAATGAACCTAGTTACCTTCCTCATCCAAAGGAGATTACCGTCTTCAGAGCTCAATTGAAGGCGAGTCTTCGCAATCCACCACCAAAAGTGGTTTCAAACTTCTGCCAATTCCATGGCATAACAGTCAATCAGATGCCTCCAAACTCTTATGCCTAGTTCAATGCCTTCCTGTGCATGTGTGGAGTTTTCAAAATTGTCCCACGTTTTGTCTTCTTTCTCCAATACTACAAACTTCACCCTATCCCAAATGGGGGATTTTACTTTTTGCTCCCTCGAGGATCCGAGAGCAAGAAATTTACTTTCACCTTCAGCACCAAAGATAGTTGGCAAGGGTGGTAAAAGAAGTACTTCTTCATGAAGATTGATGAGAAGTGGGTAGATCTTCCCGCTCAATGGGCTTCGGGCACCTTGGCCACCGATGTAGTAGAACTGAGGAAGCTATTAAGTTTAGAACATGGGTCTCAGTTTGAGGAGTTCGATAGTCGTATCTGGCCTGTCACAGACTGGGATATTGAGGTACCTCTGCGCTCTCTCTACCCCTTCCCCATTAGATGGAGCTTTAGGACCGATAAGGTTCTTCGGGAGCTTGGGGTAATCAAAGAACATTTCACCAATGAAGATATGCTGAAACACTTGGTGGATGGGAAGAAAGCGTGGCTTATTCGGCTCCTGCGGGGTGAACTCTCCTATCCTGGACTCGTAAAAAGTAAGTTGTTCCTTAAAGCTTGGACTTAGAATTTTTAATACTTACACTGATATCTTTACTTTTGTAGAGATGGGTGACAAGTTTATAGGTTTTTACAAGAGCCTGCTCCTTGGCTAGGCTGAGAAAGGTGAACAGCAGAAAAAGAAGGCACCCAAGAGGAAGAAAGTGCCAGCTGGACCATCTTCGGCCCCGAAGTCAAAGAAAACAAAGAAGGACTCCTTTCCCCCTCTGCCTAAAGATCAAGCTAAGGCTCTGGGCCAGACGACAGTGCATGTTGACCCGCCTTCGAAGCTGGCCATCCACTCAACCCCTCTAAGTCCCAATGCTGCTGTTAAGACATTGGGAACTTCGTTGGGGGAGATTTCAACCGAAAAGGCCCAAGATAAATGAAGAAGGAAGGGCAAGGATATTCCTACCGAAGTGCTGAATGTCAGTGAGTCTGATGGAGAGGGCGCCAAACCTCCACTAAGTTTGTCTCTTCTGTGAAAAGTGCTTCAATGCTACCTTCATCGATACATCTTTGTAACAGGTTGGAGTACCCTTGTCGGTATAATTCTTCCCTAATCAGGAAGTATCTACCCGAGCACTTTTGCACTTTCGCAACTTCAAGAAGGTCTTTGCAAAGTTTTGAAGTTGCGAGATATTTCTTGATAGGATCCTTCCATCCTCTACCCGAGGTTGCTATGGACATTATTGCTATGCTCGATTGATCTAGTACTTTAGTGGACTTATTTAATTTGGCCAAAGTATCCACTTCCATATTATTTCATCGGGCTATGTTTTCTATCTGCACCCTTTCGAATTCTCGGATAAGCATTTTTATGAGATCATGGTACTTTGCCAAGTTTAGGTCTTTTGCCCCGTAGTCCCTCACCAATTGTCGGACCACCAGCTGAGAATCGCTGTGGGCTTTTAGATTTCTCACACTAACTCTTTTTGCCAATCATAAGCATGCTATGAGGGCTTTGTATTCGGCCACATTATTGGTGACACTGAAACCGAACTTGATGGACTTTAAAGCTTCCATACCTTCGGGTCCACGTAGAATTACTCCAGCTCCTTGATGTCTAGAACCGGAGGCGATATTGATGAAGAGTGTCCACTCAGGTTCGTCACTTCCTGGGTCCTTTGGAATACCTTTGGTTCTTGGTACTTCAGGAATGAAATCCGCCAATACTTGGGCTTTTATTGCCCTTCTTGGCTCATAGGTGATATCATATTCACTGAGCTCAATACACCACTTTGATAATCTTACAGAGTAGTCTACCTTCCTTATGACATCCTTAAAAGGTAAGTTACTTCGAACAGTGATGGGATGTCCTTGGAAATAAGGCCGCAGCCTCCTGCTTGCCAACACTAGGGCATAGATGGCCTTTTCCAGAATAGGGTACCTAACTTTGGCATCGTGCAGGGACATGCTCACATAGTACTAGCCACTGCTTTCCTCCCTCTTCCCTTACAAGTACCGAACTTATTGCCTTTTTGGTGACGGTAAGATAGAGGATGAGAGGTTCTTCTTCCAGTGGCTGCCAAAGTGTCAGCAGATGGGTGTTCCTTGGAACCGAAGTTGCCTTCATTTTTTGTTACCTTGGTAAGCACTTTAAAGAATGGTCAGCACCGGTCCCCATATCTGGAAATGAATCCACTAAGGGCCATGATTCTTCCCGTAAGCCTTTGCACATCCCTCGTTGTCGTGGGAGTTCGGAATCCTAGCAGGGCCTTAACCTTTTATGGGTTGGCATCGATACCTCTTTTAGGTGCCATAAACCTAAGGAATTTGCCAGTAGTCACCCCAAACACACACGTCTCGAGGTTGATATGGATTCTGAATTCTCGAAGTTGGTGGAATGTTTCCTTCAAGTCTACGATATGACTACTAGGCTGCTTGTTGTTAACTATCATATCATTGACATATACTCTCATATTTCTCCCAATTTGGGAGCTGAACACCCTATTCATCAGCGTTTGGTATGTTGCTCCTACATTTTTAAGGCCGAAGGGCATTCTAACATAATAGTAGGTCCCAACTTCGATAATGAAGGCGGTTTTTTCCTCATCTTCAGTATTCATCTGAATTTGGTGATATCCGCTAAAAGCATCAGGGAAGCTAAGTAGACCATATTCAGTAGTGGAATCTACCAATTGGTCTATTGGTGGCAAAGGATACGAGTCCTTTGGACAGGAATCATTTATGTTTCAAAAGTTGATGCACAT
This sequence comes from Aquilaria sinensis, assembly GCA_005392925.1. NCBI lineage: Eukaryota > Viridiplantae > Streptophyta > Magnoliopsida > Malvales > Thymelaeaceae > Aquilaria > Aquilaria sinensis. The sequence continues at coordinate 104,496 of SMDT01003226.1, read as the reverse complement.
TCAAAGTTTATCACTCCCTTCCTTCGTGCCAACAACAACATTGCTGAGCCATTCAGGGTACTTGACCTCCTTTATTATGCCCACCTCCATTAACCATTGGACTTTGGTTTTAATGAAATTGTTCTTATGCATTGAAAGGCTACGCTTTTTCTGCCAAACAGGCTTCACCTCCGAGTATACTTTAAGACAGTGCTGAATTATACCAGGGTCTACCCTAGGCATATCCTTCGAAAAGTAGGCAAGCATATCTTTGTTCATTAATAGAAGAGACACAAGCTTTTCCTTGTCACATTCGGCCAGTTTTTTCCCCACTCGAGTACTTCGGCCCGAGACAAGTTCTACATCCTCTGTTTCTACTTTTTCAAGGTCACTTTTTTCTCCTTCTATTGCGTCTTTGCCATCCATGCTTTTTTCTCCTAAGGTCTGTGTGTGAACTTTCGTTGGGCTCTTTCTTACTTTCACAAAAACTCTCTTTACTTTGGCTTGATCAATGAGTATTTCTGCATCACCTTCCTTTGTGCCAAATATGATCATTAGGTATTTCACATCTAGGTGAATGTGAAGATTACCCTGTGTCTACCTTCCGAGGATGGCATTATATGAAGAAGGGACGTCTATGATGATGAACCATGTCATGATGGAACCAAAGAGCTCTTCCTTGTTCTGAACCAAGGTTCCTTTTAGCATCAAAGGTTGATCGATCCACCCAAGTACTGGGAGTTCCGAGGGACCTACGCCCAAATTAGGAGAGGTAACAGGTTTAAGGTCACCCCTGAAGATGCCCAAATTTGGCAACAAATGGGAGAACAAAACGTCGGCATTTGACCCATCATCAATCAGCACCCTCTTGACATCCCAGCTTCCTATCCTTGCCATGATTATGATAGGGTCATCATGTGAAAACTTCATGGTAGACCCATCTTTCCGAGCAAAGCTTGTTTGCCGGGTTGTCAAATTCCATCATCGAGATTTTCTGGACTTTCCTTTTCCTCTCAGCCAAGGGTATTCCAGTGGTGATTGTCTGGATTGTTCCTGCCGGAGGTGGTGGGTGCTTTCTGGGACTTCAGTTCTGACGTCGATCGGAATCATAGTCCTCATCCTCTCATTTCCTCTCTTCTTCATTTCTTTCTTAGGCTTTAGGTGACGACATCCATAGGTAGTGTCGAAGTTGCCCTTACTTGATTAAAGATTCAATATACTTTCTCAACTGGAAGCAATCTTCGATATCGTGCTCGTGGTCCCAATGAAATTGACAAAATTTCTTCATGTTCTTCTTGTTGTTCAAGGTCATGGCCTTCAGACGTTGGATTACAGTTCCTTGCCTTTCCATGGCCATCAGGATGTTTGTTCTTGTACTATTTAAGGGAATGAATGACACTGGCTTCTTTCCCTTTGTTTCTCGAGGTCTACCCCCTCCCTTGGTGGAATACCGAGGTTGGTGACTCTGACTCTCGAAGTGACTATGCTCAGACTTTGGGCAACCCATCTTTAGCTCCTTCGCTGTTATGTGTTGTTCAGCCCTTCGGTAGAATTCTCCAAGGGTATCAGGGGAGTCTTTGGAGAACTCATAAAAGAGTTGTAAGTCCCTGATTTTTGAGTGGAACTGAGGGCCTTTCGATTGAACCTTTTGACATAGTCCCGAATGGTTTCCCCATTTTTTTGGGCTATGTCAAACATTTGGACAGGCATATTCGCCGTCGGCCTACTTCCGATGAACTGCTGGGTGAATGCGATGGATAACTCCTGGAAACCCATTATGGTTCTGGGAGCTAAGGAGTTATACCACATAGTTGCTGGCCTTGATAAGGTGACTTCGAAACACTTGTAGAGGGTGGCATCATCAGCACCATGCAACACCATGCTGCGCCTATATTTCGTCAGGTGGGTTTGGGGGTTGCGACGCCCATCATATGCCCCCAGGCATGGTACTAAAAAATCGCTAGGCATTGGTGCCTCTACTATCATACAGATGAAGGGTGACTCTTCTCCGGTAACGGTCTTCGACAACCTTGAGCAAACAGGCTTTCGGGAAACCTATTTTTCCACATTTTCCAACCTTTCCAGGATTCTCTCCACGAGGATGGTAGCACTTTCCTCTCCTTGTTGCCTGGTAGTCACCGGCAACAGAGAGTGACGTCTTTTTTTTGGCAAGTAACTTCATTGGCGGGGGGACTGGGACTTCTTATTTGGGGACAGACTTCGCCAACAGGAAGTTCTGGGCCCTTTCAACACCATTCCTCTAGTGTGATGTCCCCTAGATGGTATGTTCTCGGTTGAGGACTCATTGTGAAAACCCTCGCTTCCAGAGCTCCGGTGAGGTGACTTAAGGCCTTTCTCCTAACGGCTATCTGGAGAAGATGCCCTTCCCCTTGGAGGTGGTTGTGACCACCTTTGGTCGAGCTGTTGTGTCATTTCAGCCATGATAGAGCGCTGAAAATCACGTAGAAACCCATCATAACCATTAGAGGACGTTCATCTTCTGGCAGGGAAGTGTCCGGTGGCCGTTTAGTCGTTGCTTGAGCTTCTGGCATGGACTAGGACCTCGGAAGTCCCTTTTCCTTTGAACGCCGGGTCTAAACAACAGCGACCTGAGAATGGGTTCCCATAGATGGTGCCAAATGATGCTCGGTGGCATCGTCATTGTATGACATGTTGACCCAAAAAGGAGACTTCCGATGAGAAGATATCTACAAGACTTTGAAGAATGTGGGTTAAGAGCTCCCCAGAATGTGTTTCTGGGGGAGGATCCTCTGACACCTAAGTCAGTATATAGGAGAGCAATGGTTAAGAGCAAAGAGTAGGAAAGAGAGAGTCCCGTTGTTCTTACCAAAGACCCTCCTAAGTATTTATAGGAGGGTGGAGGGAGATGCCATTTTACACAGCTGATCCAGATCATGACATGTGTTTGGCTAGATCTGGTTCGTACCTTTGGAGGCAGGTATCTCCAGCTGGCCGTAGGTTGTTATGGCCAGAGGGTAGAGGCGTGTGCGAGGTCTCTTTGTCAAAGGCTCCTTAGCCATTTTTGTCATTTCTCCGTAAGACCTCTTCGGAGATGTGAGACCTTTTTGGGCAGAGATTTATCCCCGAAGGCTACTAGGGAAGGCCCTTCAGAAGAACAGACCATCTTTGAGAGACTTTTTCCTCTGTCAAGGATGGTGGATCTATTTTTTTGAGGTTTTTAGCTTTGCAAATCCGAGGGTGGCGAGGAACCTTTTCCCAAAGTTGGCCACATAATTTTCCGGGGGTGATGCAGAGAATAATCTAGGGTTGGTGCTATGACTCCCCGAGGGTGGCATCAAGTTGGCCACTTAGGAGGTCTCGTGGGCGATAGCCCTTCGGCTATCAGTGTGTTAAGTGTGTTGGTTGATAAGAAGGTAAAGATATGTCCATTAAATGCTCTTCGAGAAAGTGGCCAAGTGTGGCTATCTTCGTGGCTGCTAGTGCCCATGTGTCATTCAGTGATTAGCCCATCATTTGTATTGGCGATTTCTGAGGGAAAACCAGAGGGGCGTAGGTTTTCCTATATATGTCACGAGGTTTTCTACTCTCTTCCACTGTTTGGCTTGTTTTACTATTTTCTTGTTTCCTGATTTATTGGCGCTAGAGTTCTCTGGGATTTCCCTTTCAAAGTTTTTCTCTTTCTTGCAGTGTTCATTCTTCCTCAGCATGTTTAAGTAGTAGGCTCTTTGTTCTTTCTTCTTGTCTTACGTTTTATCATTTTTATTTCATCTGGGTAATGGGTTTTTCTAGGTTCCTGTACTTTTACTACCTGTTGCATTGGTGGCAGCCCTAATGGTGTTCAAATGGGTGGGTCAGGACCGGCCCAGCTTGGAATTGGCCCGAGTTAAACCTAACCCAGACTCAGTCAAACTCGGCTTGAAATAGGCCCGAGTTAAGCACGGCAAAGGGAGAGGAGGTTATGGGCCTTAAGTAGAAGGGGGCGTGAAGTGGGCTCGGCACTACCCGAGGCAAAAGTGGGCTCGGCATGCGTGAGGCCCAGCGTAGAGACTGGCACGGGATTGACCAGGGCCAAGCCAGTCCCAACGGTTGGCCAAGACTCCCAACAGTTCCAAATTAAGAAAAAGGGAAAATTACACATGAGGTCCCTCTAATGGCCTGTAGACTTTTTTTGACCCACAGAATTACTTTTTTCCCCCTTAATAACTATATTTTTAAAGGGCTTTTTAGTGCAAAAAAAAAAAAGGCTTCCCCTACAAATAGGGAAGCCATTTCCACCATTTCTTCACACTAATCTTAGCAATCTCTCCCTCTCTACTAATACATTCTCTCATTTTCTTGAAGTTCTCAACCCTATTTCTTCATTTTTTCTTAATCATTCCTTAATTACTTCCAAAGCTCGTCATCTTCTCAATTTATTTTCACACAAATGGCATTAAGAGGAAAAGGAAAAGCCTCAAACTCTTCATCTCACACTGGTTTGAGGTCTTTTTTTTTTTCCTTTCCCGATCGGTGACCTTTAGTGCTCAAATCCAACAAATTGACGATGACGAGCAATTTGATATAAGTCAATATGACTTGGGGCTCAATGATCAACTTTCTGATGATGACGTTGATGAGGTAGAGCCAATGGCATCAGAGAATGTTGGTGGAGGAGATGGTTCTTAATGGACCCCGACAACAAGAACTTCCATCACAAGGTAAGACATCGAGGGTCACCGTATGGGTTTGGGAGCATTTTGACCAAGTTTTCGAGAAGGATGCTCATGGCAACAATGTGAGGTTTGCAAATTACAGACATTGCAAGACAAAGCTCGTGCACAAGAAGAATTCTAGCACAGGAACACTCAAATGGCACATGGAACATAAGCATCCGAATCTATGTCTGGATGCAGCTGTTAGTACTGGCAATCAGACACAACTTGCGAGTACTGCCGCTAGATCAGGTATTTTTAGATTTAATCATCAAGATTGTAGAGAAGGCATGGTAGAATGGATGATGTTAACTGAAAAACCATTTACACAAACAAAAGATAAGCACAAGAAAAAATAGATTAAATCACAATTAGACCCTGCTTTTAAAAGAACATCTGGGAGTACTGCTAGGGGGGAGGCATTTAAAATTTATGAAGCTAGTAAATCAAACCTACAAGCATACTTATCTATTTTTGATCATTCTATCTCACTCACTAGTGACATGTGGACTTCACCACTAGGACAAGATTATTATTGTATCACTGCACATTGGATTGATGATAATTGGGTCGTTCAAAAGTGTATCATTGCATTTAAGTGGATGGAGGTCGATCATACTGATGGCGTTGGGTTGGCCATCGTTTGTGTTCCCGCCGTGGCTCCACGACGGGGGTAACAGGGACCTCCTGAGGAATGTCGTGCGTGGCCCTCCGATGGTGGATAGCGGTGGCCGTGAAGTGTTTCCGGTGCTGGAGAGAGCCTGAAAAGGGGACGCCCCCAAGTAGTCCGGCCTGAAACATACAGAAAACAGGGGTTAGGAGGTCCCCGGAGTGGTTTTCCGGGGAGGAGCCTCCGACGCCCAAGTCAGTGCCTCTAAATGACAAAGAGTAAGCACAAAATAGGCTTGTCGGGAGTATTTCTCTGGTAGGCACAGAAGGGAAAGAATCTCGCCGGAGGCATTTTTCTGGCATGTCCAGAGGAAAAAGAGGAGGAAGCTAGAACCTTGGCTGTTACCCCCGTCATGGAGCCACCGCGGGAACACAAATGATGGCCAACCCAACGCCATCATTTGGCGCCGTCTGTATTTCCAGGCAGCCGTGGTCGAAAACTCGGCGTTCAAAGGACAAAGGCTCCCTGAGGCCCCCGTCCGCGCCGGAGACTCGGCCGGCGGCCGAACAATTAAGAGCAGGGACTTCCCATCGCAAGGATGATCTTCCTTCGGATATCGCCGTGGCTTTCCTGCATAGTTTCCCACGCGTCACCATGGTCGAAGTAGTGCAGCGGGTAGGCCGAAGATGGTCATGTGCAAATTCGAGCCGAAGTCTCCTCTCTCAACCCTTTCGACGAGAGAAGTAGTGGTGACCCAAGAGTTCAGGGGGAAAAAAAAGAGTAGTGGGATGAGTACTCAAAGGACGTGCTTCTCTTCAGAACATGATGGACGGGAAAGGTAGAGTCGGTGCTATCCAGACCTCCCCGTCGAAAGAGTTCGGGCCAAAGAAAGGTTGATGTTCTTCCGGGAGCAACACCGAATCCACTACCCTGAAAAGACGCCTACGCTTTGATATTAAACAAGCAAAAGGCTATGATCCTACTCCAACAGACACACTACCATCGTCCAAAAATGAGCCGCCCTTGCGCGACGGCAAAGGGAATAGGGTAATCGGGCAAGTGCACCGAACTCCAAAGATATTACATTGCACACAAGCCCAGAGGGGCAATATAACCCCAGGCGCTAGCAGACTATTGCCAAAATTCCAGAAACAGAAAAAGGGAAATCCAACGAGGACCGAATATAGGTGAAATCCAAAAGAAGGAACTCCCAGCCGAAGAAATCCCAGGCGCAAAAACACTGCGGTGCAGGAACGGTACTTCGGAGGCCCGAGGATAGGGAAGTCACCTGAGTTAGCATATTCGGTTAATAAAGTGTTGAACCACCCAAGCCCAGCATTGCTAGGAATAAAAACCTAGGACAAGGGAAGGAAGAACCCCACAAAGAGACATCTCCCAAGAGTCCTGGAAAATCTTCATGAAATGGTGAAAAGTACAGAAAATGTTCCGGACAGTCTTCCTTGATTAAAGAGGAATAACATTGGTAGGGAAGCCCAGGCCTGTTATAGAAAGGCATTGGCAGAAAGGGGTGCAGAGCAGCGCGTAAAAAGAGGTGCGAACAAATGCGTCCAAAAAGGGCGAGAATGGTAAAAAATGCACCAGCACCCAAAAGACTGCCTTCGGAATAAAATACCCGAAAGACTTCCGTCGGAGTGGGTAACCCCGAAAGACTGCCCTCTACCCTCTACAAAAAAAAGGCAAATACGGTCCACTGCCAACAACGCCTGAAGTGTAATGCTATGAGAAAGTAGTAAATTACTTCGTTTCGCGAGACAAGACAGAACCCCTACTGATCAAGCAGGAAAAAGGTATACAAAAGCCTACTTAAAGGAACATGATGCACCAAGATGGCATATTATTGCCGGTAGCATAATGGCTTCAGTCTTTAGACGAAGGAGGCCAAAAAGTTCGCCATTAGCTCCGGAGTGAAATGACATTTCGGTCCACCAGCTTAGTGATGCCCTTCAGCATCTTTGTCTTGCGACATGGTGAATTCCGAGGGAGCTTCCGAGGAGGGAGAACGCCTGACGGAGAGGTTCCCCAGGTGGGAAAGTACCTAAAAGACTCCGAAAGAAAGGTTAGGAGGTCCCCGGGATGACTTTCCGAGGAGGAGCCTCCGACGCCCAAGTTAGTGTCCTGTTAGCGAGTGAAATAATAACACTTAAATGGATATGGGGTCTGGCCTGTATATGTTTTCTGTTGTGCAAGAGTGCCGATGGCGAGAGAGCCCCTTTGCCCAAGTCCTGTCTCTCAGTATTTATAGAAGTACCTGGCCCGTTTGGATCCTGACACGTGTTCGGTCGGATTCTTTCTGTGCTTTTTGGGCGTAGGGAACAGGTAGCCGTTTGTAGGCTCCTGATTCGTGTGGGCGATCTGTCAGAGGCTCCTTAAATGCTCATTAAATGCTCCTGTCGTACTCCCGAGGTCCTTTGGGCGAGGTCGCCCTTTGGTACGGACGCCCTTCTTCGGGAATCACGCTAGTGGCTCGGGAGTTCTCTAGCCCGGGAGTTCTGCCTTCGGGAGAATCTCTCCTGCTTTCAGTAGCTGGTTCTTTTCTCCCGAAGGCAATATGTTCAGTTCCCCGAGAGAGTCAACGACACACTTAGATAACCTGGCATTTCAGCCGAAGTGCTTACTTCGTCATGCTTGATCTCGCTTCTGCCAAGGTCTGTGGCAATGCTTCTTTCCGAGCTACGTCAGGCTCCCTGGTCAAACCTTTTGGGGGAATTGATGCTGGGGGAGGCGATAGCCTTTTGGCTATCATTTAGTTCTAAAGCAACAAGCAAGTGGAGTCCCCGAATAGAATTGTACACCAGGAACTACGGAAAAGTCGGGAGAAGCAAAGGGGAGAAGGTCCAGAATGGCCGAGAAAATTCCTTGTGGGAATTATCAAACAAACTTCCCGAAAAACAACAGGGAGAAAAAACCTTCCTTCCTTACTCGCCTGCAAAGGCCAGTGCCCACTTGGAGCAATACAGCTACCAAGTGAAGCGCGAGTATTTGGTGGAAGGAAGAAATAGCCTCGGATTGGGGAACCGAACTCGAGTCACTCCCCGAAGCATGAACGAGCTCAGGAGAAGTGTTTTCTCTGTAAAAGGTGGCCGTGGGCGTAAAATTGCGCCGAAAGCCAAAAGGAGATCTCATTCTCCGAAAGGCCAAGACAGAACTCCGAGAACTACCTCAGGGGAGAACTTCGGCCACTAGGAAAAAGGACCTCGCTTCTCGGTTTGACGACTGAAATCGAACGATTAGCCAAACACCGAAGGAAGAACGAGCTCGGGAGGAATGCTCGGCAAAGAAAGAAATAGCCTCAGATTAGGGAACCGAACTCAAGCCACTCCCTGAAGCATGAACGAGCTCAGGAGAAGTGTTTTCTCCGTAAAAGGTGGCCATGGGCGCAAAATTGCGCCGAACGCCAAAAGGAGATCTGATTCTCCGAAAGGCCAAGACAGAACCCCGAGAACTACCTCAGGGGAGAACTTCGGCCACTAAGAAAAAGGACCTCGCTTGATCCAGGGCGAGGTCCGAAAGAGAGCATTATCAGCTTGGCAGCGTCAAAGGGAGAAAATCGAGAAATACCCTAAAAGAGTTCTATACTTAGAATTTTGTTCTATACTTAGAATTTTTAGATGAACAAGCTATACATAGAGAAATTTCTCTTTTCTCCTGTACAGGTTACCCGCCGAACAAAGCTGAAGCACACGTGCTCGAAGGCTATGTTTTCCTTCTAAAAAAACAAAAAAAAGGGTTGGCACGACGTCCATCAAAGGCAATCAACGAGGACAGACTAGTGTTCGCCTGGAAAGTCTTTGATAGCCGAGAAAGCGAGATCGGCCAGCAGAAAGGGCAAGGAATGACTTTCCAAAATCCTCTAGCCAAAAGTAGCCAAGGCAGCTGGAAAACAAAAATTGCTCAAGCCAGATAAAGCGAAGAAATGAAGAAGAATCCATTAAAGAAGGTATTTGGTACAAGAGGAGTACAAGAGAAGCACGAAAATGAAAAACCCTAGGATGTCTAAGGATCCCCAGCGACTCGAGAAGTTCCGGCTCCCGTGTCTCTAGTCGTCGCCTTCGGCGCAAGTAGAGGAACAGGTGGCAGGTTGAGGTGATCAGCTTTTGACCAAGTCCATCGAGGACCCTCGGGAATATCCAGGGCCACAAGAAAGGAGGTCTCGAGGTCTGGGTATCGTTGCAGAAATTGATGACGAGCTAGACAAAAGCCGTCCTGAAAAGACACCTTCGACATTTGGACGGCTTTGTCCCTTTCTACGTCTAGCAAGTCCGCCTCATTCTCAAGACCAGCAACCTCTTCTCGAGACCCAGGATCTCCTCCTTAAGATCGGCAATCCTCCTCACCAATCCCTTTATGTTCCTTCTCTTCATCGCACTCCTCCTCAGAAAATAGACCCTGGCTTGAAGAGCCGCTTTTTCGGCAAGAGTTTTCTTCAGAAGGGTAGCTTCTTCTTCTTTCTCCTTCTAAATAACCTCATTGGCCGAAGTCAAACGCATAACCTCCTTGCCAGGGTCCCGCATTTTGCGGGAAAAGTCCTTCAAGAGCTCCGATTGGCCTATCAGGAACTCATCTTGGAGCTGGACCACCTCCTCCCTGGCTATGCGCCTCAACTCGACATTTGCTATGTCCGAGTTAATACAGAAGAGCCTGGCCTTCTCTAGTTCACTTTCAGCCCGAGCTCGGGCAGAAGACTGCTCTGCCCCCCAAACTCGGAGGTGCTCACTGTACCCCAAAAGCTACGAAGAAGAAGGAGAAAATCCTCAGTGAAAGTAGCATAAGGGAAGGCAAAACACTTGGGCAAAAAAGGGGCCAAAAGGATCACCTGAGCGGCGTGCTCAGAAACTCTAGCGGCGAGGATATCCCCAGAAGCACACTCCTTGGCAACTGCCTTAGAAGAAGCCTCGGTAAGAACACCCCTCGCCATCTGGGGAGCCATCTCTTGGCAATCCCTGGAGAACAAGTTCATGTCCTCCGTGAAAGACCAAAACGGCTCCCTCGAAACCTTGTCTTTCGGGAGAAGGGAGTCCCAGAGAGCCCGTCTTTGGGCATGGTCAACCATCCATACTGGGGCCGCTCGGTCCTCTGCAAAATGGAGGGGCGCAAGTGAGGAAGGGCTCCCTGAAAACACAAGTTATGAGGAATAAGGTGTCAAAAAAGAATCCGACGCAAACCTGGCACAACCCCGGTAGCCTCCTCCACAAAGGCCGGAATGTGCTTGCCTTTGTCCTTGTGACGTCTCTCCAGCTTTTTAACAGTAGGACTCTCGGGCAAAGAGCCTAAAAGCTCCACCGACGAGGTAGGACTCGACGGAGTGAAAAGGGTGACTACTCCGGCGGGCACCTCTGCTGCAGCAGTATGAGCCTGAGAAGATGTTGCAGCTACTTCGGAAGGGGCAGCAACCCTGGTGGATATCGGAGTGACATCAACCATGGAAAAGGTTGCAATAGCGTCGGTGCAAGTGGCTATCGCATCGGTTGAGATAGTAACCTTGGTGGAGGTAGCAATAACTTCATCGACCTCCACCACATCTTCCGAAGGTGGAGTAAGAGCTCTCTTCTTTGACTTCTTGGCCAAAAACGGTCCGCTCCCAGTAGACTTACGTCTTTTAGAGCCAATTTTCTTTGCTTGTTCTCCCTTCTCTACCTGACCAAGGAAGAGACTATTGTAGTAGACGGCAGAATCGTCAGCCATCTCTGAAAAAGGGGGAAAACCATCAGTATAAGTCCAAAAAGGGCACTGAAGCTGAAGATGTGAGTCCAAAAATGGTTAGCCAAAAAAGGAGCTTCCAGGAAGAAAGGAAAACGTCAGTAAAAACTGAAAAAATACGACTTCGGGAGGCTGAGAAGTTAGCAGAAGTCGAACGATTCTCGAGGAAGGCACTCACGAAAAGCCTTGCCAAAGTCAGGATTCCTGGATGCCGTCGTAAATAATGGCCGGAAATCGCTCCGCCGTGCAGACCGTCGCTGAAAGAGATGAAAAAGGCGAGAGAAAACGAGAGCAAGGGTGAGAGCAAAGAAAAAAAAAATGAGAAGAATGGCAAGGGGAGGCTTATATAGAGCAGGGAAAGGCAATTGAAAAGGCATCATAACTGCTGTGTGGGAGTGAAACGTCACCATGATTACTCTTCCCGCGCAAAAAGAAGTGCAATCCCAAGTGACGCTTGCCACGTGTCGATCATCGTGAGAAACTAGGGCACGTTTTCTGATATCCTGAAGATTTGGGTGCATCCCCAGATTGACACGCCCAATTTCAAGGCATGACAGTCCACTGATTTAAGACTGAAAAAAAAAAATTGGAAATCTCGAGGACACCGAAAGTCAGGTATGTGACATCCGCCCGAGCGGACTATGCCCTTAAAATGGTGAAGTACCTTCCTTGCAAATGATATAAGCCGGATCCTCTGAAAAGTGCTCCTGAAAGGGCTGCAAGCCGAAGTTACACTCCGGCTTTCCGAAGGAGGACATGTGATAGCCGAAGTGCTATCGCCCTGGCCCAATGACTTCGGAGAAATAGGGGGCCAAACACCTGAGATATACGACCTCGGAAGCCCCATCGTACCAACCTCGGAAAACTACCATATCGCCTCTCCATCAGAGGACGAATGAACTGACTTCGGAAGAATGAGAACACCCCGAAGAGACGGTATCACCCCGGGGAGAGGTCCTTGCTCGTCCCCTTAAAAGGTAACGTCGGCCGAAGGGACCTCGGAGGAGCGATGGGTGACTCGAAGGAGTCTCTGACATATTCGCCCGTACGCACTAGACGTTGACCTCAAGCACTCTGGCAGGCCATTGCAGTCTGTGCTCTGACACGCTGAGACACGCTTCTCGACAAACCACTGCCCGAGAAAGCCTGCAGGCGACTGGCCACTCTTCTGCTCAGAGGTACGGACGACATTCGTCCATACATGTGTCACAATCAGAGGGGCTCATTTTCTCCTATTTACAGTAGGAAAGGCTCTCGGTAAAGGGGGGCTGGACAGGGGCTTTTTGGGGGCTCCAGGGTTCTAGCTTCCTCATCTTTTTCCTCTGGACATGCCAGAAAAATGCCTCTGGCGAGATTCTTTCCCTTCTGTGCATACCAGAGAAATACTCCCGGCAAGCCTATTTTGTGCTTACTCTTTGTCATTTAGAGGCACTGACTTAGGCGTCAGAGGCTCCTCCCCGGAAAACCACTCCGGGGACCTCCTAACTCCTGTTTTCTGTATGTTTCAGGCCAGACTACTTGGGGGCGTCCCCTTTTCAGGCTCTCTCCAGCACCGGAAACCTTTCACGGCCACCGCTATCCACCATCGGAGGGCCACGCACGACATTCCTCAGGAGGTCCCTGTTACCCCCGTTGTGGAGCCACGGTGAGAACACAAACGATGGCCAACCCAACGCCATCACATACTAGTTGGAACATATTCCAAGTTATTTCAGAAAGTTTTAAAGAATTTTTTTGTCATGACAAGGTTTTTAGCATAACATTTGATAATGCATCCAGCAATGATGTCACGGCTAAGACATTGAAGGAATCATTAGAACCTGTCCGTGATGCCACATTTTTTCATATTAGATGTGTATTTCATATTTTAAACTTACTGTCCAAAAAGGTCTTCAAGTTTTGAGTACTAAAATTACTCCAATCTGGTGGGCAATCCATTATTTGAAGTTAAGGAACAAAGTTTTCAAAGAGTTTAAGCAATATTATCTTGAAAATGGCCTCGATTTTAGCTGAAAATTTTTTAAACTTGATTGCCCTAGCTAATGGAACTTGACTTACAAGATGTTGATGGATGTGATGCCATTTGTTGCACATAGAACATGTTTTATAAATGTTAAAGAAAATAAAATGATTTTGAAACAAGAGATGTGGGATAACTGTAAAAAATGGCTACTATGCTACGATATTTTTTATGAAGCCACTATTTTTTTTCTCTGGTGTATACTATCCTACATCGCATAAAGTTTTAATGCATTTGGTCAATATTGCATGAATTTTTAACAAATAAAAGGATGACGAGTTCTTAAAATACACAATTAAGGCCATGAAAGACAAATAGATTTTATATTTCAGTGCTATACCCCCGATCTATTTAATCGCATCTGCACTAAACCCGATTGTCAGAATCATGGGTACACAGCAGCTACTTGAGGGTTATTATGGTTTTTTAGAAATGGCACATATTTCTGTTCATGCTATAACTGCCACTATTGAGGAGCACTTGCGGGAGTTATTTAAGATTTATGCTGATCAGCACGAGGATAAGATTGCGAACACTACTTCCTCTACTATCGGGTGTTCATCATTGTCGGGCCATCATTATTCAATTGGACAGAACAACTCCTCAAATGGCCCTATGCTGCAGCATCCGATCTTAATGAAGTGGACACATACCTCAACTTGGCTTAGGAGAATAGTGAGATTGACATTCTAGAATAGTGGAAAGCAAAAAGCAACAAATTTCCAATACTCTTCAGAATTGCCAAAAAAGTTCTAGCTGTTTGCGTTTCAACCGTTGCATCTGAGTCGGCTTTTAGCACCGGGAAACATGTAATTTTAGATAAACACACAAGATTATCACCAGATGTAGTTGAAGCTTGTATATGCAACTATGATTGGGGTCTTGCAACTTTAAGATTACAAGACCACAAGAGTTCCGACAAGGAAAACCTCGATGAGATAGATGCTTAAATCAATATCTTGCTCATTATTTTCCTACTTTGTATTTGATCTAATTTTGCTGTTCAGCACAGATCCTAGCCTTTTATTTTACATTTACTTTTATGGAACATTTTTCTATTGACTCATGTAAAGCCCATTCCATGTTATGTAAGTGTCATTTCGCTTTAAAATTAATAAAATTTCACACTGGTGGTGGTGTTTTACTCTTAAAACAAGTAGTTTTAAAAAAATTGTTTTAAAATCAAATTTGAAAAATATAAAAAATTAAAAATAAAAAAAATTGTGAGCCTAGGCCTAGCTTGGCCCAGGACAGAGTAAGGCATGGCATGCCTAAACCCGAGTTATGCCCAAGCCCTCTAAACCCAGGACCGGGCCCGGCCGATTTGGGTTGGTTCCGAGCCAGGTCGGCCCACTGAACACTATTAGGTAGCCCTAATGTGTTCTAGCTGATTTTTCCATATGGCTTCTACAAACTTGCCACCTAGGGCTACTGCTAATGCTAGTGAAGCCTCCAAGATGGCCTTGATCCCTAATGTTGGGGTAATGAAGGGAATTATCACTCACTACAATGAAGGGACATTAGCGACGAATCTTACGATATATTTTTGGCCAAACAATGTTGTTGCCACCCTCTCCTATGCACAAGCCCTCGAGGATGGGAGCTTAGTAGGAGGAAGCAAAAGGGAAGACGTGTTTTCCATTTTCATGGACCAGCTCCAACCGGGGCTCCGTTTCCTCCTTTATCCGTTGGTCGAGCAAATCTGTCAGCATTATCAAGTTTTGCCATCACAGTTCATGCTGAACTCATTTGTTCATATCAACAACTTCATCATCTACTGTTACCCACTCTGGGGTAGTCCAGTTATGGTGCCAAAATTGTGGATTTAAAACTCCCAAGGTTGGTATGTTCTGTAGGCCATCAGAACAATACCCTTAGTGTGCATACCCAAGTGGCCCTCTTGGGCACTATGTAAATGCATGCATATTGGTCCAACCATTATGCACATATTCACATTTTATGCACACTATGGCAACAAGGAAGGAAAACACTAGCACAAGTCTTAAACATAGCTACTACACATTAGGCAATCTTGTCAAGTTTAAATAACCAGCCACTGCACCTGAAACTTCCTCCAAAAAATTGTATTAATCTAGCCATGTACCCCTATTTTCTTTGCTTCATTATCAAGTAGAGACTTAAACCAAACCATGGAATTTGGTTTCACATCAATAGCCCACCTATGGACTAAGTTATAGATTTTTTAAGTTGGTTACAAAATTCTGACCAAATGAATAGTAAATCAGCCAAATTTGCAACATCATAACTTTGGATATAGGGTCCAAATGCCAAAATTTCAATTCCTAGTTAAACCTCCAGATGTGCTCTAGGAGTGGTCAAAATTTCATACCAAGATTCATTCTATATAGAGAGATAGAATTTTGAGTGCAGGGTCAAAATTCTGTCTACTTTATGACGATTATACCCATACAAAATTTCATAAGTGTGCAAACACTTTATTCACAAGGGGAAAGCCCTCTTATGCGATCTTCTGGTCTTCTTTCTTGAGTATGTGGGCAATCTCTGATCCAATGATCCATTGCACTACATCTTAGACACACATGTGTGTCCAAATAACAAGGTTTCTTCCCATGACACCTCTTACACGTAAGGCACCTTAGGCTAAGGGGGCTTCCCTTAACCTTGCCCACACCACCTGGATGCGAAATCTTGGCAATTTCTTTGCCATGTGGTGGCTTTTTCTGTTTGCCTCCTGTGTTGCTACGTTCCTCAAGTCCACTGGGAAAATACCTACTCTCATACTCCTGTTGTTCTACTAAGAGGGCATTCTGGACTGCCTCATAGTTTGTCACTGCCCCAAATGGCCTTACAGCCCTTCTGATGTCTGATCTTAGGCCTCCAATAAATCTCTTAGCCTTTAACTCTTCCAGTCCATGATACTGAGGAGCATACCTCACTAATAGATTGAATTTATGCTTATACTCTAGGACACTCAAGTTGTCCTACCTTAAAGAATCAAATTCAACTTGCTTCCTTGATGGCATCACTGACGTTTTGCTCCTGAAAAAGCTAGTTGAACTCTAGCCAGCTGCTCTCTATATCTCCTCCTGGCCTTCTGTCCCTTTGGACAACATTTCTATCTCTGGTGCTCCTCCACCATATCTTTGCACTGCCTACTAAATTATAAGTAGCTAGTGACACTTTTTTGGTTGAGCTAAGTGGCATCCTCTCAAACATCTTTTCTATAAAGATTAGCCACTCCTCAGGTCTTTCTGGTCCTACTCTTCCATTAAACTATGGAGGTCTTAGTCCTTGGAACCTCTCTAACAGTTTGACCTTATTTAGGCCTTCCAGATCCTCTACTCTCTGTCTCCTGGATCTGTGAAAACCTTCAGCTTGATGATGCTCCCCATGATCTCTATGCCTTCTCCTGCCCCTTCTCTCAGGATCTTCCTCAATCTTATTCCTAGTGGAGGAATGGTCCTAGACTGAGGGATTGGCCCTGGACACCTGACCAACCTCAAATCTCACTCTTTTTCCTCTTGTAGTTTTCCAATCTTCATCTTCCACCTCATCAACCTCATCATTTCTATTTCCCAATCTTCCAGAAGGAACATGTTTAGATATGTTCCTAGCCTCCTCATCTGGTTGCTGCTGTGCACTCTAAACTACTTTAGCTAGTGCTACTTTGACTCATTAATGTTGTGCTTGAGTTAGTCTTACTAAGTTTTCAATGATTAGAGCTAAGTTTCCCTGAAGCTCTAACCAAGCTTGAGGCACTCCAGGGTTTGGTGCACCCTGTTGGCCCTGATTCTCCTCTTCCTATCCATCTATTTGTTGCCTAGGTTCAGTAGGAGGCCTTAAGGGTGGTTCCTCTCTTCTTGTGGAAACCATGTTTACTTCCTGTTCATGATTCATCATAGAGCACATATAAAGATCATAGGTATTTTAATGGTACTTGACACTGGCAACTAACCAAACTGAGTTCATGTATGTAGCTAGCATGTATGATGCAAATATATGCTATGTACATGTACAAACCATGCTTTGACCATGCTCTGATACCAACATCTATTACCCACTCCAGGGTAGTCCAGTTATGGTGCCAAAATTAAGGCATTTAAAACTCCCAGAGTTAGTGTGTTCTCTAGGCCATCAAAACAGTACCCAAGCCCTTAGTGTGCATACCCAAGTGGCCCTCTTGGGTACTATATAAATGCATGCATATTGGTCCAACCATTATGCACATATTCACATTTTATGCACACTATGGTAGCAAGGAAGGAAAACACTAGCACAAGTCTTAATCTTGGCTGCCACACATTAGGCAATCTTGTTAAGTTTAAGTAACCAGCCACTGCACCCGAAACTTTCTCGAAAAAACTATATTAATCTAGCCATATACCCCCTATTTTATTTTCTTCATTATCAAGTAGAGACTTAAACCAAACCATGGAATTTGGTTTTACATCAATAGCCTCCCTATGGACCAAGTTATAGATTTTTTAAATTGGTTACAAAATTCTAACCAAATGAACAGTAAATCAGCCAATTATACAATGCCATAACTTTGGCTACAGGGATTCAAATTTTCAAATTCCAAATCCTAGTTAAACCTCTAGATGTGCTCTAGGTGTGGTCAAAATTTCATACCAAGATCATTCTTCACAGGGAGATATAGAACTTTGAGTACAAGGTCAAAATTCTGTCCACTTTATGACCATTATGCCCATACAAAATTTCATAAGTGTGCAAACACTTTATTCACAAAGGGTAAGCCTTCCAATACTATCCCATACATGTCCAATACACATAGGAATTACATGCTCTTGCCTCTAGCAACTTTAAGTGGCCAAAATAGAATTTACAAACAAGCAGCCTATCATTCACACTTAGATAGTTTGTGCATAGCTTCACATACATAGCCATTTAGCCCATAAATGTTTACATACATTCTCCAAAATTTGCATGTATTGCATGTACATGCATCCATGCACTACATCATGGCCTTAACTCAGCTAAAGACATGCATCTAAGTCACAAGAGATTGAGACACAATGCACTCGAAAACAGGATGATGGACAGTTGCTGCGTAACACAAGAAGAACCATCACTAAAAATACCAAATGTGCTCATAAAATCACCAAAATATCCATATCATAACTAGACACATGGAAGTTTATGTAACGAAAATTTAAGATAAAAAATCAAACGAAAAAGGTCAGTTTGAATGTGATCTTTCTGCTGGACTTGAAATGGGCAGATTTGAGGAGAGGTAAGTTTCATGGAGAAACTTAGTAAGGACAACACTCTAACACTAAGGTAATGTAACCTTTAGCAATCACCTGCATACAAAGACACTAAAACACAGGAAAACAAAATGCATATATCCAATATAGAGCAACCAAACGCAGCAATCATTCACAAACACCAAACATATGTGATGCATCAGTAACAACATTCATTGGTTAGTCCATAAAACATGTAATAAACATAATTAGATCACTATGGCAGCCTTCCTCAAGCATAAGCTTGGCCTTAGGAGAGTTTTAACACTAGTTAGTACTAACTTTAGGCTTTAGAAACCCTTAACTTCACTGCCATCATTGTGCACTTTACACTAGGTCACAAAACCTTTACTAAGTACACTCCCCTCACTAAGCTTGGTTCATCAAGCACTTGGCTCTCTTCCAAACTTAGCCCTAGCTGCATGGATGCTTGAAAATATAGTAAACATTCCATATGAGTAAGAGAACTCCTTACCTTGATGGGTATGCTGAAATTGGAGCTTGATTCAAGGTGCACTCAAGTATTTGCACCAAATAGCTTCCAATTTCCCTTTCTTGCTTTCAATTGCTTCTAGCTTCAAGCTTGGAGGTATGGTAGCTATGGAGGAGCTATGAAGGTGAAGGTGGCTGGTGTGGGTCGAATATGGGAGAAGCAAAGAAGAAATTGGCTACTTTAAGAGGCTTAACCTAGCTTTAATGTACTAGACACCCTTAATAGCCTTAACCATGTCTTATGTCATTTTCCTTGCTAAAAATCATGGTTTCTTAAGCTTAATCTCTTGGCCACATTTGACCATCCTTATCTTGCTTTGGCTACTTTTTTTGAGTGGGATAACTCCAAAATGCTTCCATTTGGCTTAAGTCATAAGCATAAACAACCAAAGGCTTACACTAGGACACTTAAGTCCTTAAAGCCCTTTATGCTTTTCTTTGTCTACAATTGTCTTCCATAAGCATTTTGGTCCTCCAATAGTACTTTCATACCATTCATATCCTTCTCATAACTCTCCAAAGCTCTTTCTTGAGAGTTTTGTATATAAGTACCCAAATTTCCGAAACCTTACAAAAAAATCCATAGGTTACTTGACAAACAAGCAATCCTTAAAGCTTTTCTCGGGGGCCAAGTTACCATCTTAGAATACTTTTAAGGAGATGTTGATCATGCCCTTTACCCTTCATACTTCAATCACTATGATGAGAATTACACAATATAATGGTTTTTTAACCATTATGCCACGCTTTGTAATTCTCCCATTTTTGTGAGGTGGTAACATCTACTGCAAGTTGGTAGGGGTATCTTCTCTAGTAGAGGTCTTCCTCTAGTTTTACATGCTGGATCTGAAGAAATGTGCCAGCTTTTTCCACATCGCCTTCATTAATACAGGTAGAAACAAGTCCTTTGCCTTCATATCCTACAAGGACTCATGGCCGGTGTGCAAGGAGCGCTTCTTCTTCACCATGAGGGAGCAAGAATAAAAGTTCCCTTGTGCATTTGCAAACACCCCGCAGCACATCATGGTTGATGCGTTACCCATATACGAGGGCTCTAAGGGCCATCATTCACTGCTTGGGTTGGTCTGCTGGTTAAAGGAGGTGGAAAGGAATAACAATTTTTTGGAGTTATTCACCATCCATTATACAAAAATAGATATGACCACCCTCAAGTCGGTAAGGATCAGCATGACCCACCAGTCATATCCCAGCATGAGGAATCCATGTAATTGGGAAGATGGCTAAGAGGGAATACTTGTTGAATCATTCGGGATTGCTGCTAGGGCCAAGCGGAGTCCCATGCCAAGGAGTTGTATTCCAATCATCATTTTTTTCCTTTCCTATGTGCATGTTATGATATCTGATTGTATCATTCTTTCTGCAGAAATAAGCAGTTGTGCCAAGGAGTTTTTTAAGAGGCACAAGAGCATTGTTAAAGCCTTCGTGGATGTTATGGCCCTATAGGCAGCAAACCTTCAATGGTCAGGTAAGACGTGTTAGACAAGTCAAAATCCCTGGTTTAATGCCTTAATTAGTTTGAATAAGCAAGTCAAGCAAGTGTTTAAAAAAAGGTAGATGAAGCTTAGTTCAATTTGGCACCTAAGTGTCACTAAGGGCAAAATGGTCATCTTGCACCCGAGGTGATAAGTTTGGTTTTCCAAGCTCATAAGTTATTATTTTGGACCTAAGTGACAAGAAACCAAAGAGTTAGGCTAAATTCCCAAGTCTTATGGCACTATTTGAGCATGGGGTCTTTTTGGCAAAATTAAAGAAATTGAAAGGACTAAGTATGAAGATGGTTATTTAAGCCATTTTGGGACATTTTTAGGCACTATTCATCATCTTCAAGCTCCAAAATTCGTAGGTCCCTTTCTCTTCTGCAATTCCATAGCCAAAACTTCAATCTTTCACCATTTCTTTGTGGAAATCAAAGCCCCATGATGTATATATGCATAACAGAGCTTTCTCTTGCAAGGATTTTGTGTGCTGAGCTTGGGATGATATTTTTTAGGCTTATGGAGCTTAGGTACATTTTGCCCAAATGGTTTACTTTATGTTCTTGGTTTATTGAGCTTCCATGAGATTGGGTTTAGCTTAATTGAGCTTATTTTGGTGCCTTGTATGTTGAATTTGCTTGGAACCATAGGACACCCTAGTGAAGCCATTGTTGCTTGGTGTGGATGTTTGGTTCTTCCTTATTCTTCACAATTGAGGT
This sequence comes from Aquilaria sinensis, assembly GCA_005392925.1. Classification (NCBI taxonomy): domain Eukaryota; kingdom Viridiplantae; phylum Streptophyta; class Magnoliopsida; order Malvales; family Thymelaeaceae; genus Aquilaria; species Aquilaria sinensis. The sequence goes on along the minus strand of SMDT01003226.1, from coordinate 83,540 downwards.
AAGGGATTTAGTTATCATATTCATATGATGCATGTCTTAGCTACTTGAATGTTGGTTTCAAGTAGTTTGGAAGATATCCATAGGTTATGGTAGAATTTGCTTATGATGGACTAGTGGCAATCAAGCTCTTGGGTAGTGTAATTGAGCCCTTGATGTTTGGTTAGTTTAGCATGGTAATGGCCTATTGCAATATTCTTAGAGTTCTGGAGCTTGTGGAGGTTTGTCTTGGATGTTTGGGAGGTGTTGAATACCACCAAAGTGTCTATGGACACTAGGTGAAGAAACAGGGCATGTTTGTAACCTGAGAGTTGATACCATTGGTGATGGGTCGCCTACCCCCCGACAACATTGACATGCTATAGTATTTTTGGCATAACTTTTCGCTAGAGTGTCTGATTGATGTGATTCAAGATTCCACGTGAGGCTAAGAGGAAGAGCTACAATTATATGCTATAAAAAATGCCAAATTATGTCCAAATTATTTTTGGATTTATTTCCAAAGGAAGGGGCTTAAGAGTGCCTAAGAGCACTTGGGGTGGAAGGTGCTTAATGGTGCCTTAGTACCTCCCATGGCTTCTTAAAGCACTAAGTAGTTAATGAAGCCTTCTTGGGGGTAAAGAAAGCATGGTGGAAGATAATTTGGTCTAGTTGAAGACTTAAGGATTGGGACATAAATGAGAAACCCTAGTGTATATATATTGAGTCCATCCATAGCAAGTCTTACCATAATTGTGTAACCCAAGTAATGGTGGATAGTGGAGCACCATCGATGAAGGCTTAGTGCACTTGTTGCCTAGCCAAGCTGTGCCTTAAGGCACAAGTGCAATCCTAGTGCATCCTTGGTAGGCTAAACGGTTGGAGGCTTAGTACACAAATGACCTAGTTAAGTCTAAGAACTTAAGGCACTATGTGGAGGCCTAGTACACCTAGTGAATTTCTTACAGCGTAAGCAAAGAGCATCCACCATGTTCACCTGCACAATAACCAAGGGAAGGCTCCATTATTGCGTCAGTCGGTAAGCTAAGGCTTACTAGAAGCAAGTTAGTGGCCAAAACTCGCTAGGCACAGAGTGGCGCCACGTTAGGAGTAATGCTCTGTGAGGAGGACAAGGATGATGAGGGGTCCCAAGGGACCTAGGTATATGCGCATATATTAGACACTCAAACTACATTGGGCCTATATTAGATTTCATATATTCTATATATATGAGTGTCCTTGGGTTTTTGTTTGCAGGTACCTAAATCCTTTACTATGAATCTTTGAATTTTTACTCCCTTTAGTGTTGTTGTGCAGATTTCATCTATTTGAAGCCGGCGACCATAAGGGGGTTGTTGAGCTAGTGTTTTGTATGCAGCTAATCCACCTAGTGAATCGTTATTGATTCTAGTTTTATTGGTTAAGTTGTTTATGCTAACTATAGTTGTTTTGCAACCTTGAAGAGGCTAGTGGCGCAAGGATGGACATAGTCGCTGATGGATGTCAGTAGTAGTCTTCAGTATACATATGTATGCTAGTTTGGCCTCCAATGTCTCTAGGTTGAGTAGTATTTCAATTGCTTTTGGGCATGTGCATAGTCTTTACTTATGTAATGATGCACATGCACGGTTATTACTTGTAGTAAATACACTTATGTTTTATAAGAGCCGCGGCAGTGATTTTGATTCATTTTCTTAAATTGAAATTCAAGTCGAAGCAAGCACATGCATAATGCATTGTAGGTTATTAACTAGATGCATGGAAGGTTTTAAAATAGGACAAGTAATTACCTAGCCAACTGCAACTAGTATGAAACTTTGTTCCATAGTCTTCCTAGGATGACCCCATTTGGGGTAGGCAACATTATAATGGATGCCCGTAAGGCAAACATTCTTCCTGCTTGTGCAGTTCATGCTGCGGGGGCCTCTTCATCCAAGCCCTCGACTGAAATGGTTGAGCTCTGAATCTTCTCTAGAGGAACAACTAGCCTGTAAAAGGGCAAGACCCTCTGACCCTATTAAAGATGGTGCCCCCGTAATGGAGGCAGTGGTAGGGCATTATGTGAGCACTTTTTCCATGATGACATTATAAACCTAGGGTCATTTTATGTTGATTGTGGACATTTTGATATAGCAGCTTTGGACAAGCATAAGCTTGACACCTACAGACCCTCCTGCTAAAGCATTAGTGGCATCCCAAAAGTATAAAGTGGCCCTAAGGCCCTTAAAGAATGCACCTTTTGCACTGCCTCCTCCCCTCTCGGGTTCCAGCAGGGGTCATTCCTGAGAAGGCCCCAACTATTCATAGGGGGCCTCTTGAGCTGAAGTTGGACAAGCACTTTCATCCATACAATCTGATCCCTTTGAGGTATTAGGCACAAAAGAAAGACTTGGTGCTAAAGGAGATTGCGCCTGACCAAGTCTTTGACTTTTTGTGGGCGGTAGGAATTGGTGAGTCGATCCTTGATGATCGAACTGACATTTGCCATTGCATCTTGAGGGTTAAAGATCCTCAGGGATTGACAGTTTCTAGCTCATCCCCCTTGTTCAGAAAGGGGTTAGCTCATGAGCATGGGCTGCAACCTTTTCTAGATATGCTCCTTTGTTTATTTTTACCACTTTAATATGTCCTTCCCTTTACTAACAAATCTAAATTTTGGAAAAAAGCCATCGTTTTCCATAGTTTAGGAGAACAATGGTCAGCCCAAGAAAAGGCCTTTTATTCTGAGTTTGAAGCCCTCAGTAAAAATACTGCATCTCTTTTGTTGAAACTGGATGGTGAACGAAGTGCTAAAGAGGCACTTGCGAAGGACCTCAAGCTACAGAGAAAGGCTAAGAAAGCGAAAGAGGGTGATAGAGTCCAAGATAGATGCTGTTAAGGTTACTTTGCTGATGAACAAGTATGCTTCCCTAAGCCTAAAAACCGTTACGGGTGAGGCCAGCTCAAGTTTGGTTGCCTTTATGATGCCCCTTATAGAGCACATCGAGCGAGTTGGCTTCATTGGGTATAAGGGCCATTTAGAGTACCAGCACCTTCAGGCCAAGGAGAATGCTCATATGAAGGAGCTTGGCTCGCTTCTCCTGAATTGGAGAAAGGGCTTGGAAGGATTGCTTTCCTGGAGTTCAAGGAAGGCTTTCTTTCCTACCACTTTTAGGTCAAGTGAGCGAATCCAATCCTTGATCTCTCATTTTTCTTAGCTTATGGGAAGTTAGGTTTTTTATTACGAAGCCTGACCAAAGGATAGAAATTCTAACCTTTGACAAGGATGCGTTGGTGACAAACTTTGATGAAGACCATTTTCCAGATGAGTTTTAAGAATCCTCATTGTTAGCTCATATCCATTTTTTTTCTTTTGTTTCCCTAGGGTTCTCCTTGGCCTTCTGTAACAAATTCTTTTATAAAGAAACTTTTAATGAGAAGTTTATTTTTTCAATGCCTTTGTGCTCTATACCTTTGAAATTTAGTGACTCATTGTGATGTTTTTTTTTTGGGTAGAGGCCCCTCATTGGGGCCTAATCGAGTGTTTTCTTGGTGTTTGTTTCTATGTGATATAATCACGAAGTGTTAAGGAAGTCCTTTATTCGTAAGTAACCAAGGTACATAATGTGAAGTAGTTATTTCTTAAATGATCTCAGCAAAGTAGGAAGACAAGTTGTTTGAATGATAGTCTTTTGGTAGATGTCTTCCTTCTGCGGTTTCTAGCTCAAAGACTCTTTCCCTAAGCTTCTTCATGACTAAGTAGGGTCCATCCCAATTTGGTCTCAGTACCCCATGCCCCAGGTTTCTACCAGACAATTCAGCTTTGATGAGAAATAGGCTTCCTACTTGAATCTTTTTTACTTTCATCTTTTGGTTATGAGTTAGGACAGTTCGCTATTTGAAGGCCCTCATACCTCCTTCAATTCCTCTAATAGGTCTAGATTTCCTTCAATGGCTTTTAAATTTTGAGAAGGATCATAGACTTGGGTTCCTAAGGTGGGGTAAGACATTTCCACGGGTATAAGGGCATTGGTTGCATAAGCCATCATAAAAGGTGATTCTCCCGTAGGCTGTTGGAGGGTCATGTGATAGTCCCAAAGGACACTTGACAACTTTTCCACCCACCTGCCCTTAGTCTCACCCAGCCTATTTTTCAAGCCTTCTTTTATTGTTCTATTGGTGACTTCTACCTAACCTTATTTAACTGAGGATGAGAGATAGGGGTGAAGTATAGGCAGATGCCCTTTCTTCAGCAAATTGTCAAACTTGCTGATTGTCAAACTGCTTTTTGTTGTTGGTAACGATGGCTCGAGGGCATCCAAAATGGCAAATGATGTTTCTCCACTAGAACTTAGTGACTTATGGTATCGTGATAGAGGCCAGAGGCCTTGCTTCTGCCCATTTTGTGAAGTAGTCTACTGCCACAATGTAGTATTAAGGCTTTATAGATATTGGAGGAAAATATGATCCTTGTCTTAAGGCCTGTATTAAGGCTTTGTGAGCCAAGGCAATGGCTCCAATATGTGCTCGACAGTCTCCCTGATGGATTTTCTTGAGAACATGATGCTCCTTAAGCCAAGTTAGGTGTTGCTGTAAAGGGGAAGCAAACCTTCTTCTATATAGGAGCCCCCCCCCCCCCCCCCCCCCCCGATGATGAGAAAATGCCATACCCAAATCTTGATTTTCCTCTTTTCCTTGGGGGTTCCACTTAGTGTACCTTTCTTAAGGTAAATTTTGATTGGCTCCCTTTAATCATTTCCAGGTATCATAGCATATATCAAGTGGACTAAGGGCTTTGTGAGCGTCTTTGTTATGGCATTTTCCCATCCTTTTAAAAGGGCATCTGCCCTGGTATTCTAGCTCATTGGGATCTTCTAGAGCTGGACATAGTCAAAGATCTTCATTAGCTCTCTCGCTATGCTAAGGTATTGGCAGAGAGCTGGCTCCCTTGCGCTCGTTGTTCCTACGACTTGGTTCACTATTAGTTGAAAGTCATTGTACATCTGTATGCTTCGTACCTTACCCAACTAGCCATCCGTAGCCCTGCTAGGAGGGCTTTGTATTCCTCAACATTGTTAGTTACAAGGAATTAGAATATGATTCTCAGGGCTACGTTTAGACTAAACGGCCTCTTGGGTATGATGCCCACTCCCTGACATTCAGGTCCCGAGGCTCTGTGGACATACATTTCCTATGTGTGCAGCTTATCGAGCCCTTGTTGTGTCTTAGTGCCCAGCGTCATTTCTGCCATAAAATCTACTAGGGCTTATGCCTTAATAACCTTCTGGGGTTCGTAATGAATGTCACATTCTCCCAATTTGATACACCATTTAGCAAGTTTGCTGGATTTATCTACTTTTGTAAAATGTCCCGAAAGGGTAATCTATTCTTACTATGATTTGGTGAGTCTACAAGTATGGTTATAATTTTTGAAAAGCCATAATAAGGGCCAGGATTACTTTGTAGAATATGGGATATTTGGATTTGGCCCCTAAAGGGTCTTCTTGACACAATTTATAGGCCACTATTATATGCCTTCTTTTTTTATGAGGACAGTGCTGACGAAGCGTCCTGTGACAGTTGAGTAGAGTACTAGAGGCTTGTTAGGCCTCAGTTTCCTTAGCATTAAGAGGTGTCAAAGAAAATTCTTTATTTACTGGAATTCCTCATGGTATTTGTCCATCTATTTGAAGGCAGGTTTTTTTTTCAATATTCAGAAGAATGGCTTACATTTATCGCCAAATCGCAAGACAAATCGTCCAAGTGCTATTAGCCTTCGGTAAGCTTTTGGATGTCTTTCTTATTCTAAGGGCTAGGTATCGTGAGGATGGCCTTGATTTTTTCAAGGGTGGCATTGATCTTTACCTACACTGAAAATGCTTTTCTTGGGATTTAATTTCATGTTGTATTGACTCATCCTTTGGAAGGTTTCTCAAAGGTCATCAAGATGTTGGTTCATGGCTTTGCTTTTGACAATCATATCGTCTACATATACTTCTATGTTTCTTGTGATTTGATTTGTTAAGATTTTGTTCATTAACCTTTGGCAGGTTATTCCAGCATTTTTCAGACCAAATGGCATTTGCTGGTAGCAATAGATGGCCTCGCTTATTGTGAAAGCCATCTTCTCCTCATCTTCGGGGCGCATTCAAATTTGGTGGTAGCCACTAAAGGCATCCATGAAGGATAATAATTTGAATTCCGATGTGGCATAAACCAATTAGTCTATGGATGGCAAAGGGTATGGATTTTTTGGGTAGGCATTGTTGAGATTAGTGTAGTTAGCGTACATTCATCAGTCCCCATTTTTTTTCTTGACTACTACCATGTTGGTGAACCACTCAAGGTATCACACTTCCTGAATGATTCTGCCGTTCAGCAGTTTTTTGAGCTCCTCCATGACAAACTCACACCTTTTTGGGTAGAAGGACCTACTTGTAAGCTATGAATGATGACTTTCGAGTTTATCCCGGTCATCTCACCAGAGGACCAAGCAAATACATCCATATTTGCCCTAATAAATCAAGTGAACATCTATTTTACCTCAAGTGGAAGATCCTTGCTGATCTTGGTTGCTTTTCCGGGGCCCCCTCTCCATCTCCATGTCCTTAAGCAGAGCCATGCCATCCTTACTTTCCTGAGGGGCCTCCCTACACCTTTTAGATTTTGCTGGTATGAAGGTATTCTCCCTTGGCCTTCGCAAGGTCACCACGTTGCCTCTGCGTTCTGCCGCCTAGTTGACAAACACCATTGTGTCTCCAATAGGGGTTACGAAAAACAACATTAACTTCCAAATGTCAGCCCAGATGCGGAATTGTACCTGGGCTGGCCGTTCAAGGATGGCATTATAGGGCGACAGAACATCTAGTACAAACAACTCGGCATCATGGAAGTCCCAGGCAAGCTCCCCATTGTGATCTTTTCCTATCAACATTAATGGAACCTTAATGGTCCCAACTATGGGGATCTCATCTTTGCCAATCCCGAATGTAAGCCCGATTATTAGTAATAAAGAGGATTTCCTGATATTTATTTTTCTAATAGGTCAATAAAAATGACATTGATGCTAGCCCTTATGTCTAAGTAAACCATTTCCATGTCATAGTTGTTGATGTGTGCCCACAATACAAGTGGGTCCATGTGCAGAATCACTACCTGGGACCCGTTGGTTCTCATTATGACCCAGCTTGGGTCAATAACCTCTAGTTGCATGATCTCACACTCCTACCCTTTTCGAGCCGCTGAGGCTTCTCCTTTGATCATTATGTGGACCACCCCTACTGAAGGTCCAAGATTTCGGCAATCCCTTAGGGAGTAGGGCCTCTCAGGTCTTTGCGCCCTCTGTCATTATCACCCTCATCATTTCTTCTATGAGGCCTTTCCTCTTATCTCCCACAAGGAAATGTTCGCCTGAATAGATATTCCTCTAGTTGGCCTTCTTGGACCATTTCCTCAAACAGCTTATTTAGCTGCCAGCAATTGTCAATATCATGCCCCTTGCCATTGTGGTACCTACAGCATTTCTTGAAGGCCACCTAAGGATCTGGTTCTTCTTTTTTAGATCATAGAGGATGTTTGACCTTCTTTTTTTCAAGGGCGGAAGGATGAGCTCCAGTCATAGGTCCCCCTACCCCTATTTCGAGACCTACTTTCTTTATATCTATAGTGGTCCATAGGGACTGTCGATCAGTTGAGTTCCTCAGCATGCATGTATCTTGTGGCATAGTCTAAGAATTCCTCTAGATCCTGCACAGGATTCTCATGAAGGTTCCATGTCAATCTTAAATCTTAGGCTAGCCCCCGGGTAATGGTTATGAGTGTAACTCTAGAGATAACCCTTGGACTTGTACTACTTTTATGTTAAATCTTCAAACGTAGTCGCTTAGGGGCTCATCTCAACCCTGTCGAATTTTCAATAGGTAGGCTACCATTTTTGGGCTGGCCAGCTTCCGAAGAAATGTCTTAGGAACACCTGGAGAGATCCCTAAATGAGGCAAAGCGGAGCCCCTAGTTAGTCTTAAACCAAGAGGCAGTAACTCCCGCTAGTGTAGAGCTAAAGTCTCTACACATGATGGCATTATAGGCTCTTTCAAGCCTTATGGAGGTTACATACCTCTGCAAATGATTTACAGGGTCCATAAAGCCATCTTATAAGCCAATCTTTAGAATACAAAACCTTTCATAGGTGAGGGCATTAATTATCTCTTCTGACAAGGATTAGAGCCATTAGTACTCCACATCTATGCCCATGGTAGGGCTTTCCTTCAACCATTCTGGGGCCTGCATGCGTTCTTCGGTTTGATCAAGTCTTTTTAAGATTGGAATAATGTCACTAGGACCATTTGAATGGTCTAACAATTATGACTTCTCATGGGTTTGGGCCCTTGAAGGCTGGCCTTGTGGAGGGGCCAGGTGAGGCCTATTTAGGTGGCTTTCAATGGCCTTTTTTGGAGCCTTAGGTAAGGTTCTTTGGATTTCCTACTGGACTGTCACCCTTAGTTGTTCAAAAAGGGCATGCTGCAATGCCTGAAACTATTCATCATTTAGGAGCACAGGGCCTTTTTCTTTGCGAGGGTCCCTTTGAAGCCCCGCAAGATTCTCAAGGTCATCTCCTTGGTGACTTTCTCACAAGCGGGCCCTATGGATCTCTCAAGGCAATGACTCTCTTGCTTAGTCTTGTGTGGGTCATAATTCTCCATTTGTGATCTTCATATATTCACAATTCTGGGTTCCCATTGACATCGCCAAATTGATAGGGAATGTGGTTGGGTAAGTTAGACCCAAGAGCTCTGTGAACTGTAAATAGGAATCATGCATCTAAAGATAGTGTCAGAGCCTTGAGATGTACTACTGGGGGAAACGTTTTCTCTACGTAAGCTAGTTTTCCAGCAAATAGTATAAGAGAGAATGAGAAAAGAGCCAGATCCCTCACCTTAGGATTGATGAGGGGTTTATATAGTCGAGGCAACCTCCGGGTAGTTTGTTCTAGGGATAAGAATCTCCTAGCTTATCCATATTTGTGAGATGTAGTTTCCTTCTAGGAGAAGTTTGCTTTTAGGGCCTTTATGGACCACCGGGCAAAGCCCATCATTTAGTCGTCAGTATATGGGCCCTTGGGTCTGTTTCCTACCAAATCCCTTTGTGGCAAGACCAAGGATGTGACATTAGGACTATTTTATATCAACTTTTACTATTCCTATATGCTAGCTAGAAAAGTTCAATGTTGATGATTCATAATATTGTTATAATTTCAAAAGTTACTAAGTTGAACACTAAGGGAATTGTAGTTGAGTACTATTTCTATTGTTGTAGGCTAGGTTGATGAGGGTAGTGATGGCCTCTTTAAAGGATAAGTTATATAGCGTGAGTCATAGATAAGTTTCTAAACCCTATTTTCATTGTATCGGTTATATTTTAACTTGTATTATGATGCTTTTACTTGTAATCTAAATTTTATAGATTCGATAACAATCGCATACATTGTTTTTTTGTATGAATTGATAAATTTGGAGCTTCAAGAATGTGTTATTATGATTTCATATTAAATTATAATGTGAATTCTAGCTCCTTAAGTCACCTGAAATAAATTTTAGTTTCTTCTATAGAAATATGACTCAAACAGCTTTATTTGACTATTAGGTTGACTTTTGGGTTTTTGATATAGTTTGAGCACCAAACTTAAAATACAAGTCATTTTCTATGTTTATGACATCTGTAAACTTGTATAATTTTTTTCAAAGTCTAACACTATGATTTAGTCAGCAAATTGTATTTCTGTAGACAAATCCTAAAATTCATGTTTGACTGCTAAAGTCCATAACTTAACAATTGCCAACATTTATTCTAGCTAGATATGACTATTTCAACTTATCAAACTCGTATATAACTGGTTACAAGGAAATGTCCTAAGTATTCCTTATAAACATTTTGGAACCCCCTTTATTAGATACCTTTTAAATGAAGCCAAGGTTCATTAGTTTGGCTAAAGTTTGTTTACTTGCACAATGAGGCTAAGAAAGGTTTAATTAGGTGTATACAGTAAGGTAGTGTTGATAAGAAGGTGGTATCAGAGTCTAAGGTTATATAAGACTTACTGAGTTTTAAAGATCACCATAGACATGGGCCACAACAATAGGCCTTAGTGGAATTTATAGCAGAAATGACACCAGTAAAGGACATCGTTGAAAAGCAAGGTGTCACAAAGGACCCTTCTTAGAAAATGAATATTGATAGCATGACCAAAAAAGAGTTGGAGTCTTTTTAAAAGGTCCATTAGATATGGAACTACTTTAAAAGTTAGATTCCAATTCTTGGCCACAAAAAATGTGGCTGAATATGAAGCCCTAATAGTTAGATTAAGGATGGGTGGTTGCAGGGGTGTGGAACTTGGTTGTCTACAGTGAATCTCAACTGGTTGTCAATCAAATAAATTGGAGGACAAGAGTCAAAGACCCAACTCTCTATAAGTACTTAAGTTTAGTCAAAGATTTAATCAAACTCTTTGGCCGCATGTATGTAAAAAAGGTCCTGAGGTTAAAAATGCAAGGGCCTTATGAAAAGGTTGAAAAGAGGCCATGGTAGAGGATCAATTTTAGCCATCGATGCACATCATGGTGCAATGACCACTTAGATTAGACTACTGGAGGAAGTTCGACTCTACCTAAAAATAGAGCCTTGAACGAAATGCCTGAGGAACAAAAGAGAATGAGGGTCCATTCTGGAAAATTCACCATCATTGGTGCATGGTTGTATAGGAAAGGATTCACTACACCCTTTCAAAGGTGCTTGACCTTGACTTAATGATGGAAAGCCTTCTAAGAAATATATAAAGGATAATGTGGAGGCCACATCGAGGCAAACTCCCTCTCTCACAAAGCACGTAGACAAAGGTACTTCTAGCTCACAATTTGAAGGGATGCCCGAGAACTCGTCCAACGATGCCACTCCTACCAATTTAACATTGGAATCTAGATATTGTCATCATGTAAAGGCATATCTACCACATACCCATGCCCTTTCACTAGGGGTGAGCATGGTTCGCTGTTGGTTTGGTTTTATGGTGGAACCGAACCAACCCAAAATGTCCTCAGTTCTAAAATTTTTGTTTCCAACCCAAGAACTGAGAACTAAACAAAACCATAACCATGGTTCTGGATTTTTCAATGTTGGTTCTCTGTTTTTTCGGTTTATACCATATACTTATAACAACACTAAAAATCAATAAAATTGCATCCATAACCAGTTTATGAAATACTCAACATAATATACAATTAAATCTACATTTAAATACTTGTACTTAGATACATTAAAAATAGTTTAACATGCTGTTACCAAAATGGTTCAAAAGAGTTGCTCATGGAGTATCTTCCATCTCAACTAGTTTACTTCCTTCCAGTAATTCCAACATTGACACAACATTCAACATAGAAAGTTGAGCCTTTAAGACCCTCTTCTTCATCATCAAAACCTGAAATATGTTGATGTCATGAATTTCCAGTTTTACATAGCTCAAAAATGAAAAAAACATGAGGACTGTGTCATAAAGACTAATTTGGAGTAGAAAGATTGAAAAAAAATGACCCAGGAGTAGTCGGTTTAGGAAAAGAAGTTATTCAAGTGAATATTGAGAAATTTTATGAATGATCCTACAACTTTCATGTTTTTTCAATTTTAGAGATCAGTTTAAGGGTTTAATATAGAAACACAAGATGACTATCATAATTCTTCAAAGAAATACATATATATATATGGATATATTAGTAATACTATAATTTTTATTATACAATTATATATCTACCTCAAGTTTGGTTCCACCTTAGGTTAGTCCCATATAGAATCAAAACCAACCCAAAAACCATCAATTTTCATATATGTGGAATCATCCCACGAACCATGGTCCATTTTTACCCAACCCAATGGAGGTGGTTTATGTTAGGTTTTAGGTTTACCCAACCAATGCTCACCCCGACCTTTTGCCATATGCCCCTGGGAAATAAAGAACTGTATAATTGCAGTGGACTACTTCAACAACACTACTAAAAAAGGGACTTTCCCATGGCAAAGTTTCCAATAACTTAGGTATTGGAAGTTTTCAATGTGTAAAGCCATTGGAAAATCCATATAAAGTTTTTCAATGGCTTAGGCCATTGCAAATTTGCCAACGGCCCAAGTCGTTAGTATCTCTCAATGGCCAAGGCTGTTAAGAAATTTTCAACAGCTTAAGTCATTAGAAAATTTGAATTAGGCATCAATTTGAAATGCGGAAAGGAACTTGAGGAGTAAAGATGGAACTTTTCAATTTTACCAGCTATAAAAATTGGAAAAAAACACAATAACTTCATTTTGCCTAACTTGCGTCTCTTTTATCTTTTTTTTTTTCTTTCAAAACCCTCTTATTTGTTCATCATTCTCCACTGTTGGCTCATGTAAAGCCCCCTACTCCACCACTGCATTAATCATTTATTAGTCGATCGCCACCTTCACTCGGTGTTTGTTGACCACCATCCACAACAGCTAGATAGAAAAGGTTCCATATTTTAAATAAGTTTTCATGGTTGTTTCCTTTCACTCTATCCCTTAAGCTTTTCCAAGAAAAAGCCTAATTCCAGTCCAAACCTTTCAAATCTTGACATGGAATTTGCAACCCTAATATTTGGCTTTGTGTTTCTTGTGGTTGTTTTACTCTAGATGTTTGGTTTATATGCCCCATTGTCCCTGCCAGCACATTGATCATCCACCAAAAGATTACCACCATCACTTTATATTTCCCGGCCACCATCTGTGGCAGTTGAAGATAAAAATTTCCAAATATGAAAGTCGTCTTGATGGTTTGATGCCTTTCACTCTCCCTTTTAAATTTCTCCAATAGACTGAAGTCAAGTTCCAATCCCAACCCCTTCAAATAGTGACTTCAAATTATGATGTTTTGTGGTTTTTTTTTTTTTCATTTCACTTTTTCCAACAAGTAGTGAATGTACTAAATCATGGACTACAAAAATGTATATTCATCAAACTAATTAATCTAGAAGCTATTTTAATAATTTTCTAATGTTCATAGTACTTTCCTCATGAGAGCCATATGCGCTGTACAAGGTCAAACATGCATAAGCCTTATTGTATCTTGTATCCATTCCAAAGTTTAGGTTCGGACTGAGCTGTTAAGCTAGTTCATAAGGCCTTATTCAAATACAAACATATATTTTGTAGATCGCCTTTAGGATATAGGAACAATTAAGGTTATTAGTTTTAAATCCCAAAAATCACATTACTAATCATTATAACCTTTTAGCATAACTAACAAATTTAGAGGACTGGCAATCAAGATAAGCTTAGATTATTATCCACCAGAGGTTTGAAATACTTAAATTTGAGCCTAGTAGCTACAGGGGCAATCCTAGATATTTCATTTGCAATGTATTCTTCTGAAACTGTAAGCCTTACTGACATCAATTTTCAACATCATCATTTTGGTATAAGAATGTAACTTTTTATTCTAGCTATATAGTTTGGAGAGTTGTGAGTTGAAGTGACACTAGAGAACGCTAACATAGGAGCTGCTATTGTTTTTGTTTTTGGGTAAACTATTGAATTATACAATAAGTTTCCCTAGCTATAGTGTATTTAACTACTCCATGTTTGAAATATAGGGTTCTACTCGGGAGTGTTATGATTTATGATTGTTAAGAGTATATTTTAAATTCCAAAAATATTTGAACATCTATCATTGTTAGTGCATGCATCCATATGATTTTTTTTTTATTTTTCCAAAAAATATTTCCAATGACCAAGCCATTAGAAAACCACCAACAGCTTTGGCCGTTGGACATTACCAACAGTTCTTGGAAATTCACCAATAGCTTTAACCATTAGAAAAGTTGCCAATCTCTTGGTAAAGTTAAAGCCGTTGGAAATTACCATCGGCTTGAATAGCAACAATCATCCATTGAAAAGTACCAACAATTTAAGCTAAGACCATTGTAAGTTTTTTTTCCAATACATTGTTTGCCAATGACCCTATTTCTAATGACTTTGTATTGGAAACTTCAAATTTCCAACACAAAGCTATTGGAAAAACCTTGTTTTTTAGTAATGTAAATGGGTAGAAGCTGAGCCCTTGGTCATCATTACGGTTCCTCATATTATAAAGTTTATGTTGAAAAACATAGTCTGTCACTTCAGATGCCCCAAACCATTGACACAGATAATAGGAAGCAATTTGATAGTACTCAAGTGCACAGATTTGTTGAAGAAAAGGAAGTCTGTCTCAACTTTGCTTCCGCAGCATGTCCATAGTCCAACGACCAAGTAGAGGTACCCAACAGCACCATAAAAGAAGGTTTGAACAAAAGGTTAGGCAACACCAAAGGAAAACGATTTGAAGAATTGCAGAGTCTCCTATGGAACTGTTAGACAACCCCAGAAGGCCAATGGAGGAAAACCCCTTCACATTAGTCTGTGGTATAGAAGCACTCATCCTCATGGAGCTTGCCTAACATAAAATAAGGATACAAACCATTAACAAGGAGTTGAAGGCCAAGCTAAACCTCGCAAAAGAACTATAGGAAGGTGTAAGGGTTCATATGAGAGCATTCAAGCAAAGAGTCACCCGAGTCCAGAATTCCAAAGTGAAGACAAAGTTTATCAATATAGGAAGACTTGTTCTTGTAAAGGCAGGGCTAACTATGAGGAATCTAGGATATGGGGCACTAAGGTTCAATTGGAACAGGCCCTAGATTGTGAAGTATGAAAAGAGGTTAGGGGTTTATGAATTTGCTGACTTTTATGGTGATCAATTACCTAGGACTTACCATTTTGATGAATTGTGCCTATATTTTTCTTGAATCTTGATTATTTAGTAAAGCATTATTCAATATTCTTTCCTCCCTCTGTTGTTTTATGATGCATATTAAAATTCACCCCTAGGTTATGAACCCTAAACAACATGAATTAAGAATCACAAATAAGGAAGTATAAACAGAAGCTAACCATAAAGGGTTTAAAAGTCAAATAATGATGAAGGATGGTCCTACAAAAGCCTACGAGGTTGAAACTACTAAATGAATTTGGCATTAAGGGTAACAAATGGCCCATAGGGCATGATCCGAAAGAGCATTTCTAGCTGAAACCTTAGTAAAGGAAAAACTTGAACAAGGCTAGTGGTGCCAACCTAAAAGGCCTAGAAAAATTCTTAAGTTAGAAATGTTAACTAAGGCTTAGCAAAACACATGATAAGAAGTGAAGGAAACACAATCCATTTCAGAGGCCTCCCAAAATGAAGAAAGCAATTATTGTAGCACAAAATGAAAAAAGTACAATGGCTTTCTGAAAAATGAAACAACACAGGCACAGGTCAATATCATAAAGAAGTTATCTTCATTAAAATAAATTAAGTATAGAGGCATAAGGAAGCCATAAAAAATAGAGGAAAACAAAGCCTAAAATCCTAGAAATCTTCCTTTAATGCTGACTCCTTGGTATCTATTGCTGCCTGTATCTATTCTTCAAAGGGCAACACCCTCAGCTTCCCTTCTTTCCGCTACACATCAAAGGCGTCGCCCTGATCAACATAGGTAATGATAGCCAAAGGCTATTGCCTCCTCGGTAGTAACTCCCTGCCAGAATATTGGCCGAGGAGTCTGACGTCACCCAAGAGAGGATCTTTTCACTGACCTCGGAAGGTGCGAAGTCAAACACTATGAGCTCGAGACTTTGGTTAGCTCGTCAGGAATTCCGAGGACAACACCGTCTCCATCGAGGGGCCAAACTGACTGCCCCGAAGAGGATCTTCCCCGAACAAGAAGCACCTGAACAAGGGAATCCCCGAACTATGGGTGTGAGTCCCGAAGAAGGTGTCCATCAAGGGAACTCCCAGAACTATGGGATAGATCCCGAAGGAGGTGCTCGCACCGAAGGACGGATAGAATCCGAAGAGGGTGCACGCACCGAAGGGCGACCTCGCCCAGGGGACCTCGGGAGTACGGTATGAGCATTTAAGGAGCCTCTGACATGTCGCCCACAAGCCCTACACGTCACATCAGAACGGCGAACTGACACGCCGCAGCCGCCCCAGTCCTGACACAACCTGTCCGGGTCCAGGGCTAAAGGAGGCTGCAAACGGCTGCCTGTCCCCTAGGTCCAAAAGCACAGATCAAATCCGACCGAACACGTGTCATGATCTGAACGGACCATCTACTCCTATAAATACTAGGAAAAGGGACTGGGCAAAGGATGGGCATTTTCCTCCCTCTGAGAAAACACAAAACAGGCAAGACACTTGATCCCTTAGTGTTCTTCCTCCACCTTCACTCAGAAAACTGACTTGGGCGTCGGAGGGTCCTCCCCGGAAAAGCAAACCGGGGACCTCCTAACCTCTTCTTTGAGCTTTTCAAGCACACTCAGCTGGGAAACCAGAGCTCCAGGCGCTCGCCTCCTCAGGAAGTCTCTCCACCTGTCAACATGACAGCAAACAAAGATGCCTTGGGGCATCAGGTAATAAGGAAGGAGACGTCAAGGCTAGGATGCTCCTTCTTAACTTAGAAATAACAAGATAGGAACCCATCACTAAATTCCTAGAAACCCTCATTGCCAAGTATTCTCTCCAACCCCCTATTGACCAGGAAAAGCTCATTCAAGCTAGCATTCACCATATGGTGGAGGTTTTGGTGCACCGTCCTTAGATCCTGAATAGTTCCATCAATCGTGAGGGCTCGATCAGCCAATGATGGAGGCTCAGCACCAAAGCTAAGACCCCACCTCAAATGAAGGAGTTGAAGACTCGAGCCAGAAGCTTGACTTTATATTTGTAAGATGTTTATCTAGACCCTTGGCTTGTTTTTAAGGGCCCCAATCTTCTCAAGGGCCTTCCTTCCCCTCTCCGACTACTCCTGGGTGGCATCAGCTGTCTTGTGGAGCCAAGTAACATGGTCATTTATGACCTTCTGGTTCACCTCTAGGACTACATTTTGGTCTTCTAGCTTCTGCTTATATTAGCTCTGGCTATTAGAGATATTTTTTTCTCAAGCATAACTAGAGCCTAATTTAGATGGTTACTTTGAATGACCATTTCCTTCCTCTAACCCTCATTAACAACGAGCCTCTCCTTGATGGAAAAGGCCATCATCACCTCATGTAACAAAGAAAGGTTAAGAACTGCATTAGAATGAAAAACAACAAAAAAAAAAAGACAGATAGTGTCTAAATTACCTGGACTAGGCTAGAGGAAGTAGATAGTACAGTGGCACTATCCCTTAAAAGAGGATGAGCAAAACGATGATGGTCCTGTGGGGGATGAAAAGCCTATAGGACACTATAAAGGAGGTTGCCTTTATCCTTGATGATTGATTCCCCCTGGCCAATGCCCCTCAACAAGTGGGCAACACCATTAGTTTATTGGCTAGAGTTTGGATCAAAGGCCTTATGGAATATTTGCCCACCAAAGCCTTCATGGAAGTTACCCCTGTTGGAACTAGTGTCAGTGGTGGTAGATATTGCACTCATGAAAGTACCATTTATGAGGGCATTTGTAAGGCTTTAGTCGAGCATGGTCCTTCCCCTTGGACTTCTTCACAGGGGTAATTGCAAAAGACCCACAACATCCAAAAAAGAATGTTTAGATCCAAATTACCAAATACTTGACACTTACAAAGATAGGAGGACATATCTTCACTCCTACGCTTTAAGACCTCAACCCCTTTAGTTTTTGTTGTCAAAGCATAGGCCATCTTCCAAGTTAACTTGATCTCCAGTGACTCATCCACATCAATAATCTCAAGAGCAATTAGATGGAGAATTCACCATAGGAACCCCTATAGCCTTAGGGTCTTGTGCAACCTCCAAGCATTTGAGAGACTATCCATCATGCTCCTCATTTCCTTTAATTGCTCTTGAACGTGACCGAAATCTACACGAAAATAAGAATCATAAAGGAGCCCTAGATAAAGTCCAACAAGAATAAAGAATTGATACTGCAGTCAGAACCTAAGGGAACTTTCAAAGTGGTAGCCTCTCTTTTGAAGGCCTTAATGAGTTTTTTCTTCCTCTTAGGTGCCCTGCCCAAGGGGTTATCCACATTTGGGTTACTTAGGTAGGCCCTACTAATACCTACCCACTAGAGGGTTATCTCTGATATCGATGGCTATAGGATTGAAAATAGCTTTGTATAGTTTTTATTGTGGATAAGGCCTTTAAGCAAGTCAAGCGTCCATTATACGATGCCTCCCCCAGGGAGCCGTCGAACAAATGAGGGTGCTCATTGGCCTCATGTTAGGGATTGTTAATCCACCTAACAGCAAAACTCCACTAAGGATCCCTGAGCGTGAAAAATAAGCAATCTTTCCACTAACCCTAGGAATTCTTGTAGATGACAAACACAAAGGATTTGTTGCCCCCCATGAAATATAGGGGCAATATGAAAGAAGGCAAATCCCTTCTTTCTGGTCAAGAGTGTAGAATTACAAGAATGTCCCTAGGATTAGCTTCACCCCCTACCAACTTACAATAGATGATAAAAACATTTAGATGGTTGAAGGAGCTGTGAGCCAACTAAGCAATTAACACCATGTAATGCATGCAGAATTGTTATACAAATGGGTGGAAAGGGAAGCACATACTAGCATGAAGTTGCACAATGAAGATAGTCAGTATGCTCTTTTTCAAATTAGTGTCTGGAATGCTGCCACCTCAACAACCTTTTTGTTCCTAAGTGCAATAGCAACTTCACTAGGCCAGTACCACCATTAGAGATGTGTCACCAGTGATCCTAGGGGAAGCTTTTCCTGACCTCGTTAAATTCACCTAGGTTTTAAACTGGATGATCCCTGTTGGAAGAGGTTCCCCTTGTGGTGGGCTATTGAATAGCCTTTGCAACCCTCTTGTTGCTGATTTGTAAGGCACCATTAAGGTAAACTAGAAGCAAAAGAATGAGAAGACCACCGAGAAAGGTGGCCAACCACTATAGGGCATAAGAAACTAAAACACAAAAATGACAAATTTTAGAAAAAGAAAACATGGCAAAACCCTTTTTACTTGATTACCAATGACAAAGAAAATAGGTCGAAGGAAGGACCATTGATAGTTGATGGTGAAAATTATAGGAAAAAGTACAGAAAGTAGGAGAGTAATTATAGGAACAACATAAATGATTAAAAAATAAGGGTAAACACTTTAATTTTTTATAGTGAATTGAAGGCCCCTTCACCTTTTTGTCTAAAAAACTATTGTCATCATGACTCTCTTAGTGAACGAATAAAGCTGCCACATAGCTCTAGAGCACCATTAATGTTTTATGCCTAGTCACATCCCTGACACGCACATTAATTAGGCATCATTTCACTTCCTATATAACCATTGAAACATAACACCTGTCCATCCGGGTACAATTTTCCTTAACCATTCCAAGGAGAATGCCTTCCTACCTTCCAAAAAAGGCATCATTACACACTTAGAAGGCCTGGTTTTATGAAAAGAGGAGTCATCTCAATAGGCACTGTAGCACATGATAGGTATAATATCTCCCAAAAAATGATGTTGTCCTGAGAGAAGGTGACATTATAAACTGGCTCAATAAAAATGTGGGGACCCTATGCCCACATTTTTACAAGGGGAAGTGTACATTGATATTATACAAGCCTATAAAAGGGCTTAGATGATTTGAACAGATTCATGGAGTACAAGGCCCAACTTTATTCCTTATCCCTATAGTTTAACAAGTCCACTGAGCCCTATATAAGGAAGGCAATGGTCACTAAGGTAATAGGATCCCTTTATTAGGAGATTATCTTGTAACCCTTTTCTATTTAGATACTTTGAAATGTTATGTTTACCTAAGGTGGTTATGGTGCTAATCAAAATATAGAATTATTGAACAATTTTAATGACTTTTTTGTAAAATCTGAACAATTTGGGAACATACGAAAGAACATCTTACTCCACAACAAGGTTAAGAGGTAGATTAGATTAATTTAAGAATTAGGATGCTAGATAGTGTCAAATAAGGTAAATGTGTTTAAGAGCTATCAATGGTATCAAGTAACAAAGAGAAGAATTCATGACAAAATTGCTTAGAATTAAAATGTTGGAAGCTAAAGTTTGAGTTTAGTCCCCACTCACTTCATAGGAGATGTGTGTATCATCTTCCTCTTGACTTAGCCTGGTTTTGAGTTCCAAGAGTCAATAGAACATCTAAAAGCATTGCTTAAACTTCCCTGAACATTTTTAGCTTGATTTCTGAGAGGATTGAATGATTTATCAGTGAATTTGTGAGAGACGAGAACTTGCTTGCTCAAGAAGGCAAAAAAGATTTTAGACTTTAAAAAACATTTGGATTTTACTTTGGTTGGTGAAGTTGGTAATTAAACCCATTGTTCTTATATATCTACATTTGAAATTAAGTAATGTAGTTTGAATTTGTGCTTGAGGATTAATAAATCCTTCTTGGTATCTGTTCTTGCAAACATGCAAAAACTTAGAATAATGCAGTTTAGTAAGGCTTTTAACTGAGGATCTAAACTTGTGAAAAGAGCTATGTGGAACTCTAATTTGAGTTTTTTGATGATTTTGTATGCATAATTCAATCTTGAAATTGAATTTGTGAAGCAAGTAAATGAACAGATGCCTCATGAGCATCAGTAGTTAATCAACTTACTTGTGTTTGTTCTAGAAGTTGTTGTGTGTGTATGATAATGTTATGCTTATGTGCTTAAGCTTGATTTTGTGCAAAATCATGTTTCCCTACTAAGTTTCTATGAAACTTACCCTTATATGTTTATCCTATAGACCAAAAGCCTAGACCTTAGTTGTTTCTTTGCATGCTAGTGTATGATTTTGTTACTTGTACAAGTACTATGAATTGCATCTTGATCAAACTAAATACATTTAGCTTAGCTTAATGGTTGCTTATGGTTTAGCTAGTGTATGTATAGTGCATATGTGAAGGATCACCTAAGGGCAGCCAAGGATAAGGCTTGCTCTGAAGAAGACCAACACTCAGAGCCAAATGAGCTTCTGAAGGTGTTTTTGTTGTTCCATTGACTAGGGTTGCTACCCTTGTGTAAGGTTATTTTGTATCAGGCTCTCTATTTATGAACTTCTTTATTTTGGTTTGGACTAATCTCTGTTGAAAGTTTGTTGTTATCTGAGTTTAAGCATGCAAACTAAGACTATTCCCAAGTGCTCTAAGTTTCTATAAGGAGCATTTAAGCTAGTGTTTGTATGTTTGAAGGCTCATCTTGGTATCTAAGAACTATAATGATGTTTTCATATGTTTTATGACATTTTGGAGTGTTTTCTATAAAGAACAACCTTTTCTAGATGAATTTTTCATCAAACACAGTTTTCTATAGAATTTTTCATAGTTTTAGTCAAACCAAAAGTTGACTTTCTTGTTTTGCAAGTTTCTAAGTTTCAGGCTTTCACAGAAAAGATTCTTAAGTGAAAGGTTATTTGTATGCCAAATTTCAGCTTTAAATAAGCATCCTAACTCAATTTGGCCTTTAATACTAAAGTTTGCAAGTTTGTTATCAACAGCAGTCCAAAGTGCCCATGTGCACAAGCTAGTAATATAACCTTATGCCCCTGAGACTTGTTCGTTCAACAGTCCTTAAGCTGTTTTGGTAAATTTGACTTTCTATTGTGTGTGTTGGCCATTAAGAGTTAATTATGGGCTAACTTTGTATATTTTTTGGAGCCAAACAAGCGCAGCAGAATATAACCGAAACCCTTAAGGATCCAAGCAAAATGGGATAAATTGGGTGTTAAAAATTTTCATTCCTAATTCGATTAAGATCTTTCACCCAATTGTTGAGTTGACTCACAAAACCTGAATAGTTGACGTATTCAAGCTCTCTACGGTATCCACATGAGCTTCTTGGGATCACCAAGCCTCCATCACGTCCTGGCAGATGTGTTTTGCTTGCGCCCACAGTGTTAGCTTACGTTCTCCAAGAAATTGCAAGAGAAGAGTACGACTGGTTTTTAGAACTCTTCTTATTTCATCCTTTTGGGGCAAGAGATGCGAATTTCTCACTATATGAGTAAGACTCAACTCCCAAGCCTAATAGGTTTCAAAGCCCTAATCCAATTAAGCTTTAATTTCGGGTCTAATAATGGCTCAACTTTTTGGGCCAATTATTAATATGAAATTATCATGAAACCATAACCCAAATAAATTAGCCCATACACTCAAATAATCCAATTGGCTCTATGTGTGCAACCCAATAGGCTTCTATCACATTGGCAATGATCATAAATCACATTTATGGTCATAAACAATGAGCGGTGTCTAGCAACACATCGTTGCTACCCAAGTGACAAGATTGTCGATGATTCGACTAAACCTTTATGATCATTATCCGTATATGTCATTGCCCCTTTTATCCAATATATCAAGACCAAGCACAAGACATGGAATGTGTCACTCTCGTATAGCCCGATTTATGGTTTCTTGATTTCCAAGTAGACTAACTTAAACTGGTGACATTGATACCATATATCAACTAATCCGAGCATGGCCATGCATTTTCTTAGTCTCACTCTATCAAGGGGCCCGAAGATATTACTCCCGTTACATAGGAGGGACAAATCCTATCTTGATCATACAAAACCCTCCGCATGATATGTGACATACCCAATGACCTCCTTAAAGTTAACTCAGCTACAAGCAACAAAGGGAAGTATCAAAGTATCTAACTCACATGTAGGGAACCTTGATGACCTTAGGTCAAAGGACTACATATATATGATCACTATGAGAATCACTTATGACACTCATATAATGATCCATGTAGCGTTCTCATGGTGGGTCGGTCCAGTACACAAGTTCTCCAACTTGTACCAATATGTAAACTACATATCTCATATTAGTTTCCACATATGCTAGTCGTTATGTATTATTATAACCCACTCCACAATAATACTAGATCAGGGACATTTAAGAATATCATTATTCTAGGGTTATAATTATATTTATTACGTTACGCAGAAACAGAACAACAAACATAATTATTGAATTAATACCTCAATAAAATATCATGCCTCAATGTCCAAAATACAATCATCTCATGATTGGCTTTTAGGCACAACACTAACAAACTTGACCTACACTATAAAAAGGGAACCCCAGTAGCAATCCCGAGATACGCAATACCAACTATATCCCTCATACTACAACTTCACTCTTGTTCAAGAGGCTAATTTGATTGGCAGAAAATTTTCTCCGGGCACACATCCTAGGACTTTGACAGTGCCTTTGAGTGCAGGTTCCTTATTCCACATCACTCAAGTTCTAAGGCCAACCCACATGGTTCAGTTGTTAGTATTTTGACTATCGATATTGTACCTTCATCTCACAAAGCTTGTTCTCCTTTACCATTTATAGCAATTAATTCATTATTTTCATTCTTTCAAAACTTCTTGTATAAATATAAACATTTTATATGAAAATAGAACATTAAAGACTCTAATTTATAAATATATTTTTAAAAAATTTTTTACAATACAAATTAATATAATTATTTTTAAGTCAAACTTTAATCAAAAAAGGTAAACAAAGCCAACTTTTGTGAAATGAAGAGAGTATTTGATTAGATTGATAAAATGATTCCTTAGATTCTTATTTTCAAAAGAGGTATTTAATTCATAGTTTGTTAGAAATCACTTTCAAATGAACTACCACCATCAAAAAGTGAGAATTCAAAAATTATTCTCTTAATCTAGCCAAATACAATATTATTTGGATTTTTCTCCTTACTATTGTATTGATACTCAAATTGTATTTATGCTTTCTAAATTATGGATTGTTAGTTGTTGCATTAACTTGTTGCAAAAGAAATCTAAAATCATCGATGTCAATATTATTACACGGTCTCCACCTTTCTACACCCGCCAATGCACGGATCCGTAGAAAAACTCCAGCAACTCAAACCTGTTATTTTGTAAGAATTGGAGGCTATGTCGTCCCAAATTTTCTTATTTAGAACGGGTCAGATCAACCCGAATGACACTTTTCAACTTACTGATCCGACTCTAACCCGATGTTTCAGATCTGGTTTCGGGTTCTTTTGAAATGCTTACACCCCGTCCCGACAAAAAGTGATTACTTAGTCGTATGTTGCGGCAGGTCTAACAAAGCAAAGAAAAGCTACAAAACCCGAACAAAACCGCAGTAGTTATGGAAACAAAAATTGCATTTTATCAAGGACAAGATATATTCTACATTGCATAAAGCACATTCCAATGAATAGAATTAGAGTCACTTAAACAAAGGAAGAATGAAAGTGAGAGAAACTGGGGTCGCTGTTTGTCTTCAACCCAGTGGAGAAATGAATCTGCATCGTGAAATCTATCATCCAAAGTAACCTTGAAAGTGGGATAAGAGAAACTCACAACTATCAGTCAGCAAAATCTTTAACCCTACGATATATGGTAAGTGCTTCTGTCATCCCTTGCAGCTCGTCGCCACAGGTGTCATGAATTGTATGTGAACAATGAACATCCGAGTACAAGATACCTGGTCCAATCATCTTCTGTGTTCCCACCAGTCAGGGATTGTCAACCTATGGCTTCTGTGAACGGCAAGTTGGACGGCAGGAAGTTTCCGCTTTATCTGCCTCCATAGCATATTGACAGCATCTTCTTTCTTAGGAGGGTACTGGAATTCAAAGTGGTGAGAGATATTCTTAAGTCGCCTCCACATTTCTATCCATCTAGCCCTTGGAAATTCCCTTAGCTGATTGACAATGTAACCGGGTTGCAATGCCTCTTCGGTAGAGAAGAAAACAGAGAATTCAGCATAGTCAAGCTCATCCTCGTATGGGAGCTCAATATGGTCACTGACAATGACAGGAACACAATGGCTAGCAATAGCATCAAACAAGCGGCAAGATGATGGTGTGTCCCCAGCAGGATGTAGACAAAACTTGGATGACCTCATCCCTCGAGTAGACTAGCACAAACATAAATGAAACCCAATCAGAGGACAACACTTACAGCCACAATTATTTTGAAACAAATATAGGTTAAGACACAGAGACATACGAACACTGAAGAACATTTCTTCTAATAGGTGGACAAAGTTAACATACCAACTGCAGGAATTTTAAATGAGGAGAAGGAATAAAACAAATATGCATAGTGAAACACTTTTAACCACCATACATACCACCTCAATATTCTTTTTCGTAGCAGTGCTTTTCTCATAGTGAACATCCTCATATCCAGCTAATATTTTTGTTAATTTTCCACGAACTTTTCCTTCCTGCAGCAAAAGATGGTTATTAGTAAATCCCAGTTAAACTAGAATGCAGTTATGGAGAATGTGGCTCTTGAAAATATCATACAGCTTTCCTGATGGTATGCCCTCGAAAGAAAAGAAGTGTTTGACGAGCCTCAAACGGATCTGGAGGATCATCATCTAATAGTGGTTCTACAACATGCATATATGGGCACACCACATCTTTTCTCAGATTTGCCACACTCTTGGGATAGCGCCCGAAGTCTGCAACAATAAGAATAGATGCATTCACTTGCTGTCGTAGAAATCTGAAAGCATTCGGATGTACCATAGGAATTACATGGTCTCTCCCTTTGGATCTCTGCCAATATTTGGATTTGTACAAGAACTCCAGCAACTCAACCTACCATGGAAAACAACTCAATTACTAAGCACAAATACACACACACACAAATGACTTTCTTATGAAAACCGGGGAAACAAAAGTTTGCAATAGCCCTGAAATAGCAGAGACCTAAGTGGTATTTTAATGGTGACAACCCAGCAAGCAATCAATCGATCAGAGTTTCTACTATGGGAACACAAGAAACCCACAAATTCTCTGCAGGCTAGAAAGCGTATTAATCAAGAACTAAGAATTATTCAACCAAAACTAAACAAGAAAAACGAACCAAGACTTCAAGACGAATCCTCAATTACCTGCAATTGGCGATCGATCTCCGTCCCCGCATCCCTCATACTATTCCCATGCACATTAAAGCTCAAAGATGAGAAGAACGGCACGAAGAACACATCCGCCGACTCGGGATCCAAAACCCTGACCGCTTCTCTCCCGTCACGGTCGCCTCCGTCGTACAGCAGAGACGCCGTGAGCCAGTACTCAGCGCTGTGCTGGTTCCTTAAGCCCGTCCCGGGAGGCCATGGCGTCAGATTCTTCGCCGTGACAGGACCCGACTCGTCGGAGCTCCGGCCATCTAGCATGCCGACATGGAACTTCCTGGGGAGATCATACATGAAGACGTGGAAAGGGCGGCCGGTTTTCGTACAGTTGGGACTTCCGGCGTCCCGGGACTGTAGGCCAGGGAGGAAGTAGGATCTGGGATCGACATTTCCAATGAAGATTGAGTAGGCGAGCAGTAGAAGAACGAAAACGACAGCAAGCGCGGCTTTCCGGTACATCTTTCCGGAGCCAAGTAATGGAAGTTCTTGGTCCGGCTTGTACCCAATTATTTTCTACTTGGCTTAAATTCATGATCGCTCCCTGTACTTGTTACTATTAGTTGGTGTGATTAGGGTGAGTATGAGTTGAGTAAACTCAAACCACTTATATTGGGTTAGTTTAAATTTGGTAAAACGAACCGTAATTTGCAGGTTAATTTCATATATAAAATAACCAAAAGATTTTTTGTTGGTTCTGGTTTTATATAGAACTAACTAGATGTGGAACTGAGCCCTAGATATATATATAATTATATAGTAAAAATTATATATACATATATATATATATATATGTATGTATGTATTTTTATGATGACCATATTGTGTTTTTATATTTGCCAAAATACCTATTGCTACCCTAAACTATAATAACTTTGACAGTTTGCACCCTCAACTACGAATTTCATTAACTCGAATCTTGAAATTTGTAAGACCAATCACTTTGGTCCTTTAACTCGGTGAAAATCTCACATGACCGCACATGACCTGGACATCGTTAGGCCTTTAACGGAGCCCTAGTCCTCCGACAAGCCCATATGCCAACCTCATGGACCTCACCTTCTCCTCCACCTCCATTTGACCCTCAGCATTCGTCCTCCTACTCTGTTGGTTTACAACGCTATTAGGCGCCTTAGCTTTATCTCTTATTGCTCAACAGATTCTTACACGGTTGTCGACAGTGGAAAAGTCGGAACCAAACCATCGATTAAGATGAGATACATCTGGCTTGCCCAATCTGATGGCCACCGACACTCTCGATCTACTCAGAATACTCGCTCAATCCTCTGGCAACCCAAATTAAAGGTCAAATTCTCCCTTTATCTATCTAATTTGTTTCTCATTTGTTGATTTCGATACGCTTTTCATATGGGTTCCTTTTTTTGTGAAGGAGATGGAAGAGATGAAGGCCATCATCATCTTGACGAGGTCGGAAAGGGAGAGGATCTTGGACGAGAAGCAAGGGGGTCGAGACGGCTGGGTGTAGCAAAAAGAGTGGCGAGTCAGTGAGAATGGTGATGATTTCCTGCAGCTAGGAAAGGAGATGAAGAAGTGGTTGCGGAGGAGAAGACGAAGGAAAGGGTTGTTGTTGTGTTAGACGAACGAATAAGGTGGCTGGAAAGTTGCAATTTTGTTAAAGTCAGATGACTTCATGATCACGTGCCTTCACATGAGAATCAGGCTGAGTCAAAAGACTAAAGTGACCGATTCCTCAAACTTCAGAGTTCAAATTGATCCACTTTATAGTTAAGGGGGCTAATTGTTAGAGTTATTATAGTTCAAGGGAGCAATAGGTATTTGAGCCTTTTATATTAAACCCTTATACTTATATCCCAAATTGAAACAATATGAAAGTTATGAGATCATTCACAAAATTTCTCCATGTTTACTTGAACCACTTTGCTTCCTGAACCGACTACTCCTGGGTTGTTTTGCTTTCGATCTCTCCAGTCCATATTACTCTCTACAATACAATCCTCATGTTTTTTTCATTTATGAGACATGTGAAACTGAAAATTCATGTCATCAACATGCTTCAGGTTTTGGTACTAAAGAAGATAATTGTGCAGGCTTAGCTTTGCATGTTGAATATTGTGCAAATGTTGGAATTATTATAGGGAAGTAAATTGGTTAAGATGGAAGATACTCCACAAGCAACTCTTTTGAACCATTTTGGTAACACCACGTTAAACTCTTTTGAATGTGTCTAAGAATATGTATTTGAATGCTGATTTAATTGTATATAATGTTGAATGTTTCATAAACTAGTTATGGATGCAATTTTATTGAATTTTTTTGTTGTTATAGGTATATGGTATAAACCAAAAAACCCAAGAACCAAAATGAAAAAATCCAAAACCATGGTTACGGTTATGTTTGGTTCTCAATTCTCGGGTTGGGTAGAAAATTTTTGGAACTACAGCCTTTTCGGGTTGGTTTGGTTCCACCATAAAATTGAACCAACTTGGACTATGCTCACCCCTATGTGTGATCACTCAACTCCTTTGGCATTCCTTTCCTCTCAAGGCCTTAATGTGGTTAATGTATTGGTGAGATAAAGTCCATCAGGGTACCTTATTTTATTTTTGTGCCTTAAATGGGTTGGAATGTATATCAGGTTGAAGTTTTGAATTTAGTCAGAACCCGAACTGAAATATGCATGCTTCTCTCCTTTTCCTATGAATCGAACCTAACCAGATTTGACCTTGAATAACTCAGATTAAGGTCTATCAAAATCAGGTGACCTAGTTTCTCATTTTGTTGCACCTGAAAATCAAAGAAAAAAAAAAGACCAGAAACAAAAATATGCAGCAGCAACATATCCATATAAAACATATATCCAACTAGAGTAGAGAATGAAGAGAATCAACAAAAGCCTCTAGCATAGGTAGAGAAGAACCAAGCAGCAAAGAGGAGAAGAGGACTAGAGTTTGGAGGAGAGCGAAAGGTAAGTGGTGAGCGCACTTCATCAGGGAAAGTAAGGCAATGGCTAACGGACAAGGGCGAGGCAAACTGGTGAAAGCTGGAGAGAAGCAAGGCGAGGTGAGTCAGGCGGTGACTGACACTGGACAGCTATAAGGATGTAAGTCACAAGTCTGCTTTAAATGGAAAAGATGAAGAAGATAGTAGCCGGTGACACAACCCCTCATGGGCCTATCCAAGAAGCCTATGGGATAATGTCTAACACTAGTTGCAATTGGCTAAATAATTATGTGCATATTAGTTAAAACTTTTATGCTTTTAGTTAATTAATCCTACTATGCAATCATACATGAGTGTGTGCTTTGACTTGATCAATAAAATAAAGAAATAACACTTAAAACACCGCCATAGTATTTCATTAAAAATGAACATCAAAACCGTCAAAGCATACAAGGCATTTGTATGGTTAACTATACATAATCAACTATGTGTGAATATCCAAGCATAAGAAGACTATGTTCACACCTACGAGCGACTCTATACTTCACTACTCATCCAAGAAATGGTAGTTCTTGGGTCCAACTTTTACTGAATTATTTCTACTTGGCTTAAAGGCATGATTGGTCCTTATACTTGTTAGTATTGGACGATCTGATCTCTCAACTCCAAGGCCTTAAATCTTATACTAGATACCATTTTCAGTGGTACAGTATTGCACTGGTATCGTATCGTTGTGTCTCAGATGTGCTGGTTATATATTATGTACAACCTCCGTCCCACTTTCTTTGCTCTATTTGACTTCTTTGGCTGGTTTGACTTAAATTTATTTATATTATTATTTTTTAGAAAAAAATTAAAAATATATATTTAGAAACTATAGGTCTTGATTTATTATTCATATATAAAGGCTTTTCATTTATATGTTAAAATGTTAAAAATAAAAAATCATATATTAATTGCTGAAAGGAGAATAATGTAAAGAATTTTGGGAAAAAAGAAGTACATGTTATATATATATATGTATGTATAACATACGAACATATATAGGCTAAATGACACCCATTGTCCCTAAACTAATATGTATTTTGTTTAACTGTCCTGTAACTACCAATTCTTACACTGGTTGTTCTCTAAATATGACAATTGGTGCAATAATATACCGCCATTATATCTTGCAATTAAGAAGTAACAGAAATGGTGGGCAAAAGTGCACAGTCAATCCTAAACTTAATGGATTTTTCTATTTGAGTCTTAAAATTTTATAATTTTCTAGTATAGTTCAAAGCTCTGGCCACCCAGATCCATTTAGTGGCTGCACCACCATTACAAGCTAGTCATTAACAATAGTAATTATGACAAGACAACTCCACTAATTACTATTATTTTTACAAATAGATGATAGGACCTGGGATTTCAAACCTCAAAGAGAAAACAAATTAATGAAAAATAACAAAGCACTCTTCTGGTGAATTAAAAAAAACAATTTGTTTTAACATACATGACATGTATCTACAATCATCAGTGCTTTACTTTTTTTTAAAAAAATAAACATTGACTTCAATTATTAAACAAAAACTTGAATGTTTTGGCAATGAAGAAAGAAATCAATCGATCAAACTGAGAGTAAAAAGCATTAGTAAAAAGCATTGGTCCGGCAAGCCAAGATTAATTAGTTGAAGGATTATTTGGCCTTGGCCACCATTAGGATTCGAGCCCTATCCCTTTCCCTAAATCCCAAACAATGCCATTTAATGTTCCAAGACATCCTCTATGTAAGACAAGTCAACCTCTAGAGGGTTTTGTCATTAAATAGTATTTTCAATAGAGTGAAACGAGGGTCAGGGGGTTCCCCGAAGTATTACTGGGGAAAGGACCTCCGATGGCTAAGTCAGTGTAGAGAAATGGGTGTGCACGAGAGTAATAGGTAGGAGAATCTGAAGTTAGATGATTTACCTTGGAGCTTCCTCCAAGTATATATAGGTTGGTTGTGGAAAGAACCGTTTTGCCCTAACAAGGGAGATTTGGACACATGGACAGTTTGATTTAGAAAGCCTTTAACCCATACCCTAGGATGGGTGTTTCCAGCTAGCCTAGGGCTAGCAGGCGATTATGCTCAAATAATAGATTAGGAGATGTGTGGGTGGCTTCTGTCAGTGGTCCCAAGAGACTACATGTCTAGAATTTTTTATTTGAGGTCTCTTTAGTGTGTTCTGAGGGTGTTACCAAGTTCAGACTACTTTTCTATCTTCTGAGGGTGGTAGGTATGTTTTCTAAGGGTAGTGATTCAAGGCCTTATTCTGAGGGCCAAAGGGTGATAGCCCTTCGACTATCACATGCCCCCCTCGGGTAAAGACGAAACTATGTCTTTGGCTCGACCGGGCTGAACTTTGCCAAGCAAATCTCTTATCTTAGGGTTTTTCCCGTTGTTAGGGTATTTGATTGCCTTCCCAATTGCTTCAATTTTACGGGTAGATTGATTGTTTTCTTGATTCATGCATTGTGGATTTGACAATTTAGGAGGCGTGCCCTCAATTTATGTATTGATTAGCACGTATCACTATTTGATTTGCTGTTTTGTGCATCAATTACATGGTTTTGTCTCTTTGATAGAAGGTAGCCATTATGGCATCTTTTTGCTTACCTCCCTCAGCCTATATATCCCCTCATTCGAAGTAGAAACTCTTTACTTCTCATTTCGCTCTTTATTCACCTTATTTTACTTTCTAGTCTTCTTTTTTTCTTTGTGGCGATTTTTATGATGGAGCAATTTTTGGCAACCTTTCATAGGATTTCATAAATTTTTGGAGCAAAACTAGGTCGATGATTTGTCCAAGGTTGATTTTCTCTTTTTCTTCTCTCTTTCTTTTCCTCATTCTAAAGTTGAGCTTTAGGCTTGCGAGGTACAGAGTATGGAGTTTTAGGGTATTGAGGTTAATGTTATCAAGGAGAGCTAAAGGTTGCAGAACACTCACCTTAGTTGCGCTACCCTGGAGAAAGTGAAGAAGTGGTGAGCAAAGTTTTTCTTACCTTCGTATGTCATAGTTGGGATCCCTGAATAAAGTGAGTTAAGGTGCCGTCCTCGAGAGGGAAAGATAACCATTTTTAGATCCCACCTAAAGGTAGGTCTTCGATATCCTCCACTGAAGGTGGTTTCAAACTTTTGTGACTTCCATGGTATAGCTGTCAGCCAATTGCCTCCGAACTCCTATTATTACTTCAATGTTTTCTTTTGCATGTGCGGGGCTTTTAATATAGTCCCCCATTTTATATTCTTCATGCAATATTACAAATTGCATCTTGTTCCAAAGGGTTCTTTTTATTTTCTATTACCTTAAGGAACTGGTAGCAAGAAATATACCTTCACCTTCCCTACCAAAGATAGCTGGTAGGATTGGCAGAAGAAGTATTTTTTCATGGAAGTACCGAAAGGGTGGAAAAAACTGCCAACAAGATGGGCTTCTAGGACATTGGCGATCAACATTGAGGATCCTTTAAAGCTTTTAAGCGAAGAGCTTGAATCCTAATTCGAAGACTTTGATGGCCGTATTAGGCAGGTGGCTGACTAGGACAAACTTAAGACGAACAACTACCTTCGTGCTAGCCGTACGCTTTCCCCATCAAGTGGAACCTCATGACTGAAGAGGTTCTTCGGAAGTTAGGTATAGTAAAAGAACACCTAACTGACCTCGGAATGCCCAAACTAGGCATAGATAGGAAAGAGTCTGTTATAGTCAATCTCCTTTGAAAGGAGCTCACTTACCAAACCCTTGTAGAGAGTAAGTTCCTTTATTTCGCCTTTTTACTTGATCATCTTATACTTACACTATGTTAGTGTTATGCCCAAAAGCCAATCATGAGATGATTGTATTTTGCACATTGAGACATGATATTTTATTAAGGCATCAATCCAGTAATTATGTTTGTTGTTTTATTTTTTACATAACGTAATAAACATAATTATAACCCTAGAATAATGATATTCTTAAATGTCTCTGGTCTAGTGTTATTATGGAATAGGTTGCAATAATACATAATGACTAGCATCTGTGGAGACTAATATAAGATATGTAGTCTACATATAGGTACAAGTTGGAGAACTTGTGTACTAGACTGACCCACCATGAGAATGCTACATGGATCGTTATATGAGTGTCATAAGTGATTCTTATAATGGTCATGTATATGTAGTCCTTTGACCTAAGGTCGTCAAGGTTCCCTACATGTCAGTCACATACTTTGATACTTCCCTTTATTGCTCGTAATTGAGTGAACTTGAAGGAGGTCATTGGGTATGCACCATATCATGCAGAGGGTTTTGTATGATCAAAATAGGATTTGTCCCTCATATGTAATAGGAGTGATATCATTGGGCCCCTTGATAGAATGAGACTAAGAAAATGCATGGCCATGCTCAGATGAGTTAATATACGATATCAGTGTCATTAGTTTAAGTTAGCTTACTCAGTAATCAAGAAACGATAGATTGGGCTATATAAGAGTGACATATTCCATGTCTCGTTCTTCGTCTTGATATCTTGGGCAAAGGGACAATGGCATATACGAATAATGATCATAAAGGTTTAGTTGAATCACCAACAATCTTGTCACTTGGGTAGCAATGATGTGTTGCTAGACGCTGCTCATTATTTATAATCATAAATGTGATTATGATCATTGCCAATGTGATAGGAGCCTATTGGGTCGCTCAAATAGAGCCAATTGGATTGTTTGAGTGCATGGGCTGAATTGTTTGGTCTTGGTTTCATGATAATTTCATATTAATGATTGGCCCAAAAGTTGAGCCATTATTAAGCCTAGAATTAAAACCTAATTGGATTACGTCTTTGAAACCCATTAGGCTTGGGAGTTGAGTCTCACTATAAATACATCATATAGAGATAAATTCGCAGCTCTTACCCTAGCCTCCTTAAGGATGAAGTTAGAAGAGTTCTGAAAGTTTCATCCACACTCTTCTCTTGCCATTCCTTAGAGGACGCAAGGTAGCACTGCGAGCGCAAGAGGAACACATCTACCAGGACGTGGTGGAGGCGTGGCGATCCCAAGAAGCTTGTGTGGATACCATAGAGAGCTTGAACAAGTCAACTGTTCAAGTTTTTTTATTCAACTCAACAGTTGGGTGAAAGATCTTAACCGAACTATGTAAAATTTTGAGCACCGGATTTACCCTGTTTCACTTAGATTCTGAAGGGTTTTGGTTATATTCTGCTACATTTGCTTAGCTCCTGAAACCCTACACACTACTATCTTTCCTATTTTACTGAGATGGGTGACAAGTCAATGGATTTCTACAAGAATATCTTCATTGGGTAAGCTGAGAATGATGAACATGGGAAAAAGAGAAAAGAGAAAAGAGAAAAAAAGCCCAAAGAGGAAGAAATAATAGACTTTTGGGAGGGCCTCGTTTCAAGAAAACTATGGAAGATTCCTTACCTTCTCTTCCCGAAGTTACTAACGAGGTAGGACATGCTCTTCCCAAAGTTGCCATCCTATTAACTCCTATCAGCCCTACCTTGGCTATGGAGACATTGGGGACTTCTTTAGCTGTCCTTTTTGCGGAAGAGGCTGAAGAAAGAAGGAGGCTAAAGGGGAAAGATGCTTCTGTTGACATTCATGAAGTCAGCGATTCTAAAGCTATAGATTCTAAGGTTCCTTTACTAGGTTTTGTCCTTGACCTTTCATCTATGAACTTTGGATTTTTCTAAATTTTAGACTTTATAGATGAATGGTTAAGGACAGACGTGGTAACTGAACTTTGGCAAGATCATGTAGAAGAAATGGTTGTGCTAGACTGGGTTGCTGACCATGAGTGGAAACGTTGATTGCGTGACACCAAGATTTCTCAAGGGAAGGTTTTGAGGGAGCCCTTCTTGAAATTCATGGAGGCTATAGACTTATTCTCTAAGGATTGTCAGAAGATGGTCCCTTAGACAGCGAAAGGTATAATGACGAATGCGACATTTTAATTTCTAATGGAATCATGTTCGAATGAGAAGATTTTAGCCGTTTGGATTACCCAACATGCTACCCAGGTATCTTCTTTTTCTAATACTTAGAAATCTTATCCATTCCTTAGGCTGTGAACTTCTCTTTTGATCTTTATTTTGCAGCTACTCGCCTATGGGAGATACTTTCGAGCTTGGTGTACTAAGCAGACCATGATTCAAACCCAGACAAAGGAAAATCTGTTAAAGGCCAAAGGTGCCCTAGTGACCTTGGGCTACAAATTTAAAGAGCTAAGTAAGATAGCTAATGAAGAAGTAGAAGAGGTGCAATGAGAGATCATTTAAGGCACCTAGATGCTATTCAAGGATTATTCCTCGAAGATGGCTGATCTAAGGGTGAAACTGGTGGTTCAAACTTTGGCTAACGAGGCTTTTCAGAAGGAATGCGAGGCTTTGTTTTCTAAGGTTGCTCAAGCTTTTTTGGAGAAGGCACAGCTCCTTGCTAAAGTTAACCAAATGAGGAAGTAAAAGAAAAAAACAAGAAGAATGAGATAGAGGTCCTGATAAAGTAAAATAAGGACGCCAACAAGATGACCAAATGATATTTCCAAGATGGTTTCTACTTGGCTCACCACCAAATCCTGTCTCGCAATCCGGACTTAGACGTTCTCTTCCTTCGAGCTCTTGACATGCCTGAAGGTCCTTCTTTTGACTAGTCTCAGTAGGAGTTTTTGGGCTTACCTTAACAAGTTTCAAACACTGCTGATCAAGCAAAACCTTTTTAAAAGTCTCAAGGTGAAAATGCTGAAGAGTAGTGTAGGGATTTATTTATTTATTTATTTTTATGTACCCTTCTTCTATTCCGATCAATAAAATGTTACTCTTTCAGTTTCATGTTGACTCATGTCTTTGCATAAGTCATAAGGATTTGACTTTGTCCTTCAAAATGGATGAAACAACTTTTAGGCATCCATGTTTGCCCCATTCAAAATATTTCTCTAGTAATGCTAGTGGATAGAAATTTGTCTAAGTGTCTTGAGATTCTTCAATCACTGAATAATACTATCACCTTAATAACGTTTTGTACAATTTTGTTTGGTTCCTTGGAAGTCTTCTAAGAATAATATTTCTTCAAAGAGTCTGAATGCTAAGTATTTTTTAACTCTTCTCCTTTGGTGTTTCCAATCTTGAAAACTCCTAGTTGCACTTCTTCGGTGACCAAATAAGGTCCTTCCTAGTTCATATGGAGTATGCCATGAGACAGCCATCGGGGTTCTAATTCTACCATTCAAAGTACGAGGTCTCCAACTTTTATTCCCTTCAGCCTAACTTTCAAGTTCACTCTAATGACCACTCGTTGCTGGAAAGCTCTCTTTTTCAGCTCAGCCATTTCCCTGTGTTCTTCGAGCTTGTCAAGTTTGGCCCTTAGCCCGAGGTCATTTTTTGTTTCATTGAACACTTATACCTTTATAAAAGGTTTTACTGTCACTACAGAAATCAGAGCTTTTATTCTGAAAACAAGGGAAAAAAAGGTTTCCTTAGTTGCTCTTCTTGGAGTTGTTCGGTAACTCCATAATACACTTGGTAATTTAACTGGCCATTTTCCCTTTACCTCCACAAGCCTTTTCTTCAAGCCATCTTTCAAGGTTCTGTTTGACACTTCTACCTGTCGATTGCTTTAATGGTGTGAAACTAGAGGTGTTCAAAGGGTCCGGTTGGGATCGACCTAGGTCAAACCTTACATAGGCACAGTCAAAGCTTGGCTTGACACGAGTTCGAGATTGGCACACAATAAAGAGGGGGCAAGTATGGACCTGGGGAAAGAAAAGAGCAAGCCTGGGACCAACTTGGCCTAATTCGTGAGTGGGTTCAGCCTGAAGCACAAGACCGAACACAGCTCAGACTAGGACCAGGGGGCCCAAACCAAGCCAGTTTGGTCCTAATAGTAACAAATGGCTAGATTTTCAAATTTTGGAAAAATTATAGTTTAAATCCCTCCAACGGCTTGCGGTAATTTTTTAACCCTGAATTTACGTTCCCCCCCCCCTTTGACAACTATATTTTGAAGGCTTTTGGATAAAAAAAAAAAAGGGTCTTCCCTTATAAATAGGGAAGCCATTTCCACCATTTTTTTTCACCAATGTTAACAATCTCTCCTTCTCTTCTAATACATTTTCTCATTTTTTTTCAAGCTCTCAACTTTATTTCCTTCATTTTTTCTTAATTATTCCTTAATTACTTCAAAAGTTCTTGATCTTGTTAATTTATTCTCACACAAATGACATCAAAGGAAAAGGAAATGCCTCAAGCTCTTAATCTCGCACTAGTTTAAGGTTATTTTTCCTTGCCATTTCCTAACTGGCCACCCGTGGAACTCAAATCCAACAAATTGACAATGACGAGCAATTCGATATAGATCAATACGACTTGGGGCTCAACAATCAACTTTCTGATATGATGTTGAGGAGGTGGAGGCAATGGCAACGGAGAATGTTGGTAGAGGAGATGGTTCACAACCCCACCCCGACAAGCCAGCAACCTGAAGTTGAAAGACAAGGTAAGACGTTGAGGCTCACCTTATGGGTTTAGGGGTATGCAAAATTGTAAACATTGCAAGACAAAGCTCATGCACAAGAAGAACTCCAACATAGGAACACTTAAATGGCATATGGAGCATAAGCATTTGAATATTTGTGCAGAGGTAGTTACTAGTACCAGCGGTCAAACACAGCTTGGGAGTACTGCTAATGGATCAAGTATTTTTAAATTTAATCAACAAAATTGTAGAGAAGGCATGCTAGAATGGATGGTGTTGACTAAAAAACATTTAGACAAGTTAAAGATAGACACATGAAAAATTGAATTAAATCACAATTAAACCCTGCTTTTAAAAGAACATCTAAGAGTACTATTAGGAGGGAGGCATTTAAAATTTATGAAGTTGGTAAATCAAACCTACAAACATACTTTTCTGCTCTTGATCGTTCTGTCTCATTTATTATTGACATGTGGACTTCACTGCTACGACAAGACTATTATTGTATCACTGCACATTGGATTGATAAAAGTTAGGTTGTTCAAAAGCATATCATTACATTTAAGTGGATGGAGGTCAATCATACTAATTGGAACATATTCCAAGTTATTTTGGGAACTTTTAAAGAGTTTTTTTGTCATGACAAGGTTTTTAGCATAACAGTTGATAATGCATCCAACAAAGTTGTCGTAGCTAAGACATTGCAAGAATCATTAGAACCTGTCCGGGATGATACATTTTTTCACATTAGATATGTATATAATATTTTAAACTAAGTTGTCCAAAAATTTCTTCAAGTTTTGAGTACCGAAATTACATCCATTCGGCAAGCAATCCATTATTTCAAGTCAAAGACCAAAGTTTTCAAAAAGTTTAAGGTATATTGTTTTGAAAATAGCCTCAAGTTTAGCTGAAAACATTTTAAACCTAATTGCCCTACCCGATGGAACTCAACTTATGAGATGTTGATGGATGCAATGCCATTTGCTGCACACATGACATGTTTTATAAATGTCAAAGAAAGGAAAATGATTTTTGAAACAAGACTACAAGAGTTTCGACAGTGAAAACCCTTATGAGGTTGACACTTAGATCTTAGGATTGCTCATTATCTTCCTAGTTTGTATTTAATCTGATTATGTTATTCAACACAGATCTTAGGTTTTCTTTTAGTTTAATTTTATGGAATGTTTCACCATTAACTCATGCAAGGTCCATTCCAATTTGTGTAAGTGTCGTTTAGCTTTAAAATTAATAAAATTTCATAACAGTGGTGGTGTTTTACTCTTAAAAAAATTATTTTTTAAAAAATTAGTGTGAGAATCAAATTTTAAAAATATTAAAAAAAAAAAAATATGGGCTTAAGCTCAGCCCAAGCTTGCGTAAGGCCC
Source organism: Aquilaria sinensis (assembly GCA_005392925.1). Lineage (NCBI taxonomy): Eukaryota > Viridiplantae > Streptophyta > Magnoliopsida > Malvales > Thymelaeaceae > Aquilaria > Aquilaria sinensis. Next base: position 44,831 of record SMDT01003226.1, on the reverse strand, counting down.
GGCACGGACCTAGCATGCATTTCCACTGGCCGTGCCCAGTCTTGTTAGACCCAAGCCTAGGCCCGGCCAGGCGGAGTCAGCCCAACGAACACTTATATGTGCAACTGGAGCAAAGTGTAGTTTTTTTCCAAATAAACTTTTGAATATCTTTCGCTGATATCATCATCAAGGGCTCTTCTTTTATCCATTTAGTGAAATCATCAACTGGCGACAATGTAATATTTTACCCTTCCTGGTGCCGTGGGAAGTGGGCCAATTAGATCAATTCCCCATATAGAGAAGGGGCAAGGATAGTTGGCCGAGGTTACTACTTTGGAAGGTGTTCTTTAAATGGGTGTATGTTGCTGGCATTTATGGCAATGTTTGACAAATTGCCGGGCATTTTTCCTTATAGTGGTCCAAAAGTATCCTTGTTGCAAGAATACTCCAGTCAAGGCATCTATTCCAATGTAGGATCCGCATATCCCCTTATGAACTCCTTAGCACAGTTTATGTGTCTTTTTCATCGACATAGAAAATATAGCTCTTCTTTGATGAAAAAGTATCTTCCTACTCTTCGTCACACCTTTGTAGCCTCCTGAGGGTTGTCAGGTAGGGTGTTACTGGCTAAGTACTTTCTTATTGGATTTTTCCATCCATCATTTGTGGTTGTTGTTAACATGATGGCTATGCTCAGGGAATTGAGCACCTCGGGAAGCTGTTGGGATTTGGCCAATATATCTGCCTTTATATTTTTTTTTTTCAAACTACTTTCTTAATTTGTATTTTGTTAAACCTTTGAATTAACTATTTGACGAGGCCATAATACTTTTCTAGCTTTAGCTCTTTGACTTTGTACTCCCCTTTTAGCTGTCAAACTATCAATTGCGAGTCACTATAAGCCCTCAGGGCTCTCACACCGACCTTCATTGCCAATTGTAACCTAGCTATAAGAGCTTCATATTCAATGATGTTGTTGGTGACTTAAAATCAAAATTTGATAGACTTTGTAGCTTCTATACCCTCGGGTCTTCGTAGTATTATTCAAGTGCCTTGGTGTTCTGACCCCAATGCATCATCAATGAAAAGTGCCCATTTTGGCTCCTTGTCATCAAAGACTTCTGTAGCTTTGGTTTTTTTAGGTAGTTTGGCTATAAAGTTTGCTAGAGCTTGGGCTTTTATCGCTGTTCTTGGTTCGTATGCTATATTTTACTCCCCAAGCTCTATGCACCATTTCAATAGTTGCCTCGAATGATCTACTCTTCTCATGACATTTCTAAAGGGCAAGTTGCATCTTACTATGATGTTATGCCCTTAAAAGTATGGCCGAAGTCTTCTACTTGCCATGACTAAAGCGTAAATTGCTTTTTATAAGGTTGGGTATCTTCGGTCCCATGCAAAAATTTATTGACGTAATAAACTGGCCATTGCTTTCTAACTTTTTCCACAGAGAGGATTGAACCTGATAGCTTTCTCATTGACAGTGAGACAAAGTATGGGGGGTTCTCCTTCCTTAGGTTGCCAAAGTGTTGGTAGTCTTGCCAGGTAATTTTTCAGTTTATCCCAGGCTTTCTGGCATTCTTCATTCCAAGGATGTCATTTGGCATGGCTTTTGACATCTTTTTTTTTTATGCTTTAGTTAATATTTTGAAGAAATGATGACATCGGTCCCCATACCTGGATATGAATATGCTAAGTGTAGTTATTCTTCTTATGAGCCTCTGTATGTCTTTGATGGTTGTGGGCATCCTGGATCCAAGTAGGGTTTTTTCCTTTTTGTGGTTAGCGCCTATGCCTCTCTCAAACACCATGAAGTTGAAAAACTTGCCAGCTATCACTTCGAATACGCACTTTTTAGGATTAAGTTGTATCCCGAATTTACAAAGCTATTGGAAGGTTTCTTATAGGTCGGCGATATGGTTGTTTGATAGCTTACTTTTAACAATCATGTCATTGACATATACTTCCATATTTTTTCCTATTTAGGAATCAAACACCCTATTCATTAGTCTTTGATATGTAGCCCCTACATTTTTTAGACCGAACAACATCCTTACATAGCAGAATATTCCTATGTCAGTTATGAATGCCCTTTTTTTTCTCGTCTGCAGGATTCATCCAGATTTGGTGATATCCACTAAAAGAATTGAGGAAACTCAGCAAGCCATATTCAACAGTTGAATCCACAAGTCGATCTATTGAGGGCAAAGGGTATGAGTCCTTTGAACAAACGTCATTAATACCTCAGAAGTCAATACATATTCGAATTTTGTCACTCTCTTCCTTGGTCACAATGACAATGTCAATGAGCCAGTCGTGATATTTTACTTCTTTTATTATCCCTACCTCTAAAAGTCATTAGATTCTTTTTTAATGAAGTCGTTCTCGTGTGATGATATGCTGTTTTTTTTTCTGCCAAATGGGCTTAGTATTGAGATTTACTTTTAGACTATGCTGGATTATATCTAGATTTATTTCGGGCATGTCTTTTAGTGAATAAGCGAATAAATCCTTGTTCATTTTCAAAAAAGATACAAATTTATTTTTTCTTCTTTGGCCAAATGCTTCCTTATTTGGGCATTTTCGGCTGGGGACTTGTTCTAGATTCTTAGTTTTTATCTTCTCATCATAGCATTTATCCTCCTTTAGCCATCTCTCGATAATAGTGCTACCTTTTCCAGTGTCCTGAGCATGGACTTTGGTAAGGGTCTGCCTTGTTTTGACAAACACTTTTCTCACTTCTTTTGCTTCAAAGGTAACCGCTAAGTACATAACATCAGTCCTTATGTTGAGGTTTTCCTTAGTGTGTCATCCGAGGATGGCATTGTAAGACAATGAGACATTTATAACAGTGAATCTTGTCATTGTTGAGGCAAAAATTTCATCCTTCATTTTTATTGAAGTTTAGCACCAAAAGCATATTAATCCATTTTAAGACTGGGATCTCCCCTAGCCCAACCCTAAACATTGGTGAATTCATGGGTTGGAGTCCATCTTCGGGGATGTCCTAGCTTAGTAATAGATGAGTGAATAGAGCATCAACGTTTGAGCCATCATCATAAAGTACCTTTTAACATCCTAGTTCCTAATTCTAGCTGTGGTAAAAAGAGGGACATCATGGGGAAATTTTACCACCAAGCCATCTCTTCATGTGAGCTTATTTGAGGGATTGTCAAATTTGATCAAGGCTACTTCCCTTACTTTTCTTTTCCTTTCTGTCAAAGGAATACCTATAGTAATCATTTAGATAACTCTAGCCGAAGAAGGCACATACTAATAGGACTTTGGATAACACGACTTTTTTCAGAGTCATATTCCTCATTTTCACCATTTCTTTCTTCTTCTTTTTTCTTCTGGGACTTTGATGAAGGTACATGTAAGTATCGATGAAGTTGTCCTTGTTCGGTCAGGGACTCAATGTATTTCCTTAATTGGAAGCAATCTTTAGTGTCATGCCCAAGATCTCTGTAAAATTGACAATACTCTTTCTTGTTGTCCGAAGTCATGGGTTTTGGATGTTGGATTGACATCCCCTGTCTTTCCAAAACCATAAATATATTAGCTCTTGTTGTGTTTAGAGGAGTGAAGGCCATTGGTCTTTTATGCCAATTTTTTTTAGGTTTTCTTCCTCTTTTACCTTGGTATCGAAGTTGTGGATTTTGCTCTTCGGGCAATTAATGGTCCATCCTTGGTCCCCCATTCTCAGCTTCTTGGCCATCATATGTTGTTCGGTCATTCGATAGAACTCTCCAAGCGTTTTTTAGGGGTCTTTTGGGAATTCATAAAAGAGCTATAAATCTCGCTTGAGCCCTCTGATCATTACAAAGATTCAAATTTTTAGATGAAAATCCAAGACACTGAGGGCCTCGTGATTAAATATTTTGAAATGGTTACAAATGGTTTCCCTGTTCTTTTAGGTTGTATCAAACATCTGAATGGGCATTTTTGCCGTTGGCCTACTTCTAATGAATTGCTGAATGAATGTTGTGGACAACTCTTGGAATCCAATAATCGTCGCAGGTGCCAAGGAGTTATACCATGCTATAGTAGGCCCTGATAGGGTTACTTCAAAGTATTTGTAGAGCGTCACATCATTAGCTTCATACAGCACCTTGCTCCTTCTGTATTTAGTCAAATGAGCCTGGGAGTTACTTTGTCCATTGTAACTTTTAAGAGGAGATACCCAAAAGTGCTGGGCATAGGTGCTTTTGCTACTGTGCGAATGAACGAAGACTCATCTCTAGTGAAAGTTTTGGACAAGCTTAACTAAACAAGCTTTTGAGAAACTTGTTTCTCAACCTTATCTAACCTGTCCAAAATATTTTCCATTAGAGCAGTAGTATAGCCTTCTTTTCACTACTGGGAATAGTGTGGTAAAAGATAGTGATACCTCCTTTTGGGTGAGTAACTTCAATGACAAAGGGAAGGTGTCCCCCCATGCAAATGAGCTCATGACCATCATCGGTCAAGCTATTGAGTTATTTTGGCCAATATGGAACATTGGAAGTCATGTAGAAAACCTATTGTGACCATGAAAAGATGCTCGTCCTGGGCTAAAAAGGGCTCCAGAGGTGGATTTGTTGTTGCCTGAGGTTTCAGCGCTGACTGGGATTTAGGGACCCCATTCTCCTTAGAATGCCAAGTTGCCACAATGGCAATCTGAGATTGAGTTCCCATAGATGGTGCCAAATGATGCTTTAAGGCATCATTTATGTAAGACATGTCGACCTTTGGAGGGGCTTATCACTGAATAATCTTTGCAACAGAGTGAAACGAAGGTCAGGGGGTTCCTTAGAGTATTACTAGATAAGGGACCCCCGGTGCCAAAGTCAATGTAGAAAAATGGAGGTGCACGAGAACAACAAGTTGGAGAATGTGAAGTTAGATGATTTACCTAGAAACTTCCTCTAAGTATATGTAAGGTGATTGTGGAAAGAGCTGTTTCGCCTAAGCAAGGGAGATTCAGACATGTGGATGGCCTGATTTGGGAGGCCTTTGTTCAGTACCCTAGAAGGGGTGTCTCCAACTAGCCTAGGGCTAACAGGCGATTATGCTCAGACAAGAAATCAAGAGACGTGTCTGTGGCTTTTGTCAGTGGTCCCAAGGGACTACGTGTCTAGCCTTTTTTATTCAAGGTCCCTTTAGTGTGTTCTGAGGATGTTTCCGAGTTCGGACTACTTTTTTTTCTTTCGAGGGTGATACGCCTGTTTTTTTAGGATGGTGATTCAAGGCCCTATTCCGAGGGCCAAAAGGTGATAGCCTTTCATTTATCACCATTAAATACTATTTTGGTTGCTTTTAAGTCCTAAAATAGCAAGTATTTCCCTTGTTCCTTATACTACAAATACTTCCCAAAAAAACTCTATACTTGTGTACCTAATTTTGAATACAAAAAAAAAAAACATTAACATAGTGGCTTTTGATCTCTAGCATCCTCAACCTCTTAGAAGTATTGCAAGATGGCTAGAGATTATTTGCCAACATCACAATGGAGCCCTTTAGTACTTAGAGTTTATGCTATTGATTTTAACTGCCATGTTAGACTCCTTGGGAATACCAGAAATATAGTTGTTTAGAATCACCATCTTGTTCCTAACTTGGGTCACCATTTTTTAGTGTTGTGATTCCTCTTTCTATCTTGAAATCCAAAATGGCAGGAACTTATAGCTGGATCTGATTCTTCTCAAGTTCACTTTAGGGGTTAGTCCACAATGTAGCTCATTTCTTCTATAGCCATTGCTGACTGGTGTGAAATTATTTTAGGAAAAAAATGTAAGAAAAAGAAATAATAACTTTTAGAAAATGAAAAAAGAAAGACAAAAAAAAAAAAAGAAAAACATTCACAAAAAGAATGTAAAAAATAATAGAAAAATTGAAAGAAATAAAGAATTGACAAATGAAAAAAATTAAAAAAACTTAAAAATGAGTGTAAAGGATGAGGTAGTAATGAAAAATAAATAAGAAGAAGAAAATAAAAAAAACCTTAAAGAGAGAAAAAGACTTAAAAATCGAATTGATGGAAAAGGGAAAAAAATAAAAGGAGCTATAATCTAAAATAAAAAAAATGTACTAATAGTATATACATTTTCTTAGTTTTAGGATTGAAATAGAAAATTATAATATTTTATGACTCAAATAAAAAATTTACTAAGTTTTGGACTGACTATGTATTTTTCTCCACTCCTGTCACTTCTTAATGGCTTAGGTATAACGGTAGGACGTTATTACAACTATTGCTATAGTTAAAGATGACCAAGGTAACAATTGGTAATTACGTGATGATTAAGTAACATGTGCAATAATTTAGGGATGATAGGTGCCATTTACCTAACATATATAATGTAATAACTATTGAAAGTATATGGGTGTGAAGTTCATATTGCATGTATATAGATTAATTAAGAGTTTTTAAAAAATAAATAATATATATTACAAAATAAAAACACGATTTTAAGACAGAAGAAATAAAAATACAAAATTCATCAAGCATAAAAAAATTTGTTATAAAATTGGTGAATTAAACATAACAATTATATATTTTACTTAAAAATAACAAAACCTAAAAATAAAATTTCAAAAAATTGCAGTTTCCTAGTCTTGAGATAGTCTGGTATAACACAAGATGGTTGAGATGGTCATTACCAACCAGTACAGTCCAGTACGAATGACATAATGAGACAAACCATTTTTGCACTTTTTTTTTTTACTATCATATCTGGTATGAGATGATACCAATTGGTATGGTATGAGATTAAAGATTAAGTTTCACATAAACCTGGTGAATTCCATCTGCTACCCCTGAAGAAGTTAAGAACTGTCATTTGGGCCCCTGAAAAAAGAAACATATCCATATAGAGAAAAGAACATAATGGTATGATGAACATTCACCTGTGTATAAATGAACATATCCATATAAAGAAAAGAACATGTGCAAATATAGAAAAGAATATATACCTTTACAAATATCTATATAGAACAAATATCAAAACACATTATGAACATATACACATGTATAAACTGATATATGCACATAAAGAAAGAACATACGCATATGAAAAAAAAACATGTGTTTTTAGAAATATCTATATAGAACAAATGTCAAAACACATAATGATATACACACATGTACAAAAGAACATATTTGTATAAATAAAATAACATATGTGTTTACAAAAAAAGAACATATATCTTCAGAAATATCTATTCAAAACAAATACAAAACACACATGTATAGAAGAACATATACATATAAATAAATAAACATATGCATGTGTAGAAAAGAATATATTTCTTCATATACACATATATAAAAGAACATACACATATAATGAAAAGAGCATATGCATATAAATAAAAGAACATACGCAATTTTCATTTGATATTTTATGCATTACTATTTGTTCCTTTGTAAATATGCTTTTTATTCACATTCTTATATGCTCTTTTATTTCTATTCTTTTTCAGTTCCTATAAGTTATTTTCTTCAGTAATGTTTGCTCTTGCATAAATCTATTATTTTATAAATATGTTCTTTTATTTTTATTTTTTTTAGTTCTTATGTATATGTTACTTTATGTGTTGTTGTTCACTCTTCAGTTTCATTTGTTCTTTTATCAGATTTGTTATTTTATAAAAAAAAATAAAGAGATGCAAAGAAAACTACAAATAATTTTAAAAACTGTGAGAAAAATTTAAAAAACTGGAAAAATATAAGAATAAAAATAAAAAACTAGAAGGGGAAAAAAAAGGAAAAAAGACAGCATAAAAATTTAGAGGCAAAAGAAAAATAAATGAAAAACAAAAAAAATGGTTTGCAAAAAGAAAATAATAGAAAGTGTAAAAAAAAGTCTTAGGAACGGGAAAGAAAAAAGAGAGAGAAAAAGGAACAAAAGAAAAAAAAAAGAAAGAAATATCGATTTCTTATATTAAGGGAAAAAGAGAACTATTTGGTAGGAAATGGGGTGAATAATAATTGATTTTCAGACTAAAAATGAAACGAAAAGAAGGAAACCAGACGACACTCATCTGATGGCCAAATCCACCTAAAACTAGGTACATGTCTAAGTCTCTTCTTGGATTAAAAACCATGCTTAACTCACAAGTATATCCAACAGCTTTCCCATTTTATAAATTTTTTTTTATTTTGGAAAATATTAAGTCCTTTTCATTTCAACAGTTTCCCCATCTTATTATCTGAAATAGGGAATAGGATGAGAAAGAAAACCTTATTCCCTATATCTAGAGAAAAGCTAAAAATTTTAAGGTATAAAAAAACAATAATTTTTTCACATTTTGCACCCTCTCCAACAATGCAAACATATCAACTCCTGTACTTTATTTACAATGGTTGCGCACGGCAGCATATAGCATACAATTGCAATTACAGAATTATTCTGAGAAACTAATTGAGAAGAACAACATTTACATAATTTATATAAGAAGAGTGCATACAATTATTGTGGAAATTATAGTATATATTATGCTGCATTAAGTGCATACAATTATTGTGGAAATTATATTATATATTATGCTGCATTAATTAAAGCAGTGATGCTTGATCTGTGTTAGGTGTTAATTTTATGGTTAAACATGTTGACTTTTTTGTCAACTTTTATAACCATTTTCCATCTTACTACCCAACATTTTCTGCTGATTCTTGCTTTGTTCTTTCATTTTATGGGTTAGAGAAGAAAATCAAAGCATCAGAATGACATCAAGATGAGTGGAACAGAAAATGGGCATGTGAAAGTCAAAGTTGAAGTATAATTGTGAGGCCTAGGCTCTAGGAATGGTGGCTAGGCACCATAAGTCATTTTGCCTCTGTTTAAAAATGCACCCTCTAGGGCCTAGGCTCTAGGTGCTAGACACCTCAAGCCTAGGTGCGGAGGTGCCAATTATGCCCTTTTCTGGCACTTAAACACCCCTGCACCTGGAGAAAAATGGTCCACACTTCTAATTTGAATCTAAATTTACTATTGGCTAGGAAATTCTATCCAAATAAGTCGGTAGGTGACAAAGGCCCCTCCAGGAGATTAAAAATCTAGATCCCGAGCTTTATCTTCACATATTCCATCTTTTGTTGGACACCATTGGAGCTCACTTAGACGAGCCTTACTTGGAGACTTGGGGAATCAAGCTCTTCTGATCATCTTAGGTTTATTCTTTCTTCTTCTTTGTTGTCCTTCATGGATGTTATTTTTTCTATTCTCGTGTTTATGTATTGTTATCTTAATTGATTAAGTACCCTAGTTAATTACACCTTAGATTTCTATTAAAATTTTGAGAAAGATTAAAAGGAATTGAAATTAAGAGAAGAGTGTAGTGAAATGGGCTTGTTGGGAGACTAGCGTAGGACCCTAGGTAAAGGTAAATTGAACCTGTAATGCCTTTCTTAAACTAGCAATTTGGATGAGAGTCCATTGTAGTTTAAGCTTGGGAAAGTAAGGGCCCAAACAAATCATTTCACCAATAAGTAGAAAAATCAAGACATTAGCCATAATTCAATAGCTAACTGAGCTAAGTAGTGAAAACCATATAAAGTGTGTCTTCATTAATTCATTAGAAACCCCTAAATTTGCATTATGTTTATTGTTCTTGTTTTAGTGGTGATTTAAGTAGTGTTGTAAGACTTAGTTTTATAGTGAGTAAATTATCAATTGTTGTTTGTTTAGCTGAAGTTAGTCTTAAGGTAGTGGTAATTGTGAAACAATGCATATTAATCCTCGTAGAAACAATATCTTACTCACCCTATCTACATACATCCTATGCTCTTGGAGATTGAGGTTTTGAAACTTCAAAATAAATTTTTGGCACCTTTGTTAGGGATTGATTGTACTGAATTGAACAATATCATTACTAGGAGATTGACTATAGACTAAACTTTTATTTTTTTTTTCTTATTTTCTGCCTTTTACTACTTTGCTGCCATTGATACCAGAGATAGAGAGACATCTTAGAGAGCTTCATGCTACATAACACTTGGGTGAATCTAGCTCCACTCCTAAATCCATGAAGGGTGTTAGAGATAATCTTAATGGCAATGAAGGCAACAAAGGATACAATGATGGAATAGATCATCAAAATGGAGTCTGTCCAAGGAATACACAAAAGCCTATAAAAGAATACATTTGACCATTAGTGACAGAGAATTATTTGGGTATTGTGAGGCCATCGGTGTAAGCCAACAACTTTGAGACAAAGCCAACCTTGATTTCTCTCATCCAACAAAACCAATTTGGAGGGTTAGCTTTGGAGGATCCCAACACACATATAGCAAACTTCTTGGAGCCTTGTGACACTTTCAAAGCCAATGGAGTCTTCATCGATGCTATTAGGCTCCAATTGTTTCCTTTATCAATCTAGGACAAGGCTAAATGATGGTATCAATCACTTCAACAGGGAAGCATCACTACATGGAATAAAATGGCCAAGAAGTTCTTGAGCAAGTTCTTTCCTCCTTCAAAAGTCGTCAACTTAAGAGCTTTAATTATGACATTTAAGCAACCTGAGATGGAGTCCATTTTAGAAGCATGGGAAAGGTTTAAGGAGTTGCTTAGGAAATTCCCACAACATGGATTTTTGGATTGGCAATAAATCTAACTTTTCTATGAAGGCTTAGTACCTACCTCACAATTTATGATTGATGCTTCAGCTGATGGATCCTTGATGTATGAGACGGCCGATGATGCCTTTTAAATACTTGACTGGGTAAGAGAGCACCACCAAGAAGAGGTGTACTTGAGGTGACTCAATTAACGGCTTTGTCAGAACAATTGGTATCTTTCATGAATGAAGTATCCAAGTTAACCAACAAGAAGGAGCCTACCATTGGGCAAGTCACTGCTTCTATTTCCAACATTTATGGAGCACTTATAGAAAAGAAGTGTAAGCAAGAAAATTTCATGGGTAACAAAAACTTTAGGTATGGAGGTAACCAACTTGGGAACCAATCCAACCCTAATTAGAGAAAATCATGAGAATTTTTCCTATGGCAACACAAGAAATGTTCAACCACCACCTCCTCCCGATTTCAACCAAGCTCTGATGGAGAAGAAGCCTTCTATGGAAGAAATTATGTTACAATTCATAAAAGAAACAAGGGATAAAATGGAGAAGAATGAGGCAAAATTGGAAAACGTGGGCACCAACTTGGCAAATATGGAGGCCAACATAAGTACAAGTACTATGAACATTGAGCACCATGTGGATCAATCCGCAAACTCCATAAAGACAAGGCAAATTCCTTAGTGGCACCGAGTTGAACCTAAGGAAGTAATGTTATATAATCACACTTAAAAGAGGAAAAGAGCTTGAAGATCCTTACATGAGGACATCCACTCAAGAAAAACCAATCTTGGAAGATGAAGTGCAAGTTCAAGAAGAAGTGGTAGAGTTACCAAATGAGCAACCCAAAAGAATCCCAAAAGAATGCAAAAACTGCCACCCTTATCTTTCTCACAAAGGTCCCCAAAAAATAAGCTTGATGGTCAATATGGCAAGTTGTTGGACATTTTCAAGAAGCTTCTCATCAACATCTCATTCTTAGAGGCTTTAACTTAAATGCCAGATTGGGGAAAATTCTTAAAGGAAGTCATAGCAAAGAAATTTTTTTTTGAAGAGTTAGAGACCATGTGTCTTATAGAAGAATGTAGTGTAATTGTGCAATAAAAGCTTCCACCAAAATTAAAGGACCCCGAGAGCTTCATTATTCCATGCATAATTAGAGAAGTTTAGTTCAAGAAGGTATTGTGTAACCTTGGTGCAAGTTTAAGCTTAATGCTTTTGTTTATTGCTAACAAATTAGGGCTAGAAGTGAAACCCTTCACAATACAATTACAAATGGCAAATAGGTCTATAAAGTATCCATGGGAAGTAATAAAAGATGTTTTGGTGAAAGTTGGAAATTTTATTTTCCTCATGGATTTTGTGATTCTTGACACGAAAGAAGACAACCAAGCCTCCCTCATCTTTGGAAGACCATTCTTGGCTATTACTAGAGAAACTATAGATGTAAAGGCAGATAAGCTTATATTCAATGTTGAGGATGAAAAAATGGAGTTTAACATGTTTGATTCTAGTACCCCCTTATAAGATGGAAATGTACATGGTTGATGTGGTCATAGAATCCAACCAAGAAAATCCTCCTACTTTTGTTTTGAGTGGTGACCCAAGAGAAGTCAATGAATTTGAGCCCCAAAATCTCGAGGAGAAAGTAAAAAATGAGGCAAGACACTCATTGACAGAAGAAAAGAATAAGAAAACAATGAAGAAGAAATGGGTAATGACAAGAAATGAAAATGTAGAGAAATCTAAAATGTTTAGGGAGGAAAGAAATGGGAACTTAAGCTTGGAGAGAGGCACAACTTGTTGGATGCTTATTGGACTCTTTATGCATTGGAAGAATTCTTACAATAGAGTGGGTGTGGAGCCACATCACCAACCTTAATGTCTAAGAACAAAGAAGTTGGTGTCTAGCTAAAGATAATAAATCAAGCACTTGTTGGGAGGCACCCCAACATTTCTTCCTTCCTTTGTATTTTTAATTATCTTTTCAATAATTGAATTTTGGAAAAAATGCCTCTTAATTACTCTTTGTGCTTATTGTAGGTGCATGGTGGAAATATCAAGAGCAAACATAAAAAGATGAAGTGCCATCATTATTAAGAGTTTAAACGGGAGTAATTGGACGGGGGAACATCCATCTTCCGATCATGATTCTTGAAATACAATCTCTTTTCCTATTTTTTTTTTTATCAACATTGTGGACAATGATGATTTATGTTTGGAGGAGGGATGTGTTTGTGGATGATACTTATTTGAGTGTTTTCCTAGGACTTGACATTTAATTGTATATTGTTTCTTTTAGAGTAGTTTTCAGTGGATTTTTTTCTCATGACATTATATGCATATCATATTTATTTTCCTTGTCATGTGTGACATAGAGTGGATGAATGTAGAGGCATATAGCTTGCATTTAGGTTGTGTGTATTTAGGGATCCAATGCATGTTCTTTATTATTTTGTGGGGAAATTCATTTGCAATTTCAAGCTAGTTGTAATTTTTGTTAAGTAAGAAAGGGTTCTCACTTGTCATTAATGGTAGAAACAACACCAGGTGAGATGTTGGGCCTTGTGTGATGCATTTGCACTATGGATTATTTCTATTTTAAGAGTGGTGCTTGTTTTGTATATGGAATCCTTAATTTACTTGTGGACCCCTTCATATCTGAATTGATGCATGCAAATCACGAAAGAAGATGATAATTTAGGGCTGACTATATACCTAAATGGCTAACCCTTCATTAAAATCTTCTGTTAACCCCTTTGAGCCTTAAAGCCATATTCATTGTTTAAACCTACATAATGAGTCATACCCATTCTCATTTACCTTTTCTTTGGTCCTTCAAGTAAGTTGAGCATTTCATGTATGGGCTTAGGAAGGGTAAAAATTTGTGTTTTATGTGAATGAGTAATAGGTAAGTTTGGGGGAGATGTTGGGTTATGGGTTTATTGATGAAATCATGTAGTTAGGGTTTGGGTGTTCTATGGATATATCATGCATGATTGTTTGAGCTTGAAAGATTGAGTGAATTTTTAATTTGTCAAAAGTAACTTTTCCCTCAAGTAAAAGGCAAAATGAGTCAACTTAAAAAGGCCCTCATTTAAAAAAATTAATAAAAAATAAAAATCAATAAATAAAAAAGGAAAAAGTAGAAATACTTCATTTGTTTGATGGGAATTCCCTCAAGTGTTTTGTTCAAATTGTGCATGTGAGGGTTGTTTAAAAGTTGCTTGGAAGCTAAGAAATGCCTTGTTCTTGATTTTGGATACCTTGGGTGAGACTTTAGAGTGATTATTATGTTTGCCTATGGTGTTTATTCTTGACTTACTTCTTTAGCTCACCATAAAGAGCCTTTGACCAATTCTCATCCATACCAAGCCTAGGCCCAATACAACCTTGGATATATGTCATCAGACTTTAATGTTGCATATATATTCCTTAGGAACAATTAGTGGGCAGTTTGGGTGCTTTTGCAAATTTATGGATAAAGTTGCATTACAAGCCTTAGATACATTAGGCAACCTTAGTTTAGGAAGTGAAATACTTAGGAAGTGGCCACCTACCATTGATGACAAGGTTTTTCTTCTCTTACTTACCTTAACTTCTCTTGAGTTAAAATTGTACTTTGGATGACTTCATGATACGATATTGAGTATGGTTTGTTAGCTTCCGTGTTTTGTTTGTTTTATATTTTTAGGTTAGTGAATGCTTGGGACTAGCTTTTTTCTAAGTTGGGGGGAGTTTGTTAGGTGATGACTTTGTGCTCAAACATGTTGACTTTGTGACAACTTTGACTACCATTTTCTACCTTATCACCCAAAATTTTTTGCCGATTCTTGCTTCGCTCTTTCATTTTGTAGGTTAGAGAAGAAAATTAAAGCATCAGAATTACATCGGGATAAGCAGAATGGAAAATGGACATGCGAAAGTCAAAGTTAAAATATAACTGTAGGGCCTAGAGCCAGGAACGGCACCTAGGAGCCACAATTCATTTTTCCCCTAGCTAAAAATGCACCCTATGAGGCCTAGGCGTAAGGCTGTGCCTAGTCACCGGACACATTGAGCCTAGGCATGAAGGCATCAATTTTGCCCCTTTTTGGCACTTGGATGTCCCTAAACATAGAGGAAAATTGGCTTCACCTTTAAATTGAATCTAAATTTGTTATTGGTAAGAGGATTATATCCAAATGGGTCGGTGGGTGACAAAAACCCTTCTAAGAGATGAAAAATCCAAATCCTAATCTTCATCTTCACACATTCTAAGCTAAAGCTCAGTTTTATTTCTTTATTCTCTCAATTTTCATCTTTTGTTGGACACCATTTGAGCTCACTTGGAGGAGGCTTGGAGTGCTCAAAGAGGCTTGCTTGGATACTTAGGGGATCAAGCTTTTCTAATCATCCTGGGTTTATTCTTTCCTTTTTTTTTTTGTTGTCTTTAATGGATGTTATTTCTTCTATTCTTGTGTTTATATTTAGTTTAAGCATGGAGTACTTATCCCAAAACTTTCTATGGATGTAGTTACTTGACATGGTTATGCTTGATGAATGAATGGTTATTTGTCTTAGATTTTCCATCCATTATTTGTTTACTCTTCTCTTTGAGCTTATTGTTGTGTTGATTGATTAAGGGCCTTAATCAATTGCACCTTCTATTTCTTTTAAACTCTTGAAAAAGATTAAAAGGAATTGGAATTAAGAGAAGAGTGTAGTGACTATGGGCTTGTTAGAAGACTAGTCTAAGACACTACATGAAGGTAAATTGAACTTATAATGCCTCTCTTGGACTAGCAATTTGGATGAGAGTCCATTGTTGTTTAAGCTTGGGAGAGTGACCTTTAACTTGGGAAAGTAAAGGCCCAACAAAATCACTTCACCAATAAGTAGGAAAATCAAAACATTAGCCATAATTTAATAGCTAACCAAGCTAAGTAGTAAAAACCATAGGAAGTGTGTCTTCATTAATTCATTAAAAACCCCCTGATTTTCATTGTGTTTATTGTTCTTATTTTAGTAGCAATTTAAGTAGTATTGCTTGACTTAGTTTTAAAGTGGTTAATGTCTTGGTCAAGTGGACAAATTCAAATTTTATTTTTTACTTTCCACATGTAAATATAACTTTATTTGAAAATTGATCTTTTTTTTTTCTAATTATCATTTTATACGTTTTGCTAAGAAATGGTTAATAATTTTATAAATATCTTACATTTTAAAATTTAACAGTAATTATAGAAAACACTTTACAAAAAAAAAATTAAAATAATGTCCTTTTAGAAATTTACAAAGGGTTTCTTACAGGTACCTTCTGAATTCACCTGATGCCACACAGGCTTGCATATGGCTCATAGGGAGAAGGCCCATAATGAGGCCCAACATAAGATGGATCAAGGAGGAAACCCGATGAAGATCGAAATGAAATCCCCAAACTATGGGATAATTCCATTTCTGAGAATGATTCTCCTAAATTCCCCATGGCTATATAAAGAGACTTTCTTCACCAGTACCAAGGAACTAAAAACTTAGTCTGCACTTAACTATCACCAACTTTCACCTAAAACTGACTTGATCATCGGAGGGTTTCCCCCAGAAAAAATATCCTAAGGCTACAACGTTATCTTTGGCTGCAAGACCTCTGACTCATTATCTCTAAAGCTTTTAATTCAGTCCCACCCAATTTAGATGTTCCCACTTTTGCTATCAATTTGGCATCATTTATGAGAAACTATGTTAAACACTAGAAAGTCCTATATGGATCAAGATTTGCAAGGGAACAAGCACGAAAGCCAGCATAGGGATCTAACCATCTGCTCATGAGGGTCTGTAAGACCCTAAGATGAAGGAAAGGCCCAAAAATCGAAGAAGATAAGCCCTAGATACCACTAAGGGACCCTTATAAGGGAAAATGACCCACATCCTTGAATGATGACCAGTTCTAAGCCGTCCAACATGCGCCCTATCAGTAGTTGAAAATGAACACCTAGTAGGAAATATAAAGAGCCTTGCCAAGGGCACTTGAAGAAGTTGCTGAAAGCCATCTGGCACATGACAAACCTTGTTAGGTCATACCTCAAGACCTACCATTATGAATCCTTATAGGCGAACGAAAGTGTCCAAGGCCGATCTAATGGCCTTACTAATAGTGATATAAGTGTCGTCCTATAGAGGCTGGACTAAATGGAGTAGTGTATAGGGTATCTGAGAGCCCTGTTATAGGATCTAACCCTACCAACGACGTTGAGTACATGTGGCTCTAACCGTTCATGGAAGAGATCATCAATGCCTCTACTCCTGACAAATTCAAGACACCTAAAATTGACCTTTATGATGGCCTTAATGACCCTATTAATCACCTACAATGATGCATTACCTCCATGAGACTTGAAAGAGCATCAGATGCTATCATGTGTCTAGCATTCAGCTTAACTCTAACAGGTGTTGTCACTTCTTAGTTTGGAACCAACAAGGGCTGTTGCTTCTGATTTTTCAAGTACTTCTCTTAAGCATTCCTCCGATATTTTCTAGGTAGCAGACCAGCCCCCAAGACTGTGGCTTATCTATTAAAGATATGACAAGGTTGGGATGAGTCCCAAAGGGACTTCATGTGGAGGTTCAATGTTGAAGCTGTACAAGTGCAACACCTATCCCCTGAATTGCATCTAGTTGCCAATAATGTAGGGACTATTGAAAGAGTCTAGGTTGGCATGGGACCTGCTTGGAAACTTGATGAGATGCATAAAAGAATTACTCAATCAAGCAACCTAATACATGCACACGGAAAAGCTTAACTAGCCTATGGAATAGAAAGAAAAGAAGAAGTCCAGAGAGGGTGGGTCCACCTCAAGGAAACGAGGTAGGGGGCCAAACTGTCATGACTAGATCCAGTAATATAGTCATTAAGGGAGACTAGGACCAATATTTTGTATGCTGTAGAAAAGAAGAACCAAGAACCTAGATGGCCCCTGCTGATTAGTCCAATAAATAAAAAGGAACTAAATAAATATTAACAATACCATAGAGATAAGGTCCATGATATGGAAGATTGCTAGTGGCTGAAATGCCTTCTCAAGGAAATGATTCAGACTGTAAAACTAAAGGAATATTTGAGCAAGGTTACATCTCACAGATGAAGGCAGGAAGACAAACTCCAGTGGAAGGATGACAAGGATGATTGTGATAAGGGAAGATTGCAGGAGAGGGCCTTTTCATCCTTTAGGGACAATTACTGGAACTTGGGACTACCCACAGGGGTCATGCACATGATCACAAAAGGAGAACCTTTCACAACTCATAAACGCCAGGAGTGTGAAGTTGCCTAGTTGGAGATAGCCGATGCCAACAATGTGCTAATGGGACCTGATGGATCATGCATAATGGTACCTCATGTGGACCAAATTGTCATTACTACAAGGATTAACAACTTTGATGTCAAAAGGGTTTACTTGGATACAGGAGCTAACTCTAATATCTTTTCCACCGATCTACTGGAGAAAATTAGAGTCAGGAGATCATCACTAACACCATTCATAGAACCCACATATGGAGTTGGGAGAGACAAAGTATCAACACTTAGAATGGTCAAGCTACTACTCATGTTGATGGGCACTAGGGATGATGGGAAGACCTATACGACACCCACACAACTGAATTCTTAATTTTAGATATGTCATTATCATACAATGCTATACTTGAAAGGCTAACACAAGTACAATTCCATGTTTGATATGATATTAAATCGCAAATGATAGTCTTTGTGACTCCTATAAGAGACACAACTATGTATGTAGACCAAGCTTTAGTGCGATGGATTTATGTGGCAATCTTGCTAGGTCCAAGAAGTGCTAAGAAAGGAAGAGCCAAGAGAATAAGCCTGGTGTGTCCTTGTCTAATGACCTGGAAGAAGTGAAGCTGACTCCTGTTAAAAGTGTGAAAATTGGCAAGGACTTTTCCCCCGAGGTCCATAAAATTCTTAGGGCCTAGAATATGAGGGCTAATGCCCTATCAAAAGGTTAGGGGGAAGACTTCATGGAAGAATTCATGGAACCATCGATCTACTTATTAGACCACCATGCCTTCACAGATGATTGAAGACAACCAATACGACTCTATCTTAAGACTGGGACCCTAAGTAGGACACCTGAGGAACAAAGGAAGACAAGGATATGATTAGGAAGGTTCATCATAGCAGGAGGTGCACTATACAGGTGAGGTTTCGCTTCACCCTTACAAAGATGTCTGACTCCTTAATAAGGACATAAAGTCCTCAAAGAAATCAAATGTGGAGATTTCAGAGACCATATTAGCATGGATTCCCTACCACAGGGCACTGAGGTAAAGATACTTTTAGCTGACAATTCAAGGGGATGCTAAAAGATTCATACAACGATACAACTTCTGTTAGCTTAACTCTTAGATACAGAGGTGGCCATCTTCTAACATTTCACTAGTAGCTGACCCTTGGCCCTTTGCTGTGCAAGGCCTCTACCTAATTGGAACGATCCCTATTGTACCTATATAAGTGAAGTATTGCATTGTGGCTAACAAATATTTCACTAAGTAGGTGGTGTCAAGCCCCTGGCAACAACAATGGTTGCTCAAATCATAAAATTCTTGTGGAAAAATATAATCTCCTAATTTGAATGCCAATTAGCCATCATTAAAGGCAAAATAAAGTAGTCTGATAATCAGCAGGTGCATGGTTTCATCAAGACCAAAGGCATTCATCTTTACTTTGCCCCTGTGGCCCATCTGTAATCAAATGGGCAAGTTGAAGTCACCAACCAGACTATTAAAACAAGGTTAAAGAAAAGACTATGCGAGGCTAAGGGAAAGTGGACGAAAGAGCTATCTAGTGTTTTGTGGGACTATAGAATGGCACCATGAAGGCCAACAGGTGAAAGCCCCTTCACTATCGTTTACAGTATAGAGGCACTTATACCTGTGGAAATCATGCACCCAACCTTACGGGTTGAAGCATTTGATTTCGAAGAAAATGATAAATTGCTGGAAATAAGAATAGATCTCTTGGAAGAATTGAGGGAAGATGCCCGAGTTTGCATAAGTGTTTTCAAACAATGAATAACCTTAGCCCATGATGGGAGAGATAAGAAAAAGGTGATCCAAGTAAGAGGAATGACCTTTATTAAAGCCAATCTGGCATGAAGAAACCTAGGATAGGGAGCATCAAGGCAAAATTGGGATGGACCTTTCTTGGTAAAAAATAAATTCAGGAAAGGAGTTTACAATTTGATGGATTCTAAGAATAGGAAGATGCCCAAGACCTACCACTCTGATGCCCTACAATCTTACTTTGTACGAATGATTTAATGAAGGCATTAATTATTTGAAATTCTATCTTATGAATAAATTTCAATGGATTGACATACGAGGCCCTCGAACAGGCCACTAGGAAACAAGAACCTAAGATTAGGTCTCAAAAACAGCTACCAGATAAAGATTATCAAATTTGCCAGTTTATAATGATGAAAGGAGTCCTTGATAGGGCTCTTAGAAGTGAGGCCACATGGATGGCTTAACCAAGCTCGGGATGAGTGAAACACCAAAGAAAAACTTTTTGATGAGGCTAGCCAATGGGACATGACCCTAACAATTATTTGAGGCTAAACCAGATTAATGAAAATAATGCCCAGGGTTATAGACACACAAATAGAAATGAGGCTAAATTAAAGAATGATGGATGAATAAAAAGACTTCATTAACTCTATTTAAACAATTACATCTTTACAAAGTTTTTTTTTCTTTGCAAATAAGAAAGCATGATTGGAAAATGGCTCGAATAAGGCAATTGCTAGCAAAAATGGTTGCTGGTTTGGACTTCTAATTTGAAAGCACGGATCATATGATGAAGGAGGTTGGCACACCAAACCTTGTAGAAATAGAGCCTATTGATCCCAAGGGTAACAAAAGGTACTTCCAAAAACCTTAGGATGGTATCTATCGAACAAGACCCAATAAGGAGGACACTTAAAATTCATCATCAATAAAAGCCTTCTCGGTATCTGCCACCACTAATCATTTTTCAAAAGGTGCTACCCCACCTTCCTCTCCTTCGGCCATGTGTCAAAGTCTAGACTTAACTTTGTATAGCCAGAAAGGAAAGAAATGTCTAAGTCCAAATGCTTTTGCTCTACTTGGAAGTTATAAGAAAGGAAGTCATCTTTGATTTCCTTGAGGGCATCCATGCCTTGATGGTCGATACAAGCTCCTTGATGCATACATTAGCTTTCTGAAAAAGCCCCTGATGCTCCTCCCACTTGGTCCAAGTGACCCTGCCAATACGCTCTAGATGGTTAGAGAGAAGAACAACAGCAGTTGAGTTCAAGCTAGCTTTACCTCGAGGTGCCAACGAACCCAGCTGAAGGTCCACCTGGATAGCCAATAACTTTCTCTCGGCACTCTCTAGATGACCCCCAAATTATTGGGCCTTGGAGGAAGCCAAGATTTCCCTCTCCTCAACTTTGCGAAAAGCCTCAATTGATTTAAGCAAAGCCATTGGTGAGCTTCTTGTGCTTCTTCATCTTCATCTTCATCTTTCTGAGCACATTAACCAGTGGCTCACAAGCAATGCACTTCACCCACAGCTCCTTGTTTAATACCATATTCGATGACCTAAAGACATTGGCCTATCTGGCCAGCATCTTCATTGCCCTTTCCTAGGCAACACGTTTTTCCCCTCTGGAGAAGGTGATAATGGCCTCTAGCAATAAAAAATAATTATGAAGAAGTACTCACATACAAATGCTATATTTATGAAGAATGATAATAAATGTACTTGAAGGAAGCCAGCCACTACATTCATCAACTAGATACTGTCCCCACGAGGAGGATTAGCAAAATGGTGCCGATCCCTAAGGGTCCTAAACCCCCTTAGACTATGGTGGTTGATATTGAACCTATCTTCCAAAATTGACTCATCCAGACCCACCACACACTAGGAATTGAACACTTGGTCTGGCAGGATCCCCTTAAGCACTAGACCATGATTCTATACTTGGCCCTGCTCGGGGACCAGGTTCTATGGCCTGTAATAGGTGTTGACCTTACTAAGAGAGACAAACTCCTAGTAAGTAGGCCTTACAATAGGTTCCACTGATCCCCCTTCAGGGGCCTTTTATGGAACAACCACTTAAGGAATTACTGTAGGGGAGAAGGAAAAGAAGGTCTTCACATTTTCTAAAATGAAGTCCCCGATGTTTTCTCCGATGACTTCTGAGATGCGGCCGTGGTGAATGAAGGTCCACTCCCCTTTGGGACACTTCGTGAGAAAAGCTGGATGAAAAGATCCGCAATCAACATAGAATGACATCAAATCAATGCCATTGAGGAAGAGAGAATTATCAAGTGAATGATTCATACCATCGCTCATGTTTTGTGAAGTCTTAGCCCTCTTGGAAGCCAAAGAATGGGTCCTCTTTCAGACTACCCGAGGCCTTTTATTTGGGGGAGATCGCTTAAGTTGTAGTACTAAGAGTGAAGACTTGAAAGCAAGGATCATGGGTGCATCCCCTCTATCCTGGTGGAATGAACCACCTCTGCTAGCAAATTTAGAGCTTACAAGCATCAGCTAGCTTGGTGGCAATACTCTTTCACTACTTCGACTGTTCCTTAGCATGATTGCCCATATCTGCAATGAATTAAAATCGAGTTAACAAATGGAACCAGGATAGAAAGATAAACATGTAATGAGTATGATTCTTAGGATAAGGTGGACCTCATTGGGCTCTGAAGCCCACCTTAAAACACTCCACGAATGACCCATTTTGCCCTGAAACCTACTCAACTAGATTCACCACATTAGGTAAGATAGGTGGGTCCTACTGATTTTTGCCCACTTGAGCATCATCACCTCTTTTTTTATATAAGGGATAGGGAGTAGACGCGTAAATTTCTTATTCCTCACTACACACTCTAACCACGTGAAGAGGCCATTGTATGCTCTGTGCCCCTCAGATCCCTTGTATAGTATAGGGCCTTGGACAAGGGGTTGTTGGTGGATTATCGTGAACTCACAGGGGAAGCCCCACTTTGTCTCCCTTAAAGTGTAGAAAAACCGATCCTTCCAATTAGTCCACGAATCCTTATAGGAGATAAAAATGAAGGACTTATTTCCCCCTTAGTTTGATAGGGGCAATGTGGAAGAAGAACGAATACTTCTTCAGCTCCAACATGTAGGATTGGAGAAAAACTTCCAAAAATTGGTCCACCACCACCATTCTATAGTAGATGATGAAGTTTAATGTGGGTGAAGAAGTGTCAGTTGTGAGGATGGAACTTGATCATGCTTGTACAATTGCTCCACCAAGGGGTGGAGAAAAAACCAAAGCCCTACTTGTAGTTGGCCCACAAAGACCATTAGAACATTAGCCCTCATATTGCCCCCAGTATGGCCCTCATATTTTAATACCTAGGCCTTCCTTAAGGCAACCCTTCTAGACGATAATCTTGAAGACACCATCTAGAAAAACCAGTGGAAAGAAGATAAGGGCTTCCGCCAGTGAAGAACATATTGTGGAAAAAGAAAGAAAACCTAGCAAGCAATAACACAAAAACAAAAAAAAAAACTAGGCTAGAAAGAAACCAATAATCCAACATGGAATCATAATTAAACAATGATAATGAAAATAGGCAAGAAGATCTAAAATTCATTACTTTATCAAATTGCTCTTCCTAGAACAAAAAAAAACTAGAAGAAATAATCCAAGCGAATGCTAGAGAAAGAACTTCGGGAGGAAGTAAAAGAAAGCACCAACAGGCAAAAATAGCAAAGGCAGTGAACCGGTAAAAAGAAAGTGTTAAAAACCCTACCCTATTTATATGGGAAATTATGACCCTCAGGTAACCTTCTTAAAATTTTCTATCAGTATGAAAGAATATTTAGGCCTAAAACGGGTAGACACGTGGCAAAGCATATTTACTAGAAGAGTCACACTCAGTCACTTTCCTAAAAAGGCATTTAATAAGCGTTGTTTTGCCTCCCAACATGACAGTTTAGTCTACCACGTATGGCAGAGATGGACAATTGTCATCAACTTGTTACAATCCAATGACGTATCTATGCCTTCCTCTAGAAGTTGTTGGAAGGGGCATAATGCTAGAAAGAGAGGCATCACACCTCATTTATATGGCGACATATTAAGGTAATTGATGGACGGTGAAGATGGGCATCATAGCCCATCTTAAGACAGTGGCACATCTAGAAATGACCTCCCTCAGAATTACTATGACCCTTCATTGAAAATGTAGGGCCCAAACCCACATTTCTAAAGGGGACGGAGTTATTGATATTACACGAGCTTGCATATGGCTCATTTTGAGAAGGTCTATAATGAGGTCTGACTCAAGATGGATTAAATAAGAAACTAGAACAAGATGGAAATGAATCCCCAAATTACCGGATAATTCTCTATCCAAAAATGATCCTCTTAGATTCCTAAGACCATATAAAGAGACTCCCCTGCCCAGTCTCAAGGTATGAAAAACTCACTTTGCATTTTACTATCAACTACTTTCACCAGTAACTGACTTGATCATTAGAGAGTTTCCCTATGGAAAAGCATCCCAGGGATCTAATGTTATTTTTTGTTACAGGAACTCCGATTCACCATCTCTGAAGCTTCTAACCTAATCCTACATGGTCTAGACGTTCCTACTTTTACTATCATCACCTTTTAGGCTCGTAGAACCATACATTCTTAGTACATAGGAAAGTTTTTCGTACGACTATGCTACATTGTATTAGAGCCATGGCATGGAATATAATTGGATGGGTTAATTACATATGTGGCCTTTAGCCTCTAATTCTTATTCTATTTTGGACCCTAATCTTGATTTCTTGCATAAAAAGTCTTTTTACCTCGTTTAAGTGTTATGTGTTGGTCCTTCTGTTAACTACAGTCATTAGGGCACTTGCTCTTACTACGGCATGATGTGCAAAGGGAGGAGAGAGAGGCATGTCACAATGAAGAATTTTGTAAACCAGTATTTGATTGAAACCAAAAATTGAAGTAATCCAAGCAAAATTGAGCCTTCAAACCATAGGGTTATTGTTCTTTGGCCTTAACAATACAAAATTGAGCCATCAATTAGTGACTTTCATGAATAGTGGTGGCTGAAGAAGGACATGACTGTGGTGGGTTGGCAGGATGGTAGTTTGATTATTAGATATGAAAGTTTCAAGGTTTTTAAGGAAAACATAAAATTTTTAGGGGTTAAAACTACTTAATGCCTCAAGTTACTGAAAGGCACCAAATAGAACACTTAAATATGGTTAAGGGCTATTTATGCAAGAAATCAAGGTTAAGGTCCAAAATAGAACAATAACAAAAGGTTAAGGGAAATATATGCAATTAACCCATAATTTAACATTTTGTAGTTTCTTTTTATTTCAATAAAATTCATTTTTCATCCTTAGGAATTTCATGTCAGCCTAAATTGATCCCTAACTTTCATTTTATCCTCTTAAAGTATCCAATATGTCAAATTGAGTCCTAAACATCATCACTAGGCCAATTTCACAATTAAATTTGATAGTATTTTGGGAAAAATGCCAATGTTAGTCCTTAAATTTTCTTCCTCCCACTTAAAGAACCCTTAATCCTCTAAATTTAATACTTTATCCTTTTCTTTCTCTCATCCATTCCAATTTCCCAGGAAAAAAAATCAAATTTGATGATCATCATTGCTACTAATTCTTCTTCTTTCTTTATCTGCCTACATTATTGCCCCTCAAACACCATTTCCCTTTTTGCCGCCATGCTAACGCTTTGATGTCCCTCCTTTCAAGCCTAGCATAATCATCCTCGTTGGCGTCCTCACCATGAATTTGCCATTTTTCCTTCTTCATTGTTGTTCTTCACTAACGCATTGTTACTTCTTCTTCTGGTCATTTTTTTTGTTGCCATGTTTGCTTATTTTTATCAGTTTTTCTCTTGTGGTTACTGCAAACTATCCCTTTTTAACCAATTTGGGTCATGGATTACTAAGCCTCAATTCTCAATTTAGGGTTCACTGTTCATTTGTTTCAATTTTCTATCTAATCACGAGCAGCTTGAACTTTCCATCAAATGAGTGGCAGGGTCATAAATCATCGTACGACACAGGGTTCTCGATTGACTTTGTTTTGGGGTTGGCAGCAATA
This sequence comes from Aquilaria sinensis, assembly GCA_005392925.1. NCBI lineage: Eukaryota > Viridiplantae > Streptophyta > Magnoliopsida > Malvales > Thymelaeaceae > Aquilaria > Aquilaria sinensis. The sequence continues at coordinate 19,141 of SMDT01003226.1, read as the reverse complement.
GAGTGGGTGGAAGCGATGTCTGGGGAGCATGCAGTGGAGGATGGGATAAAGAAGGTGGACACTTGGGCAGAGCTAGCATAGGAAGAAAAGCATTTAAAAGAGGTGACAGGAAAGGTGGACTTTGGGGAGGTTATGGGCGGGGTGGAGAACTTTTAAGGAGGCAATAGGAGAGGATGAGTACATGGGGAAGGGTAAAGGGAAAGAGCTTGACTCAGATTTTAAGGTAGAGGGGGTGGGAGCCTTGGTGGAGATGACAACAGCAACAACAATGGCCACAAAGAGAAGGGCAACCACAAAGAGGTGCTTCTATGCCATGATTTGGTTCGTTAATGCTTCAAGAGAGTGATTCAAGAAAAATGCAGTGGATCGGTGAAGAAGACCAAGCATCGTAAATATAGATGAGTGATTCTAGGAAGTTGGAATGGATGAGAGAGAGAAAGAGTATCAAATTTATAGGTTAAGGGTGCTTTGACTAGGAGGAAGAAAATATAGGAATCAAAGTTAGTATTTTCCCCAAAAATTCATCAAATTTTACTATAAATTTGAAGGAATGACAATGATTGTGACACAATTTAATACGTTGGAAACTTTAAGAGAATAAAATTAAGGTTAGATGTTTAGTATAATGCAAAAAGGTTAGGGACGATAGATATATTTTACCCTTTTTTATTTTTTCAAGAACCAAAATGGAAAAACTCAACCACCAAATTACTGTAATTTTTTTTCTAACATACGTGAATAATTTCTTTGGTGTCATTTTCTCTTACCAGTTGAGATCTTATATAATTCAATCTATGATTTTTTTGGGAAAACTTACAATTACCCCATTAAGGTCACCCTAACTTACAATTTGATTATTAGTTTTGAAAACCTACACTTTGCCTTGTTTTTTTTTTTTACATTGTCTAATAACAAATCCTGAAATCTTAATTTAAATTACATGATAGTCATATTTCAGTAATTTCAATCTCTCTAATTAATAGACATTTTAAATTATTAGTTTTTTCTCTCTGTAAATATATTTTTCTTCCTATAAATGCATATCAATATTTTCTAAGATGTTGGTTAACTGTGAAAAAATATCAAAAATTTTGAAATTAAAGAATAATTGTTACGAGATAGTTTAAATTAGAATTTTAGAAGTTGATGTCACATGAAACTAAATACCGTGGTATACAGCAGTATACCACTTACCACTGGTAAGTGGTACACTCTATAAATATTTTCACATTTTATCATTTTTCACATGAAATACTGCGGTATTTCGCATACCAATAACTTTTTATGTACATTTTGTCAAAAAATCATGGTATACCGTAAATACGGTGAGGTAAATACCGTAGTATTTTATTTTTCACACACATGTGTAAGATATTTTTTTAATCATTTTACATAAAAAATACAATATGTAAATATATAAAATAGTAAAATACAATTAGTACACATATTTTAACATAAATAATTACTTTTATTTTTTTTTTACATTTTCCTTTACTTTTACTTTTGCTTTCATTTTTTTTGGGTATTAGAAAATGTATTGTTATTATTAAAGTATTGTCTTTTTTCTTGTATCAATAAATTAGTTGTTTTTGTAGGTAATATTTATTTTGCTATATATATAACATTTTTTATGTTTTTTGTATAAAAAATATCTTCTATCATATATATTTTATTTATATTTGAAAAATTATGATGAGAAAAATTAGAATACATATAAAAGATGTAAAAGAAATTTTATTTAACTTATTTCATCTTAAAATAATATTCTAAAATTAATTTTTTTGTAAAAATAGTAACTGTATGCAACATCATATATCATGTAGTATACTTTAAAAATATAGGGTACGATATACCTAGTAGTAACAGTATTTAACACCTTGATTGTCAGATACGATAAAGAAAGCAGATGATAAAGTCATCTATAATATTCCTTTTTTGATTTATGAAAGGCTCACTTAAAAAGGACTTTCAATTCAACGTCGGATAATAGCGCAAAGATGTTAGTAGTTTTTATCTATTGGATGGACCATATTTCAAGATGAGTAAAAGAAAAATGGGCAAGAATACCGAGGGATGAAAATGAAAATCTTTTAATGAGTTCTATCAGAGTGTTTTTTTTTATATTTCTCATAGTTCAATATGAAATTAAATGAAATGTGAAGCAAATAGTGCCATGTTGGCCTTGAAATTTCACGTTTCTACTCATTGGGCGTCGGATAATTCCTAGAAAATACCGTGAAGCTCCCTCCTCTGCTCTTTCCCTTCTGTGTGTGTATTTTGTTGGTTCACCACAGATGGCTTCACCATTCCATATAAACCCCTAGAGATCAGACTCTACCGCTCGTCCAACAATCAATTTGCACTGCCTAGAATTCACGGAGCCCTATGCAAAGCATTTGCGAGGCAGTGATCCATGTTATCTTTCTAGCCTTAGTGCTAAGGATATCATAAGCCACGTAAGAGAGCAGAAAAAAGGTTTGAACAGTCTCTATGGTGAGGTGGGAGCTCTAGTGAGAGGCCAGTCTACTTACAAACGAAAAAGGACTCACTCTCCTATTCGTCGATTGTCCCTTAAGATTCTGATAGGAAAATGAACTAGATTTAATGGGGACTCTAGCTATGAGGTTTAGGTTTTCAGAGATGTGGGCATGGCTACTTGGCCTTCTAAAAGAGAGCAAAGATTTTTAGGGTTTGATCAGCATCAAACCCTATGGGAGTAATGAGGATATTAAGCGTCAATTGTCGTGATCTCGGTCGGCCCTTGGCAGTGTATCATTTGAAAAATTTAGTATTGATCGACCTACTCTTTTATTTATTATGGAGACTAAGATGAACGGTAATGCTAATAATATCAAACTCTCATTTTTAGGATATTCTAGTTCTATTTTTGTTGATGTAGTAGGAAAATACAGTGGCTGATGGCAGGGTTGGCTTTCGAATATCCAATGCTCAGCATTGCATATAGATGCCCACTCAATATTTATGATAGTAATGGATGAAAGAGGGGCTCAGTGGTATTTGGGACTAGTCTATGGTCACCTATTCATTTCTGATAAGCTTATATTTATTATATTTATTTCTCTCATATTTAGTATGTTTTAATATGTTTTGAACCTTAAATATATATTTTGAGTATGTTTTGTAGCTTAGAGCATATATGGACTTAATTGATTGAAAATGAATTTAATTTTCCATTTTATAAGTTTTAATTTGGTTGTGCTCTTTCAGGATGTTGACAGATTGGTGATGTTCCGGTAGAAAAATTATTTCTTGAGCTACAGAGATCGGAATGAAGTGATTCTTAATTCATTGGAAAGCTAACATCTGGAGCTACAAATCACATTCAGACCATGAAACCCAGTTTGCAAGTTAAGAGAGTCAAATTCAGCTTCAAAGTCGCGATTTGCGAGTCACCGCCAGTTCAGAAGCAGTTGCGGTATTTTGGGCATATCTTTGGCTGTAGATGTCCGTTTTATGCAATTCAGGTGTCATTTCGAAGATAAGAAAGAGATCTACAACTTTTATTCTTTTAGTTTTGAGAAATAATGCCTGAATCAAGGTCGAATATCAGCTTGAAGTTACTGTTGCTGTTCTGGAGCATTGCTTGGCTGACAACTTTGAAACCTTATAGTTATTTTGAATCTTTTGATTTGTTTGGGGTACTTTTGTAACAATATAGAAAGTTTAGGAAGTTTTTATGAGTTTAGCCATAGATTTTAGTTTTCTTTGGCTTTTAAGCGTGGCTGCCGCCGCACCCCCCATCTCCATCTCTTTTTCCTAATTCTAGTTTTAGTTTCTTTTATTCTTCTTTGTTTTTCTTTCGATCATGGCTGAGTAATTTTCTAGTTCAGTTTTAGGGACGATTTCCATTGCCAACACCGGTTGTGAGGATTGATTTTTCTTGCTTAAACTTTCTTTAATTTCAAGTATTTAGTTATTTGTTGTTCAGATTCATTGCAATTAATTTTCCTGTTCTCGCTTGTTGAATTGGTTCTGCAATTATAAATCTGCTTGATTTTCTTTCAACCGCTTAGGTGAAGAATTCAATTAGAAGCAAGTGAATTGATTGGAGATTGCTTTTATTTCTGGTTAGTTCATATGAAGAAGTAAGACAGGTTAAATTGTTCAAGCTTTTGGATTGTTGCCTGGAATGAACTTTTTGGTTCATTGATCTTAATGCTGATTTTGAGATAATTAGAAATTGCTTTTCAATATCTAGTTACTCAAAATTAAGAAATTAATCTGAAGCTTTTTCTGATTAATTTTACTGCTGAATTCTTAGGGTTCTTTTTAGCTTTAAAGGGAGTCCTGTTTATTTTCTTGAATTGAAGAAATATTTTCTTTCGATGATCAATTGCGTGATTGGAATGGATAATCAACCCTGAACTGAGCGTTTTTAGTATTGGTTAATTTCATTTTGATTCTACAGTTAATTTATTTAAGCTTTTAATTGAAGAAACCCCCCAATCTTTTATTTCAGTTTTCTGACAGAAAGCTTTCAGTAAAGAAAAAAAAATATCCTTTGGGATTCGACCCGGTTTTTACTGCTAGACTATAAATTTATTTATTCTGAGTTGTTAGGGATACCAGAATTATTTTTTGCGGTTTCGACGATCGACCAATTTCCAATAGAGAATTAATCTAGAATTGTATTAGAGAGATTATTTAGCCACTTAATGGACCTTTACTTCTGATTATAGATTTGAAGCAAGTATTATCATGCAAGGAAAAGACTAGAAAAAATGCTTATTTATGCTCGGGGCGAATACCTTTAGTCTTTTGTGGAGGATATGAATTTCATTCACTTGCTAGCTAGTGGGCCATTATTCATGTGGTCCAACTTTCAAGAAAGGGATGAGGCTGTTTTTGAGGTCCTTGATAAAGCTTACTATAATGAAGAATGGCTCCAGCTTGCTCCGAGTATGAAACTAGTGAATTTGGCTATTCAAAGATTAGATTATGCCCCATTATTATTGGATTCTTTTTCATTGACAATTTTTCATCATCACCCTATATAGTTTGAGGCCTTTTGGTTGGATTATCCAAAATGTGAAAAAATTGTGAAATCTTTATAGGCTCAAAAAATTCAAGGATCCAAAATATTTCAAGCAACTTCCAAGTGTTCTAAAAAAATTAAAGACTTGGAACATCAACTAGTGTAAATGCAAAGTGCTAGTACTATATTGGCCAATAATTCCTTATGCAGTCATTACATGGACAATATGTATCTCTTCTAGTTGATGAAAGTGTATGCAGCCTCAGAAATCTAGGATCAAGTGCTTGGCTTTGGGCGATAAAAGTAAAATATTTTTTCATCTTGGTACAAGAAATAGAAGGCTCGAATCTTGTATCTCAGCCATGAAGTTAGCAAATGACACCTGGATCTATGATGATGAGGATATTTACCATCAAATAAGGTCATATTTTTTGATTCGTTACAATGCTAATCTAGTTCAGCAAGATGATGCTCAATGGGTTCTTTATTTCAATATATCAAATGTGTTTTCTCGTCAGCAACAATGTTATCTTAGAGGCCCTTTTTTAAAAACAAATCAAAAGAGTTACCTTGGATCAAGATAATTTAAAGGCTTTTGGCCCAAATAGTATCCCTCTCATCATTTTGAAAAAGCTATGGCATATAATGGGAAACTTTATTTCTAAAACTAATTTATCCTTCTTGAGAGGTCTTTTGCTTTGAAAATTAACTGTATTTATTACCATGATTCCTAAGATCATAGAGGGTCACATGGTTGATGATTTTAGGACAATTAGTCTTTGCAAAACATTTTACAAAGTGATTTCTAAGACTATGGTAATTTTTTTTTAAAATCAGTGCTTCTTCCTTAGTCTCTAATTATCAAATACATTTGTTCTAGGTCACAACATTCAGGATAATATCATCATTATCCATGAGATCCTTCATGCTATTGAGAATGCAAAGGAGGGAAATGGCCTTAGAGGCTACAAAGAGTGTTGAAATTGGATATCAGAAAAGTGTATGATAAACTTTAGTTATCTTTCTTTGAAAATGTACTTCATGCCATGCAATATCTTGAATCATGGATAAATCTAATCGTGCAATGTGTTTCCACTATAACCTTGACATGCTCATATTTAGTCATGTTTTTTTATAGGTTTACCCTTATATTTGCTTGTCTTTTGATGTGTTTTTGTTATGATATGGTGCTTAATTGTTCATATTTCATTTTCAAGTCATATTTCAACTTTATGATAGATAAGAAGGATTTTCATGAAGTTTTGGAGCTAAATTGTAAGTTTTGGAGAAGTTTTAAAGCTTACATGCCCTTGTACACGTCGATGTCCCAAATTGTGTTGAATTAAGCAAAATTTTAAAGTCTAGAGAAGTAACACGGCCTTTTACATGGCCGTGTATCAGCCCATGTTTGTCTAATTTTTAGGGTTCCTCAAGATTAGCTAAGAAAAAAAAGAGAGGCAAAAAGAAAGAGGTGGAAAAAGATAGAAAAGAGAGTTTTTCACGGAGGAAGGTTGTTGGAGGCAATTCAGATGATCAACACCGTTCTATGAGCGTCGAAGTAGAGATTTCTTGGAGAAGAAGAAATTCAATTATGGATCATTCTTTTCTTAGTTTTCTTTTGTTTCTTTGGTGTTTACTTTACAACACCATGAGCTAAACTTTTCCTACTCATGCTTAGGGTAGATGAACCCTAGGATGATTTTATAATTGTGATTATTTCTGGTTTAATATGATTATTATTATTATTTTTTTGCAATTTATCTAAGTGCTTTGTTGTGTTGATTAATAGTAGATAGCCTATAAATTTAACGAACAATAATCACTATTTGATAAAAGGGATATTGTCGTAACCGGTAGTAATAGGTGCAATATAATATCTCTAGATTAGGGTGAAACCTAGTAATGGGTTATAGGACTTATAATGCATACTTAGAAAGCACAGTAGGCCTAGACACCATATCGGTGACTTAAGAATAGAGTTAGTGTAGCGGAAATAATAGGGAGCTAATTTACATTAGGTAGTACTCTACTATCTAAGTTAATCACAATCCTGTTAAATTAGAGTAAAAGCAACACAAATGACATTCTAGGAATTCAATTCTAAGTATGAGGTTTCTTATCATTGATTGTTTTAGTTATTTTCTACTACTTTTTGATATTTTGTAGTTTGTTTTACTATATTAGTTGGTTTAGTTAATTCATAGTAGTTAGTTAAACAATTCCTCTTAATTGCCGGTTAGATAATAGAGAGATATTGAGTACCGTAAATAATCTCCATTCTTTGGGAAAAATGATCTTGGTACTTGCCACATCTATACTTTGATGATAGGTGCGCTTGCTTGTGAGTTCACATGTTTATTTAAGTATAGAAAGATTTGATGCTTCATTATTACTAGTGTAGTGGGAAAGGTTTGTTGTGAACTATGAACACACCAAGTTTTTTGGCGTCGTTGCTGGGGAACATTTGTTGAGTTTGCTATTTGAAAAATTAATCTCTATTAATTGAGCCATTTTTTTATTATGGTATTTTATTTGAATTTTTAGGTTATTGATTTCTTCTTTTTTTCTTGCAGAAATTTTGGTGTATGACTCGTAACCATCTCAGTGAAGTTGTTGAAGTGGATCTAAAAATTGAAAAAAACTTGACAAAACCCAAATCCTCAAGAGGTCTCGAGTCACAACCATCAAATTGTGAGTTAGAGCAGTAAGGAGAGAATCAAGAAGGATTAATCATGAAGGACTGCAATCAAGCGAGGACTATGTTGGAATATGCTAAGCCTTCTTTTGAAAGAATGGAATCGAGTACTGTTAGACCTCTTGTCAATGCCAAAAATTTCAATACCAAGTTGAATATTATTCATATGGTGCAAAATTGTGTTTAGTTTGATGGCTTGGTGGATGATGATCCTAATGCTCATATTGCCAGTTTCATAGAGATATACAATACGTTTAGAATTAATGAAGCTATTGAGGATAACATTCGATTGAGACTATTCCCGTTCTCATTGAGAAGAAGAGCTAAGCAATGATTGACTTTACTTCCAAGAGGTTCTATTGCCACTTGGAATGCTCTTGTCGAGAAGTTTTTATTGAAGCATTTTCCTGCAGCTAAAGATTGTGAAGTTGCGTAATGATATTTCTACTTTTAGTCGGATTGATTCCGAGACATTGTATAAAGCTTGGGAATGGTTCAAGGACTTATACAGAAAGTGTCCGCATCATGGATTACCTACATGGATACAAGTACAAATGCTCTATAATGGTCTGATTTATGCTTCCAAGCAAATGATCGATGCAGTAGCTAGTGCTACCTTGAATAGCAAGACACCTGAAGTAGCTCAAGATTTGACCGAGGAGATGGTGATTGACAATTATCAATGGCAATTATTATCTAGGATTAAGTTGAATAGAGTAGCTATGATTCAAAATTCTGATGCTTATGTAGTTCTAGCAAGTTAAGTTAAAGCTTAAAAGAAAAAATTTAGAAATTTTTCAGCTAATCAGACCCAAGCGGTGTTACAATACAAAGTTTGTGAAAATGGTCATTCAAGCAATGACTGCAGATGACTAGTTGGTTCAACAAAACTGAGCAAGTAGACTGTGTTGGAAATCCATCGAGGTTGTAGAATAATCAGTACAGTAATACGTATATTTTGGGGTGGAAGAATCATCTCAAGTTTTCTTGGAGTAATTAGAGATAAAAATTGCCTAGTTTTCAACATTGACCACAGCAAGAAAGGAGGCCAACTATGGAGGAATTAATTTCCAAGTTCATGCAGCAATCTAATGCTAGGATTGATGTGATAGAATCGGAGCTATGAAATATGAGAGCTAGCATTAGAATTGTGAGACCTAGTTGGGACAACTTGCCAAAATATTTTTTGAAAAGCTGCAAAGAGCTTTTATTGGTGATTACCAAACCAAATCTTAGAGGAGTTTTCAATCGAGCTTTATCACAAGGTGGATGGCCATGTGGAAGTGAAGACGTTGGAAAAAGAAAAACCACCTTGAGTAATCGAGGAGAACGTTAGGCCAATAACGTTAAACCAAGCACTTCTTGGGAGGCGATCCAAGCATTAATCTTTTCATTTAATTTCATTTTCATTTTATTTGCTCTTTGTTTATGCTAGTTAATTAGCTTGTGTTTTTCCTACGATCTTATTTGTGTTGTGATGTAGGAATATAGAGTATTTAGAGAAAAAAATTATGTTTAAAGTGGGAGAAAAAGGTTAAGTTCAAATTTGGGTAACTTTGCAAAATTTTAAAGGTTACAGGAGCCAAACACATGTTTGAACACTCCTGTGTTAATCAACATGGTTATAAATATAGCCATGTTTGATTTTAAAAAAAATGATTTTTCACGAAGGATTTTTATTTGAGTTACAATAGCCAAACACTAGTTATGTCTAAATCATGTTTAAAGGCGTGTTTCACAACATGGTATCATACATGGCCATGTTCTTACCCATGTTCTTAAAAAATGTAAAAAATCTAGAGCCCAAACACATGCACATACATGCCCATGTATAAAAACATGTTTATTTTACATGCTCATATACACACCCATGTTGGAGAACATGTTTCGTCTCTATGTCTTACATTTTTTTTGTTCCAAAGTATATATATAGTCAATTATATGGCCACGTAATGAGGTGTGTTGAGTGTACACAATGGTGTACATGACCATGCTAACCCCCATGTTGTTATTCTATGCTCCAAAAAAATTTAGGGTTTAGAACACGTGGAACACCAGTGTTTAGCGGCATGTTGAGGAAGTTATAAGTAACACATGCCCATGTTACTATTAGTGTTGTGCCCAAAAAGCCAATCATGAGATGATTGTATTTTTGCACATTAAGTCATGATATTTTATTAAGGCATTAATCCAGCAATTATGTTTGTTGTTTTTGTTTCTGCGTAATGTAACAAACATAATTGTAACCCTAGAACAATGATATTCTTAAACGTCCCTGGTCTAGTATTATTGTCGAGCGGGTTGCAATAATACATAACGACTGGCATATGTGGAGACTAATATGAGATATGTAGTCTACATATGGGTACAAGTTGGAGAACTTGTGTACTGGACCAACCCACCATGAGAACACTATATGGATCGTTATATGAGTATCATAAGTGATTCTCATAGTGATCATGGTATATGTAGTCCTTCGACCTAAAATCATCAAGGTTCCCTACATGTGAGTCACATACTTTGATACTTTCCTTTGTTGCTCATAACTGAGTGAACTTGAACGAGGTCATTGGGTAGGCCACATATCATGCGGAGGGATTTGTATGATCAAGATGGGATTTGTCTCTCCTATGTAACGGGAGTGATATCTTCGGGCCCCTTGATAGAGTAAGACTTAGAAAAATGCATGGCCATGCTCGGATGAGTTGATATACGATATCAATGTCATCAGTTTAAGTTGGTCTACTCGGTAATCAAGAAACCAAAGATTGGGCTATACAAGAGTGACACATTCCATGTCTCGTGCTTAGTCTTGATATCTTGGACAAAGGGACAATGGCATATATCAGGGATGATCATAAAGGTTTAGTCGAATCATCGACAATCTTGTCACTTGGGTAGCAATGATGTGTTGCTAGACACCGCTCATTGCTTATGATCATAAATGTGATTTATGATCATTGCCAACATGGTAAGAGCCTATTGGGTCGCACACATAGAGCTATTTGGATCATTAGAGTGCATGGGCTAATAATTTGGGTTTTGGGTTCACAATAATTTCGTATTAATAATGAGCCCAATAGTTGAGCCATTATTAAGCCCGAAATTAAAGCCTAATTGGATTAGGGCTTTAAAACCCATTAGGCCTAGAAGTTGAGTCTCACTATAAATACAACTTCTAGTGAGAAATTCGCAGGTCTCCTTGCCCTAGCCTTCCAAAAAGGACAGCCGCACTCTTCTCTTGCAATTCCTTGGAAGACGCAAGCTAGCACTGCGAGCGCAAGAGAAACGCATCTGCAGGGACGCAGTGGAAGCGTGGTGATCCCGAGAGGCTCGTGTGGATACCATAGAGAGCTTGAACACGTCAACTGTTCAAGTTTTGTGATTCGACTCTACAGTTGAGTGAGAGATCTCAACCGAAAATTAGGTATGAAAATTTTCGAACACCCGGTTTACCCCGTTTCACTTGGATCCTGGAGGGTTTCGGTTAAATTCCGCTGCGCTGTTTGGCTCCCGAAACCCAACAGTGGTATCAGAGCTACTGGTGAAACCCTAAATCGGGATTGATGTTGAATTGCATGATGTTATGTGTTCGGTTGCTTTTTGGCCATGATTAATTAGATTGATTCATGATGTATGAAACCGGAACTCGTAATGAACATATGACATATATGAAGAAACCACACTAATTGGTTAATGAGATTAACCCGAAATTGAATGGTATGAGATACATATATGGATTAAGATTCTTGCAATAGTGCCAAAAACCCTAGCTGACCGGCCAGCGGGACCGCCGTATGCGAAGCGCCACATAAATAAAAACTGGTTAATCAACATGCGAAAATTGGCATGCATCTTTGTTGAATGAGATTTGGCATGATATGTTGATTGGTGATAGCCGAGGTGCCTATCAATGGCCGAGCTCCCAAATTTGGCGGAGTACTGACTTCGGCGAGGGAAACTACCAGCCGAGGTCAGAAGGATACACGATCCCTCTGGCCTAGTATAGGGAATTCGCTCCGTCAGGCAATGACAGGACCAACCTCGGTAGAAAGGTCGAACCCTATTCGGAAACAGAAGTACCCCTCGGGGGAACCATCCTCGGGAAACATATGCCCCGAGACATTAGAGTAACCTCGGAAGGTACGAACGAAGCATTTAAGGAGCCTCTGACACTTCCCCATAAAGTCGTCTTGTTACCACCTCATAAAATGGGAGAATTACAAGTGTGTCATAATGGCTAAAAACCATTATATTGTGTAATTCTCACCATAGTGTTTAAAGTGTGGGGGGTAAAAGGCATGATCAACACCTCCTTAAAAGTGTTCCAAGTTGGTAACTTGGCCCCCAAGAAAAGCCTTAAGGATTGCTTGTTTTTCAAGCAACCTATGGACTTTTTTGTAAGGTTTTGGAAATTCGGGTACTCAATTGCAAAACTCTCACAAAAGAGATTTGGAGAGTTATGGGAAGGATATGAATGGTATGAAAGTGCTATTGGAGGACCAAATTGCTTATGGAAGAGAACTAAGGACAAAGAAAACACAAAAAGGCATAAAGGACCTAAGTGTTCTAATGTAGGCCTTAAGATGTGTATGTCTATGACTTAAGTCAAATGGAAGTTTTGTGGGGTTATCCCACATAAGGAGGGCTGCTAAAGGAAGATAAGGATGGTCAAATGTGGGCCAAGAGATTAAGACTAAGAAACCATAGTCTTGTAGCAAGGAAAATGACATAAGACAAGGTTAAGACTACTTAAGTGTGTTTAGTGTACTTTTGACTATTTAAGTAGTCAAGACCACCTTTGCTCTCTAAATTTCGGCCTCCACCAGCAAAAAGACAGCCAGCCCTCTCCTCCACACTTCCTCCATAGCCACCATACCTTCAAACTCAAAACTACTTGCAATTGAAGTCAAGGAAGCACAATTGGAAGCTATTTGGTGCTATTGCTTGAGTGCACCTAGGATCAAGCTCCAATTTCAGCATACCCATCAAGGTAAGGGTTCTCTTGCTCTCATGGGTTGTTTTCTGTATTTTCAAGCAACCATGGAGCTAGGGCTAAGCTTGGAAGAGAGCCATGAGCTTGATGAACCAAGCTTAGTGAGGGGAGTGCACTTATTGAAGGTTTTGTGACCTAGTGTGAAGTGCACAGTGATGGCAGCGAATTTCTGGGTTTCTAGGGCCCAAAAGTTAGTACTAACTAGTGTTAAATCCTCCTAAGACCAAGCATTAGCTTGAGGAGGGCTGCCATAGTGATTTGGTTATGTTTATTATGTGTTTTATGGACTAACCTATGGTATATGCTGCTGCCACATTTCATGTGTTTGTTGTTTGTGTTTGGCTGCTGCATTTGGTTGCTATATCTTGTATATATGCATTGTGGTTTTTTTGTTTTAGTGTCTTTGGATGCAGGTTTTAATGATGGTTACATTGCCTATTGAATCCAAGTGCTACCCTTACTAAGTTTCTCAATGAAACTTACTCCCCTCAATTCTGTCATTTCAGGTCCAGCAGAAAGATCACCTTCAAACTAACCTTTGTGGTTTGAGTTTTGATCTGAAATTTCAGGTACATGAACTTCCATATGTCAAGTTATGATCTGGAAATTTTGGTGATTTTAGGAGCACATTTGGTATTTTTAATGGTGGTACTTACTGTGTTGTGCAGCAGCTGTCCAGCATCCTGTTTTTGGAGTCCATTGTGTCTCAGGACCTCCTGTAACCTAGGGTGCGTATTTAGCTGAGTTAAGACCATATTATGGTGCATGTATGCATGTACATGTAGTGTATGTAAAATGAGACAATTATGTGAACATTTGAGTAATGTTTTGGCTATGTAAGTGATGTGGTGCAAAGCTGCCTAAGTGTGAATGATAGGCTGCTTATTGTAAATTCTGTTTTGGCCACATAAAGTTGCTAGATGCAAGAGAATGTAATTAATATGTGTATTGGACATGTATGGGATAGCCTTGGAGGACTTTCCCCTTGTGAATGAAGTGTTTCCATGGTTTGGAAAAATTGTATGGGCAAAATGGTCCTAAAGTTGCCAGAATTTCGACTCTGGACATAAAGTTTAATATCTCCCTGTGTAGAATGAACTATGGTATGAAATTTTGACCACACCTAGAGGAAATCTAGAGGGTTAACTGGGATTTGGAATTTTTGGATTTAGAGCCCTGTAGCCAAAGATATGATGTTGCAAAGTTGGCTGAGTTACTGTTCATTTGGTCAGAATTTTGTAACCAACTTCAAAAATCCATAACTTGGTCCATAGGTGGGCTATTGATGTAAAACAAAATTCCTTGGTTTGCTCTAAGTCTCTACTTCATAATGGAGCAAAGAAAACAGGGGGGTATGAGGCTAGAATGATACAGTTTATTAGTGGAAGTTACAGGTGCAATAGCTGGCCACTAGAACTTAACAAGATTGCCTAATGTGTGGAAGCCAAAACTAAGACTTGTGCTTGTGTTTTCCTTCTTTGCTGCCATGGTGTGCATGCAATGTGAATATGTGTGTGATGGTTGGACCAATATGCATGTATTTACATAGTGCCCAAGAGGGCCACTTGGGTATGCACACTCAGGGTAGTGTTCTGATGGCCTACAGAACATTACCAATCTTGGGAGTCTAAATGCACAGTTTTGGCACCATAACTGGACTACCCCGGAGTGGGTAACACGTCTCCCAAATACATTTTGACACGCTATCACTGGGACACGCCATCAGAGGGACGCCTCGATATGACGCCCTCGGAATGACTAGGCTGTTAGACCAGCGACTTTCACTGAGATACACGTCCCTTCGCTCCCGAAAAAGCAGGGATCGCATCCCACCGTACACGTGTCATAATCTGGGACGGCATCTAGAGAGAAATGGCTTCTGCACGCCTCCTGTATAAAATACCCAGAAAGCGTTCTAAAAAGGGTAAGATGAAAAGTTCCCTTTGGAGACAAAAAAAAGCACATAATCTAGTTACTTGAAAATACTGACTTGGGCGTCGGAGGTTCCTCCCTGGGAATTCACACCGGGGACCTCCTAACCTGTGTTTTTCTAAAAAGCGTTTCAGGTATCCTCCACTGGGGAATTTCCTCTCAAAGTATTCTCCTCCATCAGAAGCACTCTCTGCTCTTACAATGACACACGATGAAGCCGCCGTAGGCCATCATTTGGCGCCGTCTGTGGGAACCCTGTCCCATGTCGCCGTCGTGGAGACTCGACGCTCGAAGGATAAAGGGATTCCAAAATCCCCCCTCGCACCTGAGACTCAACAGGCGACCCCTTTGCCTGTGGCAGAAACTTCCATGATGGAGGACGACCGTCCAGTAACGGTAACGATGAGCTTCCTACGGGATTTCCAGCATTCTATCGTTGCCGAAATCACTCAGCAACTTGATCAAAGGTTGCCCCAACCTTCACCCACTCAGAGAGCCTCACCCTCGACCATCCGTCGGGAAAGGAGCTCGCGATCCACTCACCGGAGTTCAGGGAGTGGAGACTCCCTTGACGCATATTCGACAGATGGTGAACCCGTTGAGACGCGCCCCGCCAGAGGGGGAGCCACAAAAGAGACCAGGTCCTCCTGTCGACGGAGCGCATCCCCTTACCAGAGGTCCCCTTCTCCTCCTCGCCGGAGTCGTTCCCCAAGGCGAAGAAGAAATTCGCCACTACCAGCAAACACACGACGACAGGAAGGAACCAGCACTGCCGCCCTTCTAAGTCATGGAAAGGATCCTGGGAAGGCTGGAAAAGGTGGAGAAACAGATCTCCCGAAAACCAGTCTGGTCCCGGTTGTCCGACTCCTACACCGGAGAGGAGTCGCCTTTCGTACGCGAGGTAGTAGAGGCGCCTATGCCCAGTGATTTCAGGGTTCCTCGTCTGGAAATGTATGATGGGCGGAGTGACCCCCAGGCGCACCTGACAAAATACAAGAGAAGCATGGTGCTCCATGGCGCGGACGACGCCACGCTCTGTAAATGCTTTGAGGTGACACTCTCAGGACCAGCAACAGCATGGTATGGGTCTTTGCCCCAGGGAAGTTTGTTGAGCTTCCAAGAACTATCTACTGCTTTCACCCAACAGTTTATTGGCAGTAGGCCAACTGCCAAAATGCCAGTGCAAATGTTTGACATAGCGCAAAAAGGAGGGGAGACCATCCGCGATTATGTTGAAAGGTTCAACCGAGAAGCACTGAGCGTACCAGACTTTCGACCGGAAATTCACATCCTGGCAATGGTCAGAGGACTGCGAAGGGACTCCCAGTTGTTCTATGAATTCTCCAAAGATCCCCCAGAAACTCTTGGGGAATTTTACAGAAGAGCCGAACAACACATGACGGCTGAAGAACTCAGGATGGGGGGACCTAAGGCAGAACACCTTCGCACCGAAGGGCCTGGCCACCAGCCGCACCATCAGAGCGAAGGGGAACGGTCCCGCAGGCAAAGAGGGAAAAGGCCTGCAGTATTCACGCCCCTGAACACCACAAGAGCTAGCATTCTGATGACCCTGGAAAGGCAAGGGACAGCAATCCCAAGGCCAAAGGCCATGGTCCCGGAAAATAAAAGGAATATGAAGAAATTCTGCCAATTTCATCGAGAACACAACCATGACACTGAAGCCTGTTACCAGTTGAAGAAGTACATCGAGTCCCTGATCAAACAGGGGCAACTTCGGCGATATTTGCGGATGCCTTCTCCAAAAGGGAGAAAAGAAGAGCAAAGGAGAGCAGATGATGAAGAGTATGACTCAGACAGACGACGGGACCGAAGTCCCCGCAAAAGTCTGCCACCCTCGGCGGGGATCATCCAAACCATCACTACGGGGATGCCCTCGGCCGAGAGAAAAAGGAAGATGAGAGAAGTCTCCATCATGGAGTACGGGAGCACCTCCCAAAGGCTCACCCGCAGGGACGGGTCTGTGATAAAATTCCCTCATGACGACCCCCTCCTTGTCATGGCAAGAATAGGGAGCTGGGACGTCAAAAGAGTACTCCTCGATGACGGCTCGAACGCCGACGTCATTTTTTCTCATCTGCTGGAAAAATTAGATATTTCAAAAAGCGACCTCAGCCCAGTCAGTTCCCCCACCTACGGCGTCGGACCATCTGAACTCCCAGTCCTTGGGTACATTGACTTGCCCGTGATGCTGAAAGGGGTCTCCTCCAAAAGCAAAGAAGACTTAATTGCCTCTGGAAGAACAAGATTTATAGTCCTTGATGTACCATCAGCCTACAACGCCATTCTGGGAAGGCAGACTCAGGGTAATTTTCACATTCGGCCAGACGTAAGATACTTAACGGTCACCTTCGCCACCGAAGATGAAGATGCTGAAATCTTCATTAATCAAGCCGAGGTTAGAAAAGTCTTCACGAGGGCCAGGCAAACCCCGACCAAGATCCAGGTGCACACTTCGATAGAAGGAAAAAAGGTCCTGATGGACGAAAGGGCAACAGCAGAAGAAACGGAAAGCCTCGAAAAAATAGAAACAGAAGATGTAGAATTAGTCCCCGGCCGAAACACCCGAGTTGGAAAGAAACTGGCCGAAGGGGACAAAAAGAGGCTTGTATCCTTTTTATGCATGAACAAAGATCTATTTGCTTATTCGCCGAAGGATATGCCTGGGGTTGACCCCAGCATAATCCATCACAATCTCAAAGTGCAACCACACGTCAGACCAGTTCGGCAGAAAAAACGGAATCTATCAGCTCACAAAAGGTCCTTCGTCAAAGCCGAAGTTAATCGCCTCATCGAGGCCGGGGTAATAAGGGAAGTGAAATACCCCGAATGGCTCAGCAATGTGGTTATAGCCACAAAGGAGGGCAGTGAAAAGCTCCGAATGTGCATCGACTTCCGAAACTTAAATGATGCGTGTCCGAAAGACTCCTATCCATTACCGGCCATAGATCAGCTGGTAGACGCAACTGCCGAGTACGGACTACTTAGCTTCCTCGACGCTTTTAGCGGGTATCATCAGATCCGAATGAATCCCGAGGATGAGGAAAAAACAGCATTCATCACAGAGATAGGTACTTACTGCTATGTCAGAATGCCTTTCGGGCTCAAAAACGCAGGAGCTACCTACCAAAGGCTGATGAATAAAGTATTTGATGCACAGATCGGTAGGAACATGGAAGTGTACGTCGACGATATGATAGTCAAGAGCAGAGTGCCCGATAATCATATCACCGACTTAACCGAAACCTTCCAGCGACTTCGAGAGTTCGGTATTCGCCTTAATCCCGAAAAATGTGTGTTCGGAGTAAGCGCGGGAAAGTTTCTCGGGTTTATGGTGTCGAAAAGGGGAATAGACGCTAACCCTGAGAAAGTAAAAGCCCTGCTGAATTTCCGGACACCTACGTCTATCAAGGACATACAGAGGCTTACCGGGAGGATCACCTCCCTAAGCAGATTCATCTCCAGGTATGGTGACCGATGTCGCCCGTTCTTCAAAGTACTCACCAAAGTCTCCAAGGAAGGTGGTACCTCCGGAAACCAGGAACACCCATGGAATGAAGAATGCCAGAAAGCCTGGGGAGAGCTCAAGAATTATCTAACTCGCCTCCCAACGCTTCGACAACCTCGGGAGGGGGAACCTCTCATCCTTTACCTTGCAGTCACTGAAAAAACGGTAAGTTCCGTCTTAGTGAAAGAAGAAGCAGGGAAACAATGGCCGGTGTATTACGTAAGCAAGTCCCTGCACGGTGCCGAGACAAGGTATCCGTTGCTCCAAAAAGCCATCTACGCGTTAGTACTGGCAGGTAGGAGATTACGACCCTACTTCCAAGGGCACGCCATCACCGTGCGAAGTAATTTGCCCCTGCGAGATGTGATGAAAAAAGTGGAGCATTCGGGAAGACTCTCAAAATGGTGCATCGAGCTCGGTGAGTATGACATTACTTACGAGCCTAGAAAGGCAATAAAGGCTCAGGCACTTGCAGACTTTATTGCCGAGATTCCCGAGATTGAAAAGATCGAACCACTCACGGGAGGTGAAACAGAAACTGATCCAGAATGGAAGCTCTTCGTCGATGGAGCGTCAGGCGCAGAGCATCAAGGAGCTGGAATAGTCCTTCAGGGTCCCGAAGGAATGGAAGCTTCTAAAGCAGTCAAATTCGGTTTTAATGTTACCAATAACATTGCCGAATATGAAGCCCTCATAGCCGGACTGAAAATGGCCAGAAAAGTAGGCGTGAAGAACCTTGTGGCCCACAGTGATTCACAAATAGTGGTCCGACAGACAAGGGGAGAATATGCGGCAAAGGACCCAATTTTGGCTAAGTATCACGATCTCGTTCGAAAACTCATTGAGGATTTCGACTCGGTGCACATAAAGAACGTGCCCCGGAAGGATAATACCCAAGCGGATGCCTTGGCCAAAGCAAAAGAACCCACCGAAGTGCTAGAACACCCCAGCACGGAGTTAATGTGCATAAAAACCTCGGGGGAGGGATGGCAAAGC
>SMDT01003225.1:0-255901 GCA_005392925.1 Aquilaria sinensis | reverse complement strand
AGGAAACCAAGCACATACATATACAAGATAATTAACCATAGCAAATAATCCATAATACCATAAGTGGGGTTAGCAAGCACATGGAAACACCAAAGCACACAAGTACACACACACACTCCACATGTTTGCTCTCGGCCATAATGAACCATACATGTACCCATGTGCACAATGCACACAAAAAAAACCTTCAACATACCACTTCTACTTAGAGCTCCAAAATGCCAAGCAAATAGGCCACATTTACTTGCATTTCTAGTGCATGTACAATAGTCAACTAGCTGATCAACACGTAGACCAAGTATTTTCAATAGCCCATCAAGCAACTAAGGTCATTTGGAAAATTTTAACCATCACTTAGCCACTCTAAACACTTGAACCATGGTACATTACCAAGCAACATCAAGTGTTAGTGAACCCTACCTCAAGAGCTTTCGGTTTCAAGCCAACTTCAAATGCCCAAGTGTTCTTCAATCACAATGCCTACCATAACAATACATAGGCATCAACAACACTTACTCATGGACTAACTACCATGATTTCAATGAAGGACACTACAACATACAATCTTACGCTCTCGTTCACAATGCCCAATTCCACATATTTGTGTTATCCATCAAACTAACTCATTACATGATCATCTAATCCTCAATGAACATCACTCATGGCATCATTACCATGTAACCAAGTGATGAACACCAAATTACACTACTTCAAGCCCTTGGCCATAATGCCCATTGCCAAACACTAATGTTCTTCACACATCTAATCCAACATACAATCGCTTAATCATCATTAATCAATGTTCATGGCACCATTACCACGCAATTAGATGAAGAACACCTAATTACTCTAATCCATGCTCTCGGCCATAATACCCATTTTCACACTTTAATGTTCTTCATCAATGTAATCCATCATATAATCACCAAATCATCAATAACCCTTATTCATGGCACCATTACCATGTAATCAGACAAAGAACATAACATTACCTCAAAATGAGCTTCTCGGCCAAACACTAACTTCCACACTTTGATGTTCCTTGCTCAAAATTGCCTAGCATAAGATCAAATAGGCACCAATTAACTTGAATCATGGATAAATTTCCATGTACACATTGGAGAACACCAAGCTATATCAAATGATTCTTTCGGCCATGACTAGGTTTTCCCTTCAACATAACAATTGCTTAATTCACCTAGCTTAACATCGTTTAAGCACTCAATATCCTTGTTCATGGAAGAAATACCATGGATTCAAGGAAAGATAACAAGAAATACCTCAAACCTAGCTTGCCTTGGTTCGGTTCTTCTCCATTTCTCATGAACAAAGCTTGATTCCAAGTGATGTTGTGCCGAAACCAAGTCTTCTAGCTTGTTTCCTTCAATTCCTTCCTAGACTTGCTTGATTTCAAGCCAAATGGTGAATGAAGTTCATGAGCAAGCTCTCGGTCAAGAGAAAGCAAGGAAATCTGAAATGAAACCAAAACAAATGGTGTTGACTTAATTCGGCCGAAAGACACTTGTGCTCAAAATGGCACTAACACAAGTCTTTAACTCCAACTTATTTGCATGGCTCACTAAAGTCCTCACTTGCCCACGGTTACACATGCACCATTAAAACATTGATTCAAATGACACTTAAGTCCAAGCATGGCCCATAATGCCAAGCACAAGACAAACACAAGTACCAAAGTACTATAATCACCCATGTGTAACCGGCCAGGTAACTAGCTAACAAACTAGTTAGTTTAACTAGTTAACTAGTGAATAGTTCTTTAGTGGTAGACAAGACTAGACTAGCAATTATTGTTGTCTCCCACAATTTGGCTTAGTATGGCACTAGTCACCTTAAAAACTTGCATGGCCGAAATGATCAACTTAAAGTTGATAGTTCTAATTATACCACTCATTTAAGTGTACAATTTGATCCCCTTTCTCTATTTTCTGTCTGTCTTTCCATAGTCTAGTTTCTATGTGCAGTTAAGCCCTGAAAGTTTCCAGCTTTGCACATAGACCACTGTGCTAGTTCCCACAGTTCTCCTTATCCATACTTTTTGTTTTCTTTTGTTTTTCTTGGCCTAAGCCAAGCACTTAGCAGGTACCTAACAATTCCTCCCTCTTTAAAGAATTTGGTCCTCCAAATTCTTCACTAACTTAAGGTACAGCTGAGGGTATTTAGAGGCAATTTCCTGTTCCACTTCCCAGGTTGCCTCCTCTGGAGTGTGGTTACTCCACTGCACCTTAATCATAGAAATCCACCTACTTCTTAACTTCCTGGTATCTCTGGCTAGTAACTAGATTGACACCTCTTCATAAGTAAGGTTGGGTGCCACAATCACAAGTTGTAGGTGTTTCTATCTACTTGTAACTTGGAACATACTTTTTGAGCAAACTCACATGGAACACATTGTGTATGTTTCCAAGTTCTGGTGGGAAGTCCAGCTGATATGCCACATTTCCCACTTTGGCCAGTATCTGGTATGGCCCAACATATCTGGGTGCTAGTTTCCCCTTTTTCCCAAATCTGATTACTCCTTTCATTGGAGAAACCTTTAACCACACCCAATCTCCTTCCTAGAATTCCAGGTCCCTTTCTCCTTTTCAAGTTTGCATAGGCTTGCTGCCTATCATTGGCAGTTTTGATCCTAGCTTGGATCAGTTTAATCTTCTCAGTAGTTTACTTAATAATGTCTGGCCCTAATTCTAACTTGTCTTCTGGCTGATGCCAGCAATGAGGAGTAACACATCTCCTGCCATATAAGGCCTCATAAGGAGCCATTCCTATCACTGAATGATAGCCATTATTATAGGAAAACTCTATCAATGGGAGATGCACATCCCATTCACCCTGGAAGTCAATTACACAGCATCTCAACATGTCTTCCAGAGTTTGTATAGTTCTTTCTGTTTGTCCATCAGTCTGAGGATGGTAGGCAGAACTAAACTTGAGCTTAGTGCCCAATGCCTGATTCAGGGATTTCCAAAACCTAGAGACAAATCTAGGATCCCTGTCTGATACTATGTCATCAGGTATTCCATGTAATCTTACTACTTCTCTTATATAAAGTTGTGCCAATTTGTCCAAAGAATCAGTAAGATTCATGGGAAGAAAATGGGCTGCCTTGGTCAATCTATCCACAATGACCCAAATGGCATTATGCCTCCTCCTTGTCAGTGGCATACCCACTATAAAATCCATAGAGATGGATCCCCATTTTCTCTCAGGTATGGGTAAGCTCTGTAGCTTTCCCCCTGGTCTCTGGTGCTCTACCTTCACTTGTTGGCATGTTTCACAACTAGCCATAAGTGTATTAATATCCCTTCTCATATAAGGCCACAAAAAATGTGCTCTGAGAGTATGGTACATCTTTGTGGCCCCTGGGTGCATACCCAGCTTACTAGAGTGAGCTTCCTCCAGTATTTGAATTCTTAGGTTGTCCTTTTCAGGCACATACAACCTATTCTGGAAATGTAGCACTCCTTCTTATAGGAAAAACGTTGGAATAGTTCTCCCTTATTCTTGCCAGAAATTGAGTCTAGCTCTTTATTACCAGCTTGAGCTTTCCTAATAAGCTCTTTCCATTCTGGTGTAATAGTGAGTACTTTCAACTGCTCACCTTCCTTAGCTAACCATTGGTTTGCAAGGGGGGTAATATTTAGGTTTTCTGCTTTATGTTCAACCTCACCCCCTCTGAGTATTCTAGTATAGTTTCTACTCAAGGCATGTACCACTACATTGGCTTTTTAGCTGTGTATTCAATTACACAATCAAAATCTTTCAAATATTCCAACCACCTTCTTTGTCTCATGTTCAAATCCTTTTGAGTGAAAAGCTACTTGAGACTCTTGTGGTCTGTAAATACTTGGAATCTATTACCAAGAAGATAGTGCCTCCATTGGCTAAGAGCAAATACCACTGCAGCCAATTCCAGATCATGCACTGGGTATTTCTTTTCATGTGGTCTCAATTGGCTAGACCCAAAAGCAATTGCTTGCTTTTCTTGCATCAAAACACAGCCTAGTCCTACATGAGAGGCATCTGTAAACACCTTATATTCCTTTTCAGGGTCAGGCAGGACTAGTACAGGAGCTATAGTCAGCCTCCTCTTTAGTTCTTGAAAACTTTCCTCACACTGGGTTTCCTAGACAAATTTCTGGTTCTTTCTGGTTAACTGAGTCATAGAAGTTGCTAAAACAGAAAACTTTGGTACAAATCTTCTGTAATAGCCAGCTAACCCCAGGATGCTTCTGACTTCCTTTACACTTTGGGGCTGCTTCCAATCAAGGATTGATCTTACTTTTTCAGGATCTACAGCCAATCCCTGATCATTTATTATATGACCCAAAAATCCAATTTCTTTTGTCCAAAATTTGCATTTACTCAGCTTTCCATAAAGTTGATGTTCTTGGAGCAAGCCAAGCACTACTTTAAGGTGTTCTTTGTGAGTTTCTTCATCCTTGGAGTATACCAAGATATCATCAATAAACACCACCACAAAGTGATCTAGGTGTGCCCTGAACACCCTCTGCATTAAGTCCATAAAGAATGCAGGTGAATTAGTGAGCCCAAATGGCATCACTGTGTACTCAAAGTGTCCATACCTAGTCCTGAAAGCAGTCTTAGGTATGTCTTCTTCCTTTACTCTTCGCTGGAAATAGCCAGACCTCAAATCAATTTTGGAGAACACTTTTGCTCCTTTTAATTGATCAAACAAATCCTCTATCCTTGGAAGAGGATACTTATTCTTTATGGTCAATGCATTTAGTTTTCTGTAATCTATACAGAGCCTAAAGGTTCCATCCTTCTTTTTCACAAACAGCACAGGTGCTCCCCAAGGAGACACACTGGGTCTAATGAACCCTTTTTCTAGTAGTTCATCAAACTACTTCCTGAGTTCTACCATCTCAGGCACTGCTATTCTATAAGGAGCAGTAGATATCGGTGCTGCTCCTGGTACCAGCTTAATTTCAAATTCTATCTCTCTTAAGGGTGGCAAACCAGGCAAGTCTGTAGGAAAGACTCCTGGGAAATCTTGAACTACAGGTATTTTCCTAAGTTCTTCTGATGCTTCCTGGTCATTAAATCCCAGGTACTCCTGTTCACTTTCTGGAGTTATCATTTCCAGCACTTTTAAGTGGCAGTCCATAGCCAACTCTAAGGGCTTGTTCAAATCATATACTGTTCCACCAGGCAATAATAATTGTCTGGCCTGACACTCGATTCTCTTCTAACCAGTTCATGCCTAAAATCACATTATAGCCATGTGTCTCTAGCACTATGAGATTGGTTCTCAATTTCAACTTGCCTATTTGTAGCTCACAGTTTTCAACCATGTAATAAGCAAACAAGACCTCATTGCCGGCAGTTTTCACAAAGTACATGTTGGTCATATATTTTACTTCTAGATTCATGGCCTTAACCAAGCTATTAGATACTACAGACAATGAAGCTCCAGTATCAAACAGAACAGATACTAACTGGCCATTAAGGTAAATTGTACCTTTCAAGGCCCTTCTGCTAGTCTTGTGCTGACTAGTTTCCCTTCCATTGCCCTTGGCCTCGGGTGTTTCTTGTTCTTTCCTGGAAGATTCCAGTTGAAACACCATTCCTGGAAGTGTACTAGGCCTTCTCTGCTCCTGAGGTACTCTTGGTGCTGGCCTCCCAACTTGGGCTAGCCCCTGAGTCCTCAGTTGGGGCATAGGCATTTGCCCCTTAGGTCCTCTGGGAGTAAAATTTCCCAGCGACTTCTAGCCACTTTCACCCCTCTTTGGGTAATCTTTCACCCAGTGGTCTGGGGTTCCACACCTATGGCACCCTGTGGAAGCTTTAAAACATGGCTCATTGCCATGAAACTTTCCACATGTGTTGCACTGAGGACCATACTGTTGTGGCTGTAGTCCTATTTCCTTCTTGTTTTCTTTCCTGCTCCCACCTGCATCTTTCTCATCTCTCGGCCTTTTTGATGTTTGTCCTTTCTTTGTTCCACTTCCACTTCCAGGCCCACTTTTGAATTGTTCCTGGAATTTCTGCTCCAGAGCCAGTGCACTCTGCATGACTGTGTAGTAGTCTCTGGCTCCAATTTGTCTGAGGATTTGTCTCAGCTCAGGTCTTAGACCCCTAATGAACCTCTTGGTTCTCAGCTCCTCCTGTCCTTCATACTGTGGAGCATATCTGATTAAACTATTGAACCTCTGCTTATACTCTAGCACATTAATGTTCCCCTGCTCCAACTGGTCAAATTCAACTTGCTTTTGGTCTTTCTGTGCCTCACTAACATACTGCTGACAAAAGACCCTAAGAAAATCAGCCCACCTCATAGACCTCCTCCTGTCTGGATGTCTCCTTTGGTTCCTCTCCTGATAGCTCCTTTGCACTGCCCTCCACTAGAGTTCAGCATTTCCTTCTAGCCTGAAAGTGGCTAGCAGTACTCTTTGTGCGGAAGTGACCTCCATCCTCTCCAATACCTTCTCTATCTGATATACCCAGAACTCTACCTCCTCTGGGTCACATCCTCCTCTGAAGACTGGAGGTTTCAGTGCCAGGAACCCCTCCAACCGGCCCTCCTTTAGTCCTCATCTACCATGCCTTCTTTTATTCTCTTCTCTACTACTGGATTTACCCCTGGATGATCTGCTTGATCTCCTCCTCATTGTGGTCTCCTCAGTAGAGGGTTCAGTCCCTCTGGAGTATATATATGCATCTCTCTCTTCAATGTCAGGGCTGTCATCCTCCTCTTCCTCCTCAATTCTGGGCTCCTGCCTTACCTCTGATCTTATTCTCCTGGCTCTTGGGTGTCTCCTCTCCTCATCTGCTTCTTCCTCTTCTTGATTACCTCCAGCCCTGCTAAACTGGTCATAACCTACTGGCTCTTTGCCAGGCCTCCTTCTTCTCCTCCTACTCCCTTCTGCCTCTACTGGTTCTAGTTCATCCTGATTCTGGGCTTGGCCTCTAGCCAAGGATTGCATTCCCAGCACAAGTTGAGCCACAGTGGCATGTAGTGACTCCATCATCACTTCCATTCTCTCCTGTCTGTCTCTACTAGGTCTAGGTGCTTGGTACCTGGCAGTGGGCTCTTCGGCCACATTATATTCCACTTCTTCAGCC
The DNA here is from genome assembly GCA_005392925.1 of Aquilaria sinensis. NCBI lineage: Eukaryota > Viridiplantae > Streptophyta > Magnoliopsida > Malvales > Thymelaeaceae > Aquilaria > Aquilaria sinensis. The sequence continues at coordinate 248,794 of SMDT01003225.1, read as the reverse complement.
TGAGTTTCAGGCACATTTTCCTGCAATCCCTCTACATGATGGGCTGCAGTGCCTTCTACTTGTCTCAGGGAATCCCTGTCCCTGCCTCTAGTCCTCATCCTGCACTTTCAATTGCAGATATTCACATATATCCAAAATAATACAAGTCTTATATAAGTTAGACCTAAAGGAGACATTGTCTAGGCTAAGCTCTGATCATAATATCAAACAGGCTCTGATACCAAACAAAGCCTGTCACACCTCACTCAGGCCCTGGCCTATATGTTTCTAATTTAACTCACAAGCCCAACTTCAAAATTTAGCTTCTAGTATTCGGCCAAGCAAACAATGGCAACATTAAGTCTTATTTTCTTAAGTTGAGAGGCCTGGGAGGTGGCCCAGGTGGCTTTAAAACAAGACCAACAATTACTTGCAGCAAAAAGGCAAGGCCCAATACCACTAACTTGCACAACAAGCAAGGCTTATATTGATTACTTGCATTCCAAGCAAGGCAACACTTAATGAAGTTTTAAGTGCATAATTGGTGTGCAATCAAGTGTGCTACTTATATGACAACCAAGAAGCCTCAATGTTGGATTTTGATTTTGAAACCATAGGTATAATGCACATGATGCTCTTGGCCAACAACATACACATACTGGTGCACAACATTTCCATAAGACAAGGCCCATAACTAATCACATAAAAGTGCCAAATGTCACACCTCACTCAAGCCCTGGCCTATAAGTTTCTAAATTAACTCACAAGCCCAACTCCAAAATTAAGTTTCTAGCATTCGGCCAAGGAAACCATGGCAACATTAAGTCTTATTTTCTTAAGTTGATAGGCCTGGGAGGTGGCCCAGGTGGCTTAAACAGTTTCAATAGACTCTTGCAGCAGACGCAAGGCCCAATACCACTAACTTGCACAACAAGCAAGACTTCATTTGATTACTTGCATAACAAGCAAGGCAACACTTAATGGGATTCTAAGTGCATAATTGGTGTGCAATCAAGTGTACTACTTATATGACAATAAAATGCCCACAGAAGGTATTTTGTTTGAAAACCCAATGCAAAATGCATATGATCTTCTCGGCCTACAAGGTTACTCAGGGAGATTCATAATACTTATTCACATAAAAGTGCCAAACATTGGCCCAAAACATTCAACATCCAGGTACAAGCATATTGCCATCCATAAGTCATGCATAACTTGGCATACAAACCCAACAAAACCAACACAAGTCTAGGCACCAAGGACTACATATATGTACACAAAAGAGTAGTCTACCTAGTGTCCAACATGGCTACATGCCATGAATCCCAAAAGCTAAACATGCCAAGTTATTACATACCAAGACCACTAGTGGTCAAACATAACCTTAAGTATGCCATACAAAAGTACACACTGCAGCACCAACCCAATAGCCTGATTCATTGTCATGAAAGAAAATACTATGATCAAAGCCACAGTCCAAGTATCCATAGCCCTCCTAGACAAGTCTCCAACTACAGCCTGCAAACTTAGCTCATAAGTCTCGGCCAATCATATATATAAGACTTGTAATGAACCTAAAATGATAAGCCAAGCACACATTGGCACATACCTTGGAAACTAAGCAAATTAGTGCAAAACACAAGCAACAAGCAAGCTAGCACTACTCAGGCCGAATATCCTTGCCTGAAATAAAAGAATGGGCAGTGAGTATAACTCAGTAGGATTCACTTATATACATATACAACTCAAAAATGAGTCTATTTAGTTAAGCTGAGTATACACTCAAGCTTAACCTCCCAATAGCTAGCTTTACCTGCAAAACAAACACAAAGACAAGAAAACCAAGCATACACATATACATGATAATTAACCATAGCAAATAATCCATAATACCATAAGTGGGGTTAGCAAGCACATGGAAACATCAAAGCACACAAGTACACACACACACTCCACATGTTTGCTCTCGGCCATCATGAACCATACATGTACCCATGTGCACAATGCACACAAATTACCACCTTTCAACATACTTCCACTTAGAGCTCCAAAATGCCAAGCAAATAGGCCACATTTACTTGCATTTCTAGTACATGTACATTAGTTAATTAGCTAATCAACAATTCAACCAAGTGAAAACTTAATAGCCCATCAAGCAACTAAGGTCATTTGGCAAATTTTAACCATCACTTAGTCACTCTAAACACTTGAACCATGGTAATTATTACCAAGCAATATCAAGTGCCAGTGAACCCTACCTCAAGAGCTTTCGGTTTCAAGCCAACCTTCCAATATCCAAGTGTTCTTCACACACAATGCCTACCACAACAAACAATAGGCATCAACAACACAAACTCATGGATTAACTACCATGTTTTCAATGAAGAACACTACAATACACAAACTTAAGCTCTCGGTCACAATGCCCATTTCCACATATTTGTGTTATCCATCACACTAACTCATTACATGCTCATCTAATCACCAATGAACATCACTCATGGCATCATTACCATGTAACCAAGTGAAGTACACTCAAATACACTAATCCAAGCTTTCGGCCAAATTTTTCCCATTTCACACAATAGTGTTCTTTACCAAGCTAGCCCATTACATAAACACCTAATCATCAATGATCATTATTCATGGCACCAATACCATGTAATCAAGTGATAAACACCAAATTACACTACTTCAAGCCCTCGGCCATAATGCCCATTGCCAAACACTAATGTTCTTCACCCATCCAATCCAACATACAATCACCTAAACATCATTAATCAACGTTCATGGCACCATTACCATGCAATTAGATGAAGAACATAGGATTACCTCAAAATGAGCTTCTCGGCCAAAAGCTAACTTGCACTCATTGATGTTCCTTGCTCAAAATAGCCTAGCATAAGATCACATAGGCACCAATTAACCTTAATCATGGACTAATTTCCATGTACACAACGAAGAACATCAAGATTACTCATCCAACACTTTCGGCCAACAAAGAACTTTCAAACCAACACATAGTTTGCTCTAATAGCTCAACCAACTTCAATTAAACTCTTAAACTCCTTGTTCATGGAAGAAATACCATGGAAATCAAGGAAACACGAAAATACCTTGGAATCCTAGCTTGATTTGGCTCGGCCCTTCAACAAAACTCAAGAACAAAGCTTGATTCCAAGTAATCCAAGGCCGAAACAAGCATTCCAAGCTTAAATCCTTCAAGTGCTCTCAAGATTTGCTTGATTTCAAGACTAATTTCTAAGGAAGAGCTCAAGAACACTCTCGGCCAAATGAAAGCAAGGAAGCCCGAAAATGAACCAAATGGCCTTTGACTAGTTTCGGCCGAAAGACATATGTGAAATGGTTAGCCAAATGCTAACTTTTGCCTTCCAATTCTTTGCATGGTGCAAAGTAGCCTTCAATTCCTCATGTCCACAATGCCGCCACTAAAACTTGTGTCTAATATGTCATTCAAGTCACTCCTTGGCCCATAATGCCAAGCATAAGACAACACAAGTACCAAGGCATTATAATCACCCTTGTATAACCGGCCATATAACTAGACAAACAACTAGTTAGTTTAACTAGTAACTAGTGAATAGTACTTTAGTGGTAGACAAGATTTGATTAGTAATCATTGTTGTCTCCCACAATTTGGCTTAGTATGGCACTAGTCACCTTAAAAACTTGCATGGCCGAATATGCCAACTTTAAGTTTGTAGTTTTAATTGTACCACTCATCTAAGTGTACAATTTGAACCCCTTTCTCTGTTTTCTGTCAGCTTTCCCATAGTTCAGTTTCCATGTGCAGTTAAGGTCTGAAAGTTTCCAGTTTTGCACATAGATCACTGTACTAGTTTCCATAGTTCCCCTCACTCTTCCTTTTTATTTTTCCTTGTTTTCCTTTGTTCTCCTTGGCCTAAGCCAAGCACTTAGGAGGTGCCTAACACCAAACATTGGCCCATAACATTTAGTATCCAAGCACAGGCATAAAGCCATCCATAAGTCCATACATAACTTGGCATATAAACCCAAAAAAACCAACACAAGTCTAGGCATCAAGGACTACACATATGTACACAAAAGAGTAGTCTACCTAGTGTCCAACATGGCTACATGCCATGAAACCAAAAGCTAAACATGCCAAGTATTTACATACCAAGACCACTAATGGTCAAACAGGACTTTGAGAATTCCATACAAAAGTACACACTGCAACACCAACCCAATTGCCTGATTCATTGTCATGAAAGCAAATATTATGATCAGAGCCAAAGTCCAAGTATCCATAGCCTCCCCTAGACAAGTCTCCAACTACAGCCTGCAAACTTAGCTCATAAGTCTCGGCCAACAAAGATATAAGACTTGTAATGAACCTAAAATGATAAGCCAAGCACACATTGGCACATACCTTGGAAACTAAGCAAATTAGTGCAAAACACAAGCAACAAGCAAGCTAGCACTACTCAGGCCGAATGTCCTTGCCTGAAATAAAAGGATGGGCAGTGAGTATAACTCAGTAGGATTCACTCATATATATTCAACTCTAAAAAGAGTCTATTTAGTTAAGCTGAGTATTCACTCAAAGCTTAACCTCCCATTAGCTAGCTTTACCTGCAAAACAAACACCAAGACAAGGAAACCAAGCACATACATATACAAGATAATTAACCATAGCAAATAATCCATAATACCATAAGTGGGGTTAGCAAGCACATGGAAACACCAAAGCACACAAGTACACACACACACTCCACATGTTTGCTCTCGGCCATAATGAACCATACATGTACCCATGTGCACAATGCACACAAAAAAAACCTTCAACATACCACTTCCACTTAGAGCTCCAAAATGCCAAGCAAATAGGCCACATTTACTTGCATTTCTAGTACATGTACAATAGTCAATTAGCTAATCAACAAGTAGACCAAGTATTTTCAATAGCCCATCAAGCAACTAAGGTCATTTGGCAAATTTTAACCATCACTTAGCCACTCTAAACACTTGAACCATGGTACATTACCAAGCAACATCAAGTGTTAGTGAACCCTACCTCAAGAGCTTTCGGTTTCAAGCCAACTTCAAATGCCCAAGTGTTCTTCAATCACAATGCCTACCATAACAATACATAGGCATCAACAACACTTACTCATGGACTAACTACCATGATTTCAATGAAGGACACTACAACATACAAGCTTAAGCTCTCGGTCACAATGCCCAATTCCACATATTTGTGTTATCCATCAAACTAACTCATTACATGATCATCTAATCCTCAATGAACATCACTCATGGCATCATTACCATGTAACCAAGTGATGAACACCAAATTACACTACTTCAAGCCCTCGGCCATAATGCCCATTGCCAAACACTAATGTTCTTCACTCATCCAATCCAACATACAATCACCTAATCATCATTAATCAACGTTCATGGCACCATTACCATGCAATTAGATGAAGAACACCTAATTACACTAATCCATGCTCTCGGCCATAATACCCATTTTCACACTTTAATGTTCTTCATCAATGTAATCCATCATATAATCACCAAATCATCAATAACCCTTACTCATGGCACCATTACCATGTAATCAAATGAAGAACATAACATTACCTCAAAATGAGCTTCTCAGCCAAACATTAACTTCCACACTTTGATGTTCCTTGCTTAAAATTGCCTAGCATAAGATTAAATAGGCACCAATTAACTTGAATCATGGATAAATTTCCATGTACACAATGGAGAATACCAAGCTATATCAAATGATTCTTTCGGCCATGACTCAATTCACCTAGCTTAACATCGTTTAAGCACTCAATATCCTTGTTCATGGAAGAAATACCATGGATTCAAGGAAAGATAACAAGAAATACCTCAAACCTGGCTTGCCTTGGTTCGGTTTTTCTCCATTTCTCATGAACAAAGCTTGATTCCAAGTGATGTTGTGCCGAAACCAAGTCTTCTAGATTGTTTCCCTCAATTGCTTCCTAGACTTGCTTGATTTCAAGCCAAATGGTGAATGAAGTTCATGAGAAAGCTCTCGGTCAAGAGAAAGCAAGGAAGGCCAAAATGAAACCAAAACAAATGGTGTTGACTTAATTCGGCCGAAAGACACTTGTGCTCAAAATGGCACTAACACAAGTCTTTAACTCCAACTTATTTGCATGGATCACTAAAGTCCTCCCTTGCCCACGGTTACACATGCACCATTAAAACATTGATTCAAATGACACTTAAGTCCAAGCATGGCCCATAATGCCAAGCACAAGACAAACACAAGTACCAAAGTACTATAATCACCCATGTGTAACCGGCCATGTAACTAGCTAACAAACTAGTTAGTTTAACTAGTGAATAGTTCTTTAATGGTAGACAAGACTAGACTAGCAATCATTGTTGTCTCCCATAATTTGGCTTAGTATGGCACTAGTCACCTTAAAAACTTGCATGGCTGAAATGATCAACTTAAAGTTGATAGTTCTAATTGTACCACTCATTTAAGTGTACAATTTGATCCCCTTTCTTTGTTTTCTATCTGTCTTTCCATAGTCTAGTTTCTATGTGCAGTTAAGCCCTGAAAGTTTCCAGCTTTGCACATAGACCACTGTGCTAGTTTCCGTAGTTCTCCTTATCCTTCCTTTTTGTTTTCTCTTGTTTTCTTTTGTTTTTCTTGGCCTAAGCCAAGCTCTTAGGAGGTACCTAACATTTTGTGCCTTATCTATTCTCTTTGCAGTGGTGCTAACAGCAGTGCTATTTTCGGTCACCATTCACGACGGCGTTCTCAAACCCTGATTTCGGCAAAACTTTTGGTGGGTTCTGATTCTAGAGGTCCTTCGGTTTCTGCATTTTCTGCTTTCTTCTAGCTTCACGAAGTCATTTTTCTTTTTCCCGAAGTCATTTTTTGCCAATCATGTCTTCACCTATGCCCCTCGTGCCTATTGAACTTGTCCACTTATGTCTGTTCAACCCATCCCCGAGAGTTGGCAACCTTTCATGTTTCACCCTTGTTGCTCCACTTCGGAGAAATTAGAGAAGTGGACAACCAAATTTTTTCTTCCTTCTTACGCCACCACCAGACTTCCTCCTCTTAGTCACTTCAGTTTTCTGAACAGCCGTGATGAGGTTACCGTTTTCCATGCCTAACTGAAGGCATGACTTCAGTTTCCTACACCGAGGATGGTTTGTGACTTTTGCTAATTCCATGGCATAGTCGTGAATCAGCTTCCTGCTAACTAGTACTGTTATTTTAACGCCTTCCTCTGCATGTGTGGGGTCTTCGGAATAGAACCCTATTTCATCACATTCATGCAATACTACAAGCTCTATCCGGTCCCGAAGGGTGGCTTTTATTTAATGTTACCTCGGGGATCTGGGAGCAAAAAGTTCATTTTCACCTTCGCTACAACAGAGTGGCAACCACATTCCTGCCGAGATGGAGGAGGTCAGAGACTCTAATGACGACGTCGCTGAGATTGAGCCAGGTTTGTCCCTTAGACACTTTTTCTCTTAATCTTGTTGATGCATGAGTAAGAGACTTTGCCTTAACGAGACTTGTACTTTTAATTTTGCAAGAGAACTGGCTCCTTCATCATGGGTGGCGGACCACACCTGAAGGCGGGCTCTTCGGGACTCTCATTTCCCGAAGGACAAGGTTCTGAGGGAGCCTTTCCGGTCGTTCACGAAGGACATGAACTTGTTCTCTGAGGACTACTAGCAAATGGCTCCCCAGATGGTGAGGGGCGTTCTTACGCAGGGTTCCTTCAAGGCGGTCGCAGAAGAGTGTGCTAACAAGGAGACCCTCGCCTCCAAAATTTTTGAGCATGCTGCCCAGGTACTTCTTCAGGCCCTTTATTTTTTCTCCCCCCTTTTCTAAGTACTTGGCTCCCCTTGTGCATTTTTGACTAAGTATTTTCTCCTTTTTTTGTAGCTTTTGGGGTATAGTGGATACCTCCGGGCTTGGGCGGCAAAGCAAGCTTTGGTCCGAACATGGACCGAAGACCATTTGGAAAAGGCCAAGGTCTTCTGCGCCAACTCTGTTGTAAAAAACACAGAGTTGAGCCGGATAGCCAAGGAGGAGGTCGCAAAACTTCGGGAGGAATTCTTGAAGGGCCAAGAAGAGCTCTTGAAGGATTTTTCCCAGAAGATGTCCGACCTCGGCTGGAAGGTGGTGAGCTTAACTTCGGCCAACGAAGCCTATCAAAAGGAGAAAGAGGAAGACTCTGGTCTCCTGGCGAAAGCGCTTGCGGATAACGCCGAGCTCCAGGCCGAGGTCGACTCTCTGAAGAAGGAGCCGAAGAAGAAGAAGGTGAAGGCACTGAAGAAGGAGGTTGCTGATCTTCAGAATGAAGTAGAAGACTTGTCAATCGAGAAAGACAAGGCCGTCCAGGCTGATAGCCGAAGCACTATCACCCTGATCAACCACCGACCACGAGAAAGAGAGGGCCAGACACCTGAGGCATACGACCTCAGAAAGGACTCTGGAGTGAAGGTAATCATATACTTAAGGCACACGGCCTCGGTAGCTCACCAATTCCAACTTCGGGAGCCAGCGCAGCACTTCCTTCGGGAAGGCGACCGAACCAGCTTCGGGGGAGAAAGACCAATCACCCTCCGAGGGAGAAAGGCCCCCGAATACGGAGACGCCGAAGTTCCAGCCTGACTCCGGAAAAAGGATCCTCACCCCGAAGTGAGACATCAACCAAAGGGACCTTGATTGTACGGCAAGAGCTATCAAGGAGTCTCTGACACTTCATTCACATACATCTCTGACACGCCACCTTCAAACTCACTCTGACATGCCGTCGCAGTCTAATGTTCTGTCACGAAAGGCTACAGCTCACGGCCCGAGGAGCCTGCAGGTGGCTAGGGGCCCCCGCGCCCAGAAATACGAACACCATCCGACCAGACACAAGCCGCACACATGTCACCATCTGAAGGGGTCACCCCCTTTCTTTTATACAAGGGAAATTATCACAGAAGGGGGGGCTCCATGGGGCTCCGGAGAAGAGATACTCTCCTATGGGAAAAAGGGACCGAGAGAGGCCGGAAAACAGAGGACACTATCCTCTCTTTGCCTGAATACTCTCCCTTCAGCCCTAAAAAAGACACGCCAGGCAAGTGTCTCTTGTGCTTATTACTACATTTCTCTCTCTCTCTCTCTTTCTTTCTCTCTCTTTCTCTCTAAGCACTGACTTGGGCGTCAAAGGTTCCCCCCTGGAAAAACACCCCGAGGGCCTCCCACCCCTATTTTCTGAGTGTTTCTGCCAGGTCTCCTTGAAAGATCTCCGTTTCGGACTCTCCCTCGCACCGGAGGTACCTCCTGTCACCACCCTGTCACGGGGCCAAGAAGCTGCCGGCCATTACTTAAGGTGATCCACCCTGGACACCTTCCTTCTGGACTAACCTTCACCTCCAGGACCTCCTACTGCCCTTACCACTGCACACAGTGGAGATGGCGGTCCGCACAAGTCAGCGGCATCATCTGGCACCGTTTATGGGAATTTGCTCCCAGGTTGCCGAAGTTGAAACTCGGTGTTCTATGGAGAAGGGACTCCCGAGGTCCCCGTCCGCGCCAGAGATTCAACGGGCAACCGAATAATGGTGGCAGGGATTTCCCTGCCCGAGGGTGAACGCCCTCTAACTATTACCATAGGCTTCCTGCATGAATTCCCACGCCCTAGCGTGGTCGAAATGACGCAATAGTCAAGCCAGAGAAGGCCACAGCTAAATTCAGGCCGAAGGCCCTCCCCATCGGTGCCTCAATGGGGAGAGAATCCCATGTGTATTCGCAAGAGTTTGGGAAACAAAGATTGACGAGATGAGTCCTCGGCGGGAAGCATACCCCCCGGAGTTCGACCTATGGGAAAAGCAGGGTCGGATGACCCAGGCCTTCCCGCCGAAAGAGTCTTGCACCCAAGGAAAAAAATGCCATCTCCTCCACAACGAAGTCAAAACCCATTGCCCCGAAAGGTCGTCTGCAACTTGACGCGAGGGCAGAAGCTGCCGACTCTACTTCCCTGGACATGCTATCACCGTCCCAAGGGACCCGCCTCTGCGTGACGTCACGAAAAAGAGTAGAGCATTCGGAAAGGACTATCGAAATGGTGCATCGAACTCAGAGAGTACTACATCACGAGTAAGCCTAGAAGGGCAGTAAGCGCCCAAGTACTGGCAGACTAGATCGCCGAAATCCCAAAAGTAAGGAAGGCTAAAACCAACAAGGGAGACAGAGCGCAGGTAGATCCAGAGTGGAAGCTCCTTGTCAGTGGAACCCCAAGCGCAGAACATCAGGGCGCTAGGATACCCCCTCAGGGGCCCAAAGGTAGGGAGGCTACCAAAACGATCAAATTTGATTACCAAAAGTGTTGGGCCATCCGACCATGGCAACGCTAGGTATAATAACCTTGCACAAAAGGCGGAAAGATCCTATAAAGAGGAATCTCGCAACTAAAGAGTCCCAAAAATCCTCATGAAGAGGCAGAAAGTGCAAAGGTGTTCCGGACGATATTTCCTGACTAAGGAAAACTATGCAGGCAAAGGTATGCAACTCTGTTATAAAAATATATATATCAGTAAAAAGGGTGTAGGACAATTCATCCAAGAGGTGTGAAAATGGCCAGAGACACGCCAGCACCTGAAAACTGCCTTCGGAGTGGATAACCTCAGAAAGATTGCACCAAGCCACTCCAAACATCACTCAAAAATGTGAAGTTCTGCGTGATAGCAATGGACTACTTCACTGAGTGGGGTAAGGCAGAACTCTTAGTAACCATGCCGGCAAAAGGTGCATAAAAAGTTCATCTGGAATACCATAATATGCTGATTTGGTATACCGACGGTGATACTGGCCAATAATGATTTCCAGTCTATGAATAAGGGATTTCAAGAGTTCATCACTGACCTCGGAATAAAAAGGCACTTCGGCCCACTAGCTCAGCCCCCGAGCAACAGACAAACAGAAGTTGCCAAAAGCGCTTTAAAAGAGGGAGTATGAGTGATGCAAAGGGAAAGTGGCCAAGAGAACTCCCTACGGTACCAAGGAGTTATCAGACAACTCCCCGAGGGACCAAGGAGGAAACATTTTTCTCGCTTATCTCCAGTACAGAAGCCACTATCTGTTTGAAGTAGTTCGGCTAGCATATAGATGTTTGATGAAAGAGGAGGTGACCTCGGGTTGAGAACTAAGCTCGACCTAGTTGTCAAACACTAAGAAGCAGCCAAGCTCGAAAGAAGAGCCTTGTCAGCAAAAGGTGGCCATAAGTGCAAACCTGCATGATAGGCCAAAAGGAACTAGGAAAAAGAGACCTCGCCCCGAAAGGCCGAATTAGAACTCTGAAAGCCGTCCTATGGGGTACTTCGGCCAAATGGGAAAGGGCCTTATTAGGTCCTAAACGATGTCCGAATGGGAGCATACAACCTTGGCAACACCAAAGGCAGAAAAACTAAAAAAGTACAAGGCATACGGGAGCTTTAAAGACATTCTATACTTAGAATTTTTAGACAAGAAATGGTGCAAGCCAGAAATTTGTCAAAGTACAGAAAGTTTTCCTCTGTACGAGAATGTTCACCGAACAAAGCTGATGTCACACCTCACACAGACCCTGGCCCATAAGTTTCTAGTTTAACTCTCAACCCCAAAACTTAATTTCCAGTTCTGCAATTCGGCCAAGCAAGGAAAGACAACATTAAGTCTTATTTTCTTAAGGTGAGAAGCCTGGGAGGTGGCCTAGGAGGCTTTAAAACAAAACCATAGGTTACTTGTAGTAGATATGAGGCCCAATACCACTAACTTGTAAAACAAGCAAGGCGTTAATAGTTTACTTGCATGACAATCAAGGCAATACTTAGTGACAATTAAGTGCTTAAATGGTGTGCAATCAAGTGTGCTATCTAAATGGCAACCAAGAAGCCCACATTATTTACTTTAGTTTGGAAAACACATGTTGATATGCACATGTTCTTCTTGGCCAACAAAGGTACATAAAGTGGTTCACAACATTTCATGCTCCAACCTCACATAACCAAGCATAAGTCCATAACCATTCACATTGATGTGCCAAACCTTGGCCCAAAGCATTCAACATATATACATGTCCAAAACCACCCGTAAGATCATACACATAACTTGGCACATAAGTCCAACCAAAACCAACACAAAGCTAGGTATCCAAGACTACATATATATACACAAAATGGTAGTCTACCTAGTATCCAACATAGCTACATGCCATGAACCCAAAAGTCTACCAAAGCCAAGTTATAGTACAATCCATGACCACTAATGGTCAAATAGTACCTTAAGGATCCCATACAAATGCACACACTACAACACCAACCCAATAGCCATGCTCATTGTCATAAATGTGAACACTATGATCAGTGCCAAAGTCCAAGTATCCATACTGCACTCCTAGACAGGTACCAACACTACAAGCCTGCAAACTTAGCATATAAGTCTCGGCCAACTTGTAAAATAAGACTTGTAATGCGCAAAACCCATAAGCCAAGCACATATTGGCACATACCTTGACAAGTAATCAAGCTAGCACAAAACACAAGCACAAAACAAGTAAGCACTATTCAGGCCGAATGTCTTTTCCTGAAAAACAAGTAGGATGGGCAGTGAGTATAAAACTCAGTAGAGTTCACTTGATATACAACTCAACCAAGAGTTTATTTAGTTAAGCTGAGTAATCAACTCAAAGCTTAACCTCCCATTAGCTCAACATAACCTGCAAAACAAACACAAAGACAAGGAAAACCAAATATATACATATGCATATACATGATAGATAACCAAGGCATATAATCAACAATATCATAAATTGGGTTAGCAAGCACATAGAATTCACCAAAGCACACAATAACACACACACACGCCACAAAGTGCTCTCGGCCAATATTCCATAACATGTGCCCTTGTGCATTTTGCACACATAACTTCATCAATTACTCCACTTCCATTTAGAGCTCTAAAATGCCTAGCAAATAGGCCACATTTACTAGCATTTCTAGCATATGTCCAATAGTTAATTAGCTAATCAACACCATAACCGAATATATTCTCAATAGCCCATCAAGCAACTAAGGTCATTTGGTAATTTTATCCATCACTTAGCTACTCTAAACACTTGAATCATGGTAATTCACCAAGCAAGTCAAGTGTTAAGTGAACCCTACCTTAATAGCTTTCGACCAAGATACCAACTTCAAAGCCCAAGTGTTCTTCACTCCAATTAGCCTACCACATGATCAATTAGGCATAAAAAAAACATTGTTCATGGATTAATTTCCATGTAACCAAGGAAGAACACCAAGTTACTTCAAATGACACTTTTGGCCAACACTTAGTTTCCAAACCAAAACATCACTTGCTCAATTAGCTTAGTATAAGATCAATTGAGCACTCAAACTCCTTGTTCATGGAATTCAAACCATGTAATCAAGGAAAAACATGAAATTACCTCAAGTAAAGCTTTCGGCCAAGCACCAAACTTCCAAGCCAAAGTGTTCTTCACCAAATTGGCCTAATATACCATCAATTCAACACTTTAACTCCTTGTTCATGGAAGAACTACAATGTATTCAAGGAAACACATAAGTTACCTCAAAACCCTAGCTTGGTTGGCTTGGCCCTTCTTTGTTCTTCAAGAACCAAGCTTGAAATTGCAGTAGTCTAGTGCTGAAACTCAAGTTTTCTAGCTTGTCTCCCTCAATTGCCTCCAAACTTGCTTGAATTCAAGATCAACTTGAGAGAGAGCTCAAGAACAAGCTCTCGGCCAAAGGAATAACCCCTACTGATGGTGGTAGATTCTTTGGAGGGCTTCTTTTCGGACGTCTGTCCGAGTCATATTCTTCATCATCCCTTCTTCTCTGCTCTTCCTTTCTTCCTTTTGGGGAAGGCATCCGCAAGTACCGACGGAGTTGACCCTTTTTGATCAGGGACTCAATATATTTCTTCAGCTGGAAACAATCTTTAGTGTCATGGCCATGGTCTCGATGGAACTGGCAGAATTTCTTCATGTTTCTCTTGTTTTCCGAGCTCATGGCCTTTGGTCTTGGGACTGTGGTCCCTTGCCTTTCTAGCGCCATAAGGATGCTAGCTCTTGAGGTGTTCAAGGGGGTGAATGCCATGGGCCTTTTCCCCCTCTGCTTTTGGGGCCTTTCTCCTTCGTTCTGATGTCAGGGCTGATGGCTGGGCCCTTCTACGCGGGGGTGTTCTCCTTTGGGCCCTCCCATCCTAAGCTCTTCAGCCGTCATATGTTGTTCGGCCCTTCCATAAAACTCCCTAAGAGTTTATGGGGGGTCTTTGGAAAACTCATAGAATAGTTGGGAGTCCCTCTGAAGTCCTCTGACCATTGCGAGGATGTGAATTTCTGGGCAAAAGTCGGGCACGCTCAGCGCTTCTCGGTTAAACCTCTCAACGTAATTGTGAATGGTCTCCCTTCCTCGCTGAGCTATGTCAAACATTTGTACTGGCATTTTGGCCGTTGGCCAGCTGCCAATGAACTGCTGAATGAAGGTAGTGGGTAGCTCTTGGAAACTTAGCAAGCTTCCATGGCCAGATAGTTATACCACGCCGTTGTTGGTCTCGAAAGTGTTACTTCGAAGCACTTGCAGAGTGTAGTGTCATCCGCACCATGGAGTACCATGCTTCATTTGTACTTCGTCAGGTGCACCTGAGGGTCACTTCGTCCGTCATACGTTTCTAGGCGAGGCACCCTGAAATCGCTGAGCATGGGTGCCTCCACCACCTCGCGTACGAAAGGTGACTCTTCTCCGATGTAAGAGTCAGACAGTCTGGACCAGACTGGTTTTTGGGAGATTTGTCTCTCAACCTTCTCCAGTCTTCCCAGGATTCTTTCCATAAGGATAGCCGTGTTGTCTTCTCCCTACTGTCACGTGTTTGCCGGTAATGGCGAATTCCTCCTTCTCCTTGGGGAACGACTTTGGCGGGGAGGAGACGGGGACCTTCGATAGGGGGACGCACTCCATTGGTAGGAGGCCCTAGTCTCTTTTGGGGCTCCTTTCCTGGTAGGCTATACCTCAATGGGTTCATTTTCTGTTGAGGAGGCATCAAGGGAGTCCCTACTTCCTGAACTTCGGTGGGTGGACCTCGAACTCCTTTCCCAGTGAGCAGTGAGGGGTGAGGCCCTTCGGACCAAAGGAGGTTGGGGCAACCTCTGATCAAGCTGTTGGGTCATTTCGGCGATGATGGAGCGTTGGAAGTCTTGCAGGAAGCCCATCGTAACCGTTACAGGACGGTCGTCCTCCGGCACGGAAGTCTCTACCACAGGCGTAGCGGTTGCTGGCCAAGCCTCGGGCGCAGAGGGAGACTTAGGAATCCCTTTGTCCTTTAAGCGCCGAGTCTCTACGACGGCAACATGGGAAGGCTTTCCCACAGACGGCGCCAAATGGTTCCCGGTAGCACCTTCACCATGTGACATGGTAAGAGTGAAGAGGATTTCCAGTGGAGGAGAACACTTGAGGAGGAGGTTTCCCAGGGGAGGGTACTTGAAATGCTAGGAAGACAGAGGTCAGGAGGTCCCCGGGGTGTATTGCAGGGGAGGAGCCTCCGACACCCAAGTCAGTGTTTTGGAGATATAGAAGTGATGAAGAGTGGAGAAGTATAGTCTTTAGTGCGCAACCCCCTTACCTGGGGTGTTTACCGAGTATTTATAGAGTAGTGATTAGTAATAGTTTTCCTCGGGTGGCCGGCCCAGATTGTGACACGTGCTCGGCAGGATATGATCCGTACATTTAGGGGGGTTTTCAGCCGTCTATAGGCCATTCAGCCGAAAGATTGCACGGCTCGAGAACGGCGTGTCAGACCGTGTCTGGGGGCGGCATATCGAGGATGTGTCAAAGGCTCCTTAATTGCTCCTGTTGTACTCCCGAGGTCCCTTTCAGTAGAAAAGACCTCTTCGGATAAGAGCTTGTCTCCTAAGGTTATTTTAGTACCGCAGGAGTATACTTCCCGAGGGTGGCCTTTCTCAGGGATATCCCTATTTTTTAGGGTGGTTTAATCGTCCCCCGAGGCTGGTACTGTTGTTTTTGGGGACGGAGAACTGCCAAGATTGAATTCAGGAGGTCGAACATCCTTCTTTCCGTGGCAGGTGGTTCCTCTTCCGAGGTCGGCGCTCTGTCCGGACCTGTGGGTTCGGAAGGTGATGGGCACCTCAGCTATCAGCTGCAAACTCGCATGTCAAGTGAAAGGAATTAGGAAGGGGGACCTTGTCATCTGAAAGGCTAGGTTTGAGCCCCGAAGACCATCTCACGGAGTACTTCGGGCAAACTAGGAAGGGCCTTATTTGGTCATTGATGAAGTTCGGCCAGGAGTCTACAAGCTCGGTGATACCGATGGTGGAGAACTGAGGAAAACATGGCATTTAGATGCTTTGAAAAAATTCTACACTTAGAAATTTTTCTAAGGAAAATAGTCCCACCAAAGGAGTTTAGCCGAACAAGGTGTAAGTACCTATGTACAAAAGTGATACATCTTCTCCGAAGGAGCAACAACCGAACATGGCTGATAAAAATAGGCAATACTTTGCCAAAAGATATTAGCCAAAACTGGTGCTATATATGCCAAAGGTGGTTATCCGAATAACTTTTGTGAAGGATACTTACTATCTTCTCGAGGGACCTAGACCGAAAAATGGTTGAATTGACCCTCGATACGAAAAATAGTATAGGAGAAATATGTCCTGGGTACAACAATGAGATGTTTACAAAGAAAAAGAAGAACGAAAAAGAAAGCATATTCGAGGTCCTGGACGCCTAGGGGACCTCGTCACCTTGAGCTACTTCACCACCAACCTCCTCTGTCACAACCTTTGATGCTGAAGGAAGAACAAAGGGAAGATTAAGGTGCTCTATCTTGGACCATGCCTAGCGAAGCCCTTCGGGGATGTCCAGGCCTTCCAAAATGGAGAGGTCGAGGTAGGGGTACTTGGCCAAAACTTGGTGCTGAGCTAAGCAGAAGCCATCTTGGAATACAACCTTGGTTACTTGATCAGCCTTGTCCTTCTCGACAGTCAAGTCGTCCAGCTCATTCCTCAGCTCCGTGACCTCCCTCTCCAGCCTTCTTCATCTTCTTCTTCTTCTTCTTCTTCTCCTTCTTCAGCATGTCGACCTCGGCTTGAAGTTCGGCATTGTCTACAAGGGCCTTTGTGTAGATTGCAGAGTCCTCCTTCTTCTCCTTTTGGTAGACCTCATTAGCCAAAGTTAGCGTGATAACCTTCGCGTCGAGGTCAAACACATTCTTGGAAAAATCCTGAGAGTGCTCCTCCTGACTCTTCAAGAACTCCTCCTGAAGTTTAGCCACCTCATCCTTGGCTATCTTGTTGAGCTCGTTGTACTTAAGGACCGAGGTGGCACAAAATGCCTTGGCACGTGCCAAAGACTCTTTGGTCTGAGATCGGATTGAAGACTATTTCATTGCCCAAGCTCTGAAATATCCAATGTACACTAAGAGCTGCAAAAACAAAGACTCCGAATGAGGCTCAAAAAGTTATAAAACTTAGAAAAATCTTCTATGTCCCAAAAAGCTGAAAACTTACGTGGGCAGCGTGTTCGGACATCCTCGCAGCGAGGACCTCCTCATTTGGGCACTCCTCACAGAGGGACTTAAAGCTGGCATTGGTAAGGATGCCCTTCGCCATCTGAGGAGCCATTTTATGGTTATCATCGGATAACAAGTTCATGTCCTCCATGAAGGTCCAGAAAGGCTCCTTCAGCACCTTGTCCCTCGAGACATAGGAGTCCCAAAGGGCCCGCTTCCGAGCATGCTCCACCATCCACGCATCGGGAGCCTGCTCATCTACAAAATCACAATGAAGTTCCGTCAGCACATTATCCCTTAGCCATTCATCTATAAGATCTAAAATGCTGAAAATTTTGAAACTCATAGAAAAATGGCTAAGGGGCAAACCTGGTGGAACCTCAGCGACATCCTCCTCGGAGTTGCTGACTTCTTGTACATCGGCAGAGACCTACTTGGCCTTCCTTTTTCGGTGCTCCTCAAGCTCTTTAGTGAAAAGGCCCTCTACTAAAGTTCCCAAGGTATCCACCGCAGTGATGGGGCTTCATGGAGTCGAGTTGATGGTCGGCTCTAACGGTGGTTCAGCGTGAACCGAGGATGGGTCCTACACCTCCACGTCGCCTTTTGGAGGGGGAGGAAGAAACTCCTCATTGGCCTTCTTCGACTTCTTGGCCAAAGGTGGCCCTCTTGCCAATGCCTTCTTCCTCTTCGGGGCAGCTTTCTTCCTTTGCTGCTCCCCTTTCTCGGCTTGACCAAGGAAGAGGGACATGTAAAATGCAGCAGATTGGTTGCCCATCTCTGAAAAAGGAAAGACATCAGTGTCAGTCCAGAGGAGTACATATAACAAAATCTAGAAGATGGCTTACTCTCAACAAGGGCTTCGAATGTAAGCTCCACCCGAATAAGCATCACCAGCCACGCCTTCTTCCCGTCAAAAGCAGGCTTTGGCATGTTGAGGTCAGTTTTGTGCTCCTTGATTACCCCCAGCTGCCGAATGACCTCTTCGGTCATGAGATTTCACTTGATGGGAAAGGGGTACAAGGAGCATGGAAGGACCCCGGGGTCCCAGTCCACAACAGCTTAGATGCGGCTGTCAAACTCCTTAAATTTCGCTGCTAACTTAGGAGTTAGCAGCATCCTGGGGTCAATGACATCCGTCTTCAGCATCCCCGAGGCCCACCTGGTCGGCACATATTTCCATGCCTTGTCCACCTTCATGAAGAAAAACTTCTTCTGCCACCCTCGCCAGTTGTCCTTGGTCTCGAAGGTGAACGTATACTTTTTGCTCCCAGATCCCCGAGGTAGCAAAAAATAGAAGCCACCCTTCGGAATTGGGAAGAGTTTGTAGTACTGCAAAAAGATGATGAAGTGGGGCTCTATCTTGAAGACCCCACACATGTAGATGAGCCATTGAAGTAAGAATACGCATTCGGAGAAAGTTGGTTCACGGCTATGCCATGAAATTGGCAGAACTCGCAAACCATCTTCGGGGGAGGTTACCGAAGTCCAGCCTTCAGTTGGGCCCGAAAGACGGTAACCTTGTCCAAATGGTACATGTAACCAACCAGGCCTGGAGTAGGCAACCTGGTAATGGCATAAAAGGGAAGATAAAACTTAGCTGACCACTTCTCCATTTTCTCCTAAGTCGTGCAGCACGGGTGAGAGTCGAGAGGAACCCAACTCTCGGGAATGGGACGAATAGTCAAGAGTAGGACTGGAGAAGACATGTTTAGAAGAAGGAAATGACTTTGAAAAAGAAAATCGAAGGACTTTGGAAGAAGGAGATGACTTCGAAAAAGTAGAAAAGAATATAAACACAAAAAACCAAAGGACTTCGGAAAGGAGGACCCACCAAAACTCTTGCCAATGTCAGGATTTGTTAACGCAGTCGTAGAAACTAGACGAAAATTGCTCCGCCACTTGCACCGCCGTAAAAAAAAGGGAAAAGCTTAAAAGCAAAGAAGAGCAAAACAGAAGCAAAAGAAAGCAAGTGATGAGAACTCTGGGGAGAGGAAGGTTTATATAAGCCGAAGGGGGTAGGAGAATCGTCGCCATAATTACCCCTCGAAGGTGAAGAGATGTGGTTGATGTAACCAATGTGACTATCCACCAATTACTGCGTGACACGTGTCACCCGATGCAAGAAATGATGGCACACCTCCTAACAGCATAAAGGCCTAGGCAAGCTTATCCGAAGTGACGTGTCTGTCTGATTACAAGACTTGACGATTCACTGGCCTGCATCAGAAAATTAAAAGGGGAATACACACTTCGGAAATATGAAGAGCCTAGCCAAGAAATGAGGAGTGACACTTATAAGCTACCTCGGCTAAAAAGACACACCCTCAGAGAATGAAGTATCCCCTGCCTAAAAAGGCCAATAAGCTACATTTATGGTAACTACTAGCCTCCACAACGAGCTCCATGAAATGCTCTCAAAGACTCTATTCACCGAAGTTACAAGTTCGGCTTTCCGATGGGGGCATGTGATAGCCAAATGGCTTACTCTTGGATAGCTTCTGAGGATGACTGACAAGTACCACCCTTAAAGGTACATCTGACCAACCTCAGAAAATGGATCCTCACCACCCTCTGCAAGTAGTCACCACCCTCGGCTGCTGATACTACTACCTTCGAAAGGACATACCGCGCCATCCTCAGTCAAGTGATCTAGCAACCTCAGGAGGCCATCTCCCCATCCTCAGCAGAATAAAGCATTCCCCAAAGGTCCTCCACCCTGTTGAGGAGCCTCCCTCTATGGCCCTCAAGAGCAAAAATCGAACCGAAGGAGACCTATCTGCCGAATGGGCCTTATTCCCTGAAGAAGGCCCATCACCGAAGGAGTTCTCACCCAGGTGAGACAAAGATAGTTTGGAGCCTCTGACACATAGCCCTCCCACATGCCCCTGACCTCCAGTCAGAACAGCTACAGCCAGCTGGGGAGCCTGTTCCCGAACGTACGGATCAAATCCGGCCGACCACGTGTCATAATCTGAAACGAGCTGTAGTAGGAGGCCTTCTCCTCATGACCTCCTATAAATACCTGTGGAGAACCTTGGTAAGGACACAAGAGACAAAAAAAACCTAGCTATCTTCTACTCTCCATTCCTTCTTTCTTACCTTCATTCTCTAAAATACTGACTTGAGCGTCAGAGACTCCTCCCCTGGAATCACACTTCGAGGAGTCTAACCTCTGTTTTACTGAGTCTTGCAGCCACCTTCCTGCCAGAAGCCCCTCTCCAAGGCATCTTCACACCGAAGGTCCCTTTCCCAAACACCTTCATACCAGAAGTCTTGCTTGTAGTTGCACCATGTCACACAACGAGGATGCTGCCGGGCATCACTTATCATCAAAGAATTTAAAGAGGAAAACTCTTTCCTCCTTGTCTATCAGACTTAGGAACTCTCCTAACCCTTTATAATAAGAGCTTTCTTATTGCTTCTAAACCTAAGAAGAAAACTCTTTCCTATTTTCTTGAGAGATTAAAGAACCTTCCTCACCTTTGTCTCTATAAAAACCTTTCTACAGAAGAGAGAAACATTTCTCTTATTTTTTTTAAATTTGGTAGAGACCTCTCTCTCACCATGGTCTAAGAGGTAGAGAACCGTCTTTTTAGCACTTCTTGTTCTCTTGGAGATGGAGAACTCTATCTCTTTACAACCTCCAAAATTCCTTTGAGGTAAAGCACCCGGGCTCTTTTGTGACCTCTAATAACCTTTGAGGTAGAGAACCCTATCTTTTTACCACCTTTAAATTCAATTGAGGTAGAGCACCCTAACGCTTTACCACCTCTAAATTCCTTTGAGGTAGAGTACCCTGATTCCTTACCACTTATGATGACCATTGAGGTAGATAACCCTATCTCTTTACGACCTCTAATTACTCTTGAGGTAGAGAACTCTGTCTCTTTTTCACCTATAAATTCTTTTAAGGTAGAGCACCCTAACTCTTTACCACCTCTAAATTTCTTCAAGGTAAAGCAACCTAGCTCTTCACCACCTCTAATTCCTTTAAATGTGATGAGGTAGAGAAACTTTTCTCATTTAAAACCTTAGTTTGACTCAAATCAAAAGGAAAAAAATTATATTTTCTATGAAGCCTTAGTTTTGTCTTGTAGTGAGATTAATGAACTCTCCTTGTTATCTCAAGTAAAAATTTCTAGGAAATCATCCGAACTTAGAATAATTCCATCAAAAGTGTGAATTTCCAAAATGGCTAAATTCAAAATTTGAAATTCCATGACATGAGTGAATTTTAAGAAAGCCAAAGATTCCACAAAATGAGTGAATCTTAAAAGAACTGAAGATTCTATAAAATGTGTGAATCTCAAAAAGCTGAAGATTCTACAAAATGAATGAATCTTAAAAGTGATAAGCTGGTCGAACGGGAAGCATTAAGAGTTGAAAATATCTTCAGATACCTTAAAAATACCTTGAAAATGTCTTAAAATGAGATTTGAGAACAACCGTCCAAACAAGATGAAAAATGCTTTGAAAAATGGTATGACAACGTATGGATGTCTACCTCTCAAATATGCCCCCCATCATGAAAATAAACCATGATATATTTGATAGTGAAAACTTACCTAGATTTCAATCTTTAAAACTTAGTTTAACCTTGGAGTGGGTGTGATGATGTAAAGAAACCTTTCTCATTTAAAACCTTGGTTTGACTCAAATTACGAGGAAGAGAATTACTTTTTCTTTAGAACCTCGGCTTTAGCTTTTCTTTGAATGTCATGAGGTAGGGAAACTTTTCTCATTTCAAACCTCGGTTTAACCTAAGTGACAAGGAAGAGAATTACCTTCTCTTTAGAACCTCGATTTAGCTTTCCTTTAATTGTGACGAGGTAAATAGACTTTTTTCATTTAAAACCTTGGTTAAACCCAAGTGACAAGGAAGAGAATTACCTTCTCTTTGGAACCTCAGTTTAGCTTTCCTTTAAATGTGATGAGATAGAGAAACCTTTCTCATTTAAAACTTCGGTTTGACTTAAGTGATGAGGAAGATAATTACCTTCTCCTTGAAACCTCAGTTTAGCTTTCCTTTAAATGTGATGAGGTAGAGAAACCTTTCTCATTTAAAACCTTGGTTTAACTTATATGTCATTTGATCTCATTTTGTGTGAACTTACCTGGACCATAAAACTTCATTCGCTTGCATAGCCTTGAGAAATTGTAGTCTCTAACCCTTGGCAGATGTTATGTGGTTGAAACATTCTCATTCTCTTATCTAAAATGTCTTCTCTTAATCTGCTTTGACTGAATTCCTCTTTAGCTATCTGCACCAAACTTTGTTGCAACCTACTTGTGATAAAAGCATGATGGAAATGATATGATGATGCTCATGATGCATGCTTTTTAATCTTTGCATTCTTAGAAGAACTTTGATGAAAACCATGATGCATGAGTGAATTCTATGATTACCTCTTGTGATTCCTTTCCTTGAGCTATTAGGAACTTCTCCTTACCTCACCATGGATTTCATGCTATCTGAAGGCTCAATCATCAATGCCTCTTTATTCTTTTCCTTTCTTTGTGACCATGTTGGTGCTTACTCATCCCCCATGTTATCATATGAGTGATTGCCTTTCCTTGAGCTCAAGTTCTGATCCATAAAACTTGCCCCCTTATCTATTGAGCTTTTCTGCTGGTAGTGCTCTCCTTGCGCTCCGTAGAGATTACTTTGTCCCCTGAATATGGTGCCCATGTGGATAAAGGTATCAACTCGCTTTAACTTACAAAGGTCATGAATTTCTAAACCTTCGTGATGGCACTTGATTATGAATTTCTCTTACAAAAACTACACCTTCTTAAAGAAAATCTCAAGCTATCTCCTCATTTTTAAGTCCGAAAACATTAATGAATAATAGTTTAGCCTTAAAGAAAAACTTTCATCAATTTGCAAAGCTTGACAAAATAACTTACGGTCTTTGTATTTGATTAAAATGTCCTATTATTGTTCCCCTTTCCAACTCAAAGACATAAAATGTACAAGACAAAAAGGCAGAAACAAGTTTCAAAATGATAGCCTTTTAAACGAATGAGGATGATACTGATAGCCAAATGTTGGGTTAACGAAACTTTAGTTTGAGTGGTGTGAAAATGGGCTTTTTAATGCCACTCGTGAGCATATATGATTGCCTTAAAAAACCCAATAGTGACAACCTCAAACTTACAACCTTTTTTAGAAAGTTAGACCTCATTTGTTGCCCCCAAACTCTCGTAATTTGTATGTAAACTTGCTTTGAATGTTGCATTTATCTTCTAAACTGCCTTTATGGGTTTTCAGTCTAGAATCCATAGGTCACTTTTGTATTTTTCTTTTTCTTTTCATTCATTTTCTTTCCTTTCATTTAACTTTTGCTTAGGTTGTGTTGGAGACTAACAACCTAACGGGCCCTAATCTTTTTCCTTCTTTTTTTTTCTTCTCCTTTTTTTTTATGAGCTATGGTTTTGACGATGTGGTAGATAGCCCTTCATAAGTGAGATGACTCAAGTGACATTAGCTGCTCATGCTGCTCTCTATCCTTTCTTGTTTAATTTCCCTTGTTGCCTTTTAATGGAAAAGATGAACTTCTTTCCTTTTTATAATTTGTGTTGTGAAGAACTGAGAACCTTTTCTTGTGTTGACCATTCATAAGAATTGGGGTGCCACCAAAGCCATTTAATATGAGGAGGACCTTCTTCAGAAGCTAACCAAGAACTTTTTACAATGATGCTGATAACCAATGTCACCGTCATTTTGCTTTTGTATGATGAAAGTTGAGGTGCAACATTTAAGTTCCCTCTTACTAGATTCTGTAGCATTTTCAAGATTACCACCATCAAATCTCCCTTAACTTTCATTTCCACCCATGATTAGCATTGTCACAATTGTGTTTGTTTACAAAAGAAAAACGTGATTACAAGATGGTGAAACGAATGGTGTAATGGCAAAGAGTGTGAAATAGATGTAAAAATGGGATTTTTGGTAAAAATGATAGAATGCATACATTACATCTTTTTATTGGACAAGAAAAGAATAACAGGTGACCATTTAACAAAGACTACACCCTAGATTCTGGACTAAATCTAGCAGATTTTTACGATTAAATTACTTTGGCAAGCTCTCAAGGAAACAAGTCCACTTGAAGGATTCCTTAGCATTCAAAAGTATGTACGAACTGCTAGGTCGGATCTAACTTAGAGCCCTTCCCAAGTCAATGTAATTCCAGCTTATGATCTTCACTTTCAATTACCAATCACGTCGGGATCTAGCCATTTGGAATCGATCAACTGTTACATCTTGAGTTTCAATGCCACACAATTTTTAGTTGAATGTCCAATTGAGCCTACGTGGTAGTCATACTTGGCATTTAGATCTTACCAACTTGGAAAATGAGGAAGCTTGATCTTTGCTACTATTGGTATTGGGCGACCAGCAAGTTTGACTGACATGACCCCTTGTGGGCCTGCATGGGAAGCCTATGGGAACTTGTACCACGCAAGTCGTAATTGGCTAATTGATTATGTGTGCACTAGTTAAAACCTTTATGCTTATAGTTATTTAATCCTACTATGCAATCATGCATGAGTTTATGCTTTGACTAATCAATAAAATAAAGAAACAATAGGTAAAACATTGCCATTGCATAATTTAATAAAAAAAATATCAAAACTGTCAAAGCATTCAAATCAATTAAGTGGAATTAACTACACATAATCAATTGTGTGCAAGCATCCAAACAAGATGATAGCCAAAGGGCTATTACCCTCCAAACTCCCAAGATCTGATGAAGCACCACCCTCGGAGAATGTGAGCACCAACCTTAGGAAATGAGGGTCCGTAGTCCTTGACCCCCTCCCCTCGGTTATCCACCATCACCCTCGGGGAATAATGGGACTAACCTCGGGAACATGGTACACTACCACCATCGGTAAGATGACCTGACCAACTTCGAGAGGAGTAGACTCACCATCCTCGGCAAGGGAAAACATCCTACGAAGGGGATCTTCTGTTCTGAAGGGCTTTCCGAGTGACTGGAGCAACCTCGGCCAGAAGCTCTCATATCCCAAAGAGGTCTCTTTCACCGAAGGGGTCTCGTGAACACGACAAAAATGGTTAAGGAGCCTCTGACACAAAGACCTGGCACATCCCCTGACATACAGGCTTCCCACAGCCCTGACTTCTGGCTAGAATGGCCTATAGCCAGCTGGAGATCCCCATCCCCGAAGGTACGGACTGCATCTGGCCAAACACATGTCATGATCTAAAAAGGCTGTGTCAAACGGACTTCTCCCATTGTCCTCCAACAAAAACTTGGGGAAACGACCTTTGTAAGGACAGAGGCAGAACTCTCAAGAGAATTCTACTCTTTACTCTCTATTCACTACTCTTCACTTGCCAGAATCGGAATTCACCACTCCGACGGGAGTATTTTGGGCATTTTATTCCGAATGCCGTTTTTTGGGTGCCGGTGCATTTTTTGGCCATTCTCGCCCTTCTCCAGCGCGTCTATTCACACCTCTTTTTGCACGCTGCTCTGCACCTCTTTCTGCCGATGCCTCTCTATAATGGGCCTGAGCTTTCCTTCCAACGTTGTTCTTCCTCAATCAAGGAAAGATTATCCGGAACATTTTTTGTACTTTTTGCCATTTCATCAGAATCTTTGGAAGATGGCTCTTTGTGGGGCATTTTCCTTCCCTTATCCCAGGTTTTTGTTCCCAGTAATGCCGGTCTTGGGTGATTCACGACTTTATTAACCGAATATGCTAACTCAGGAGTTTTCCCCATCCTCGGGCCTCCGAAGTATCGTTCCAGTGTCGCAGTGTTTTTGCGCCTGGAGCCCCTTCGGTCGGGAGTCTTTGTCTTTCGCCTATATTCGGTCTTCGTTGAATTTCCCCTTCTTCTATTTCTGTACTTTCGGCAATGGTCCACTGTTGCCTGGGGTTATAATGTCCCCATCTAGACCTGTGCACGATGCAGTGTCTTTGGAGTTCGGCGCACTTGCCCATTTACTCTCTTCCTACTGATGTCACGCAGGGGTGACTCCTTTTTTGGACGATGGCAGTGTGTCCATTTGGAGTAGGATCATAGTCTTTTTTGCCCATTTAATATCAATGCGTATTCATCTTTTCGGGGGAGTGGGTTCGGTGTTACTGTCTGAAGGACAGTAACCTTCCTTTGGCACGAACTCTTTTGACGGGGGGGTTTGGACGGCACCGATCCTACCTTTCCCGTCTATCATACTTCGAGGGGAAGCACGTCCTTTGGGTATTCTCCCCACTGCCCTTTGTTTCCCTCGGCTCCTGGGTCGCCCCCACTCCCCTCGTCGAAAGGATCGAGAGAAAAGACTTCGGCTCGTCATTTGCACACGAACATCTTCGGCCTATCTACTACAGTATTTCGGCCACGGGGACTCGTGGGAAATTATGCAAGAAAGCCACGGTGATATCCGAAGGATGATTATCCCCAGAATGGGAAATCCCTGTTCCTTAATTGTTCGGCCGCCGGGCGAGTCTCCGGCGCGGACGGGGGCCTCAGGGAGCCTTTTGTCCTTAGAACACCGAGTTTCTGACCACGGCTGCCCAAATAAGTTCCCACAGATGGCGCCAAATGATGGCGTTAGGTTAGCCATCGTTTACGATCCCGCCGTGGCTCCACGACGGGGGTGACAGGGACCTCCTGAGGGATGTCATAAGTGGCCGTACTACGATGGAGAGCGGGGGCCATGAAGGATTTTTGGTGCAGGAAGGAGCCTGAAAAAGCTGACGTCTTCAAGCGGTCTGGCCTGAAATGTACAGAAAACAGAGGTTATGAGGTCCCCGGAGCGGTATTCCGGGGAGGAGCCTCCGACGCCCAAGTCAGTGCCTCTAAATAGCAAAGAATAGGCATAAAATAGACTGGCTGGGGGTATTTTTTCTGGCATGCACATAAGGAGAAGCATCACGCCAGAGGCGTTTTTCTGGCATGCCTAGAGGAGAAGAGAGGAGAAAACTGGGACTCTGGAGTATTCCCCCAAAGCTCCTATCCAGCCTCCCTCTCCTCTCTTGCCCAGAGTTTTTCCTGCTGTAAATAGGAGAAAATGAACCCTCCTGATCGTGACACGTGTATGGACGGATAGGATCCGTACCTCTTAAACAGGAAAACGGTCAGCCGTGTGCAGTCTTTCTCGGGCAATGTTTATCGAAAATCGTGTCTCAGTGTGCCAGAGCACGGACTGGAGTGGCCTGTCAGAATGCTTGAGGTCAACGTCTAGGACGTACGGGCAAATATGTCAAAGACTCCTTCGTATCACCCAAATGATGGTGTACGGGCAAATATGTCAGAGACTCCTTCGTATCACCCATCACCCTTCCGAGGTTACTCGGCCGACGTTACCTTTTAGGTAGATGAGCAAGGACTTCTCTCGGGGTGACACCATTTCTTCGGGGTGTTCTTACTCTTCCGAAGTTGGTTCATTCATCCTCTGATGGGGAGGTGATATAGTAACTCTCCGAGGTTGGTGCGATGGGTCTTCCGAGGTCGGATATGTCAGGCGTTTGGCATCTCCTCCGAAGTTAGTGGCCGAGATCATGGCACTTCGGCCATCAGAAGGATATACATAAATTCGTCTGGAAGAACATCATATGCAGATTTGGCATACAGAGGGTGATAGTGGCCAACAATGGTTACCAGTTTATTGACAAGGGATTCCAAGAATTCACTACCGACCTCGGGATAAAAATGCACTTCACCCTGGTAGCCTATCCTTAGAGCAACGGACAGGTAGAGGTGTCTAACAGAATGATAAAAGATGGTTTGAAAAAGAGATTGAAGCAACCAAAAGGAAAATGGCCAGGAGAACTACCTAGCGTACTATGGAGCTATCGGACAACACCCTGAAGGGCCATAGGTGAGATGCTTTTCTCACTCATCTTCGGCACGGAGGCAATTATTCCTATCAAGGTGGTTCAGCCATCGATTAGGGTGCAAGTGTTCGATGAGGAAGGAAACGACCTCAAATTAAGAACCAAGCTGGACTTAATTGACAAACACAGAGAACTGGCTAAGCTTAGAAGAAAGGCTTTTCAGCAAAGGGTAGCCATAATGGCAAACTTGCAGGTCAAGCAAAAGGGAATCAGGAAGGGGGACCTTGTCCTTTGAAAGGCTGAGGTTGAGCCCTGAAAACCATCCCACGGAGTACTTTGAGCAAACTGGGAATGGCCTTATTTGGTTCTTGATGAAGTTCGGCCAGGAGTATACAAACTCGGCGATACTGAAGGTAGAGAGCTGAGGAATACATGGCATTCAGATGTCTTGAAAAAATTCTATACTTAGAATACATGGCATTCAGATGTCTTGAAAAATTCTATACTTAGAATTTTTTTCTAAGGAAATTAGTCCCACCAAGGGAGCCTAGCTGAACAAGGTGTAAGAGCCTGTGTACAAAAAACAATGCATTTTCTCTGAAGAGGTTTTAGACCAAATACGACTAAATAAATAGGTGAAGTTTTGCCAAAGAATGTTAGCTGAAATTGGTCCTATGTACACAAAATGTGTTTATCCAAATAACAAGCGCGAAGATTACCTACTATTTTCTCCAGGGACTTAGGCCGAAAATGGTCAAGTTAGCCCTCGGTACCAAAGATAGTATAGAAGAAACATGTTCTGAGACTTAGCCAAATTCTGGAGGAAAGAAGGAATTTTATTACATTGAGCCTTATTACAACAAAGAGGAGGATTACAGGAAGAAGATTACAAAAAGAAGAAAAAAATGAAGTCCTGGATGCCTAAGGGACCGTATCATCTTGAGTCATCCAATCGCCAACCTCCTTTGTCGCGACCTTCGGCGCCGGAGGTGATGGGTTTCGAGAGCCAAACAGTGCAACGGAATTTAACCGAAACCCTCCAGGATCCAAGTGAAACGGGGTAAACTGGGTGTTCGAAAATTTTCATACCTAATTTTCGGTTGAGATCTCTCACTTAACTGTAGAGTTGAATCACAAAACCTAAACAGTTCATGTGTTCAGGCTCTCTATGGTATCCACACGAGCCTCTCGACATCACCACGCTTCCACCACGTCCCGGCAGATGTGTTTCTCTTGCGCTGGCAGTGCTAGCTTGCGTCCTCCAAGGAATTGCTAGAGAAGAGTGTGGCTATCCCTTTTGGAGGCTAGGGCAAGGAGACCTGCGAATTTCTCACTTAAAAGTTGTATTTATAGTGAGACTCAACTTCTAGGCCTATTGGGTTTCAAAGCACTAATCCAATTAGGATTTAATTTCAGGCTTAACAATGGCTCAACTCTTTGGCCCATTATTAATATGAAATTAAAGTGAAACCATAACCCAAATAATTAGCCCATGCACTCTAATGATCCAAATAGCTCTATGTGTGCGACCCAATAGGCTTTTGCCATGTTGGCAATGATCATAAATCACATTTATGATCATAAGCAATGAACGGTGTCTAGCAACACATCATTGCTACCCAAGTGACAAGATTGTCGATGATTCGACTAAACCTTTATGATCATCATTGATATATGCCATTGTCCCTTTGTCCAATATATCAAGACTAAGCACGAGACATGGAATGTGTCACTCTCGTATAGCCCAATCTTTGGTTTCTTGATTACCGAGTAGACTAACTTAAGCTGATGACATTGATATCATATATCAACTCATCCGAGCATGGCCATGCATTTTCTAAGTCTCACTCTATCAAGGGGCCCGAAGATATGACTCCCGTTATATATGATAGCCAAAGGCTATTGCCTCCTCGGTAGTAACTCCCTGCCAGAATATTGGCCGAGGAGTCTGACGTCACCCAAGAGAGGGTCTTTTCACTGACCTCGGAAGGTGCGAAGTCAAACACTATGAGCTCGAGACTTTGGTTAGCTCGTCAGGAATTCCGAGGACAACACCGTCTCCATCGAGGGGCTAAACTGACCGTCTTCGGGTAAGAGAGCCATCTCCCTGAAGCAAGGGAGAATCTCCCCGAAGGAAGAGGCCCCAAAGAGGTCTTCCTCGAACAAGAAACACCTGAACGAGGGAATCCCCGAACTATGGGTGTGAGTCCCGAAGAAGGTGTTCATCAAGGGCGCTCCCAGAATTATGGGATAGATCCCGAAGGAGGTGCTCGCACCGAAGGACGGATAGAATCCGAAGAGGGTGCCCGCACCGAAGGGAGACCTCGCCCAGGGGACCTCGGGAGTACGGTATGAGCATTTAAGGAGCCTCTGACATGTCACCCACAAGCCCTACACGTCACATCTGAACGGCGAAATGACACGCCGCAGCCGCCCCAGTCCTGACACAACCCGTCCGGGTCCAGGGCTAAAAGAGGCTGCAAACGGCTGCCTGTCCCCTAGGTCCAAAGAGACAGATCAAATCCGACCGAACACGTGTCATGATCTGAACAGACCAGCTACTCCTATAAATACTAGGAAATGGGACTGGGCAAAGGAAGGGCATTTTCCTCTCTCTGAGAAAACACAGAACAGGCAAGACACTTGATCCCTTAGTGTTCTTCCTCCACTCTCACTCAGAAAACTGACTTGGGCGTCGGAGGGTCCTCCCCGGAAAAGCAAACCGGGGACCTCCTAACCTTTTCTTTGAGCTTTTCAGGCGCACTCAGCTGGGAAACCTGAGCTCCAGGCGCTTGCCTCCACAGGAAGTCTCTCCACCTGTCAACATGACAGCAAACGAAGATGCCTTGGGGCATCATTTGGCGCCGTCTGTGGGAAACTACTCCCAGGTAGCTGTTGTCGAAACTCGGCGTTCGAAGGACAGAGGACTTCCAAAGTCCCCGTCCGCGCCTGAGACCCAACCAGCTACCGAACAAAGTCCCCCAGAGACTTCCTTGCCTGAAGAGGAACGCCCTCTTGTCATCACCATGGATTTTTTAAGAGACTTTCAGAGGTCTGTTGTGGCTGAAATGACACAACAAATAGACCGAAGATGGCCGCAACCAGCCCAGGCGCAAAAACCCACTTCGTCAGCACGACCTCGGGAGAAAAGCCCGAGGGCAACCCATCATAGCTCGGGAAGTGGGGAGCCACGAGAAGAGTCCTCAACAGATAACTTGCCCCTCGGGGCACGGCTGGCGGAAAGAGCAAGGTCTAAACAACCTGAAATCCCGTCCAGAAGAAGTTTATCAACAGAGGCAGGGTCCCCCTCACCTCGGTTCCGAAGTCGCTCCCCGAAGGGACGGCACCAGGAAAAGGAGCCCAGTGCTACGCTCCTCCTGGAGAAAGTCTTGGCAAGACTGGAGAGAGTGGAACAGCAGGTGGCACGCAAGCCTGTTTGGGCCAGGCTAACTGAAACGGTCTCTGGAGATGAAACTCCTTTCGCCCGAACAGTGGTCGAGGCGGCCATGCCAAGTGACTTCAGGCTACCTCGGCTGGAGACCTATGAGGGTCGGACTGATCCCCAGGCCCACCTAACAAAGTACAAACGCAGCATGGTGTTACATGGGGCTGACGATGCTACGCTCTGCAAGTGCTTCGAAGTCACCCTCGCAGGACCAGCAACTGCCTGGTACAATTCCCTGCCTCCAGGAAACATCAAGGGGTTCCAGGAGCTGTCCACGGCGTTCAACCAACAGTTCATTGGGAGCAAGCCGACGGCGAAGATGCCCGTCCAGATGTTTGACATAGCGCAGAGAAACGAGGAGACCATCCGTGACTATGTCAAGAGGTTCAACAGGGAGGCCCTCAGTGTTCCGGACTTTCGTCCCGAAATCCGCATCCTCACCATGACGAGGGGCCTCCGGAGGGATTCGCACTTGTTTTACGAATTCTCCAAAGATCCCCCGGACACGCTGGGAGAATTCTACCGAAGGGCTGAACAACACATGACAGCCGAAGAACTGAGAATGACTGGACCAAAACACGACCAAATTCAAGCTCGTGGCGAAGGGTCCAGCCAGCAAGCCCGGTGTCCAACGGAACAGTCAGGCCGACCTCGGAGAATGCGAGTAGGAGGAAGGAAGCCCCAAAACTTTACACCTCTGAGCACCACGAGGGCTAACGTCCTTATGGCGTTGGAAAAACAGGGGGCTCAAATCCAACGGCCAAGGGGCATGACTGCTGACAACAGAAGGAACATGAAGAAGTTCTGTCAGTTCCACCGTGATCACGGTCATGACACCGAAGACTGCTTTCAGTTGAAAAAGTACATTGAATCACTGATAAAGCAGGGCCAGCTTCGGCGTTATTTGAGAATGCCTTCCCCGAAAGGGAAAAAAGAGGAGGAAGGAAAGCCCGATGACGAGGATTACGATTCGGACAGGCGAAGGAACCGAAGTCCGAGAAGGCGTCCTCCACCTTCGGCAGGAGTAATACAGACGATCACAACCGGACTTCCATCCTCGGAAAGAAAAAGAAGGGCCAGAGAGATAGCGGTGATGGAATATCAGAGCCCAACGAAAAAATTGGCCCGCGAGGATACATCAAGAGGGTACTGCTGGATGATGGGTCAAACGCAGACGTCTTGTTCTCATTGCTACCAAGCTTGGGCGTATCCAGGAGTGACCTCAAGGCTGTTACTTCACCCACGTTCGCGTAGGACCATCTGAGCTACCTGTCCTCGGGTGGATCGACCTCCCCTTGATGATGAAAGGAACTTCGGAGAAAGGAACTGAGACGCAAAGATTCTTCATTCGTCATACGATGCCATTCTCGGCAGACAGACACAGGGAAATTTGCACATTCGCCCTGATGTAAAGTACCCGTCTCCTTCGCCACCAAAAAAGGAGACGCAAAGATCTTCATTGATCAAGGCGAGGTGAGAAAGGTGTTCGTCAGAGCACGAAAGGCTCCAGCAAGCAACTTAGCACATGCTGTAGAAGCAAAAGAGCTGGAAAGGGGCGAGGCAGAAGATTCCACAAAGGCGGAAACATAAGAAGTAGAGCTTGTCCCAGGCCATCCCGAATAGGGAAAAATATGGCCGAAGGAGACAAGGAAAAACTTGTATCTTTTCTTCTTGCAAATAAAGATCTGTTCGCCTACTCGCCGAAGGACATGCCAGGGGTAAACCCTCGCGTAATCCAGCATAGCCTTAAAGTGAGTCCGGAAGTAAAACCTGTCCGGCAAAAGAAACGGAGCATCTCAGCTCACAAAAGTGAATTCGTCAAAACCGAAGTCCAGCGTCTGATAGACGCTAGCGTTATCCGGGAGGTAAACTACCCCGAATGGCTAAGTAACGTGGTAATTGCCACAAAAGAAGGAAGTAGCAAGCTTCGGATGTGCATCGACTTCAGAAATTTGAACGATGCCTGCCCAAAAGATTCATATCCTCTTCCACCAATAGACCAACTGGTAGACTCAACTGCCGAGTATGGGCTCTTAAGTTTCCTAGACGCCTTCAGTGGCTACCATCAGATAAGGATGGACCCCGAAGATGAAGAGAAGACTGCCTTCATCACCGATGGAGGAACATATTGCTATATCAGGATGCCCTTCGGACTCAAAAATGCAGGAGCCACCTACCAGAGGCTGATGAACAAGGTCTTCAAAGACCAAATGGGGAGGAACATGGAGGTATATGTTGATGATATGATAGTCAAGAGCTAACTGCCTGGCTACCACGTTGCAGATTTAGGGGAAACCTTCCAAAAGCTCAGAACCTTCGGGATCCGCCTTAATCCAGAGAAGTGCATCTTCGGGGTGACCTCGGGAAAATTCCTCGGGTACATGGTATCCGAAAGAGGCATCGACGCTAACCCTGAGAAGATTAAGGCTCTGCTTGAATTCCGAACACCTACCACAGTCAAAGACGTGCAGAGACTCACCGGAAGAATAACCTTTCTGAGCAGGTTTATTTCCAGGTACGGAGATAGGTGTCGACCCTTCTTCAAAGTCCTCACAAAAGCGGCAAAAATGGAAGGCGACCTCGGAAGGGATGGCCATCCTTGGGCTGAAGATTGCCAAAAAGCCTGGGAAGAACTCAAAGTCTACTTGGCCAGACTGCCGACTCTGCGGCAACCTCGGGAGGGAAAGCCCCTGGCACTATACCTCGCCGTCACGGAAAAAGCTGTGAGTTCGGTTCTTGTGAAAGAAGAAGGACCGAAACAGTGGCCGGTTTACTATGTCAGCAAGTCCTTGCATGGCGCCGAAGTCAGGTACCCTTTGCTTCAAAAAGCTATATATGCCTTAGTGCTTGCAGGTAGAAGGCTGCGGCCATACTTTCAGGCTCACCCCATCATTGTCCGAAGTAGTCTGCCACTACGGGATGTCATGAAGAGAGTTGATCATTCGGGAAGGCTCTCCAAGTGGTGCATAGAGCTGGGTGAACACGAGATCACATATGAGCCTCGGAAAGCCATAAAAGCTCAAGCACTGGCAGATTTTATCGCCGAAATACCCACCACTGAGGAGAGCCATTCAGATCCAAAAGAGGGTGAGCCAGAATGGACCTTACACGTTGACGGGGCCTCAGGATCCGAACACCAGGGAGCTGGAGTGATTATCAGAGGCCCCGAAGGCCTAGAAGTAATGAAGGCCATCAAGTTCAGTTTCAATGCCACCAACAATATGGCGGAGTATGAGGCCCTCATAGCAGGATTACGCCTGGCCAGAAAAATTGGCGTGAGAAACTTGAAAGCACATAGTGATTCCCAGCTGGTGGTCCGAAAAATGGCAGGGGACTATGGCGCGAAAGACCCGACCTTGGCAAAATACCATGAGTTGGTAACAAAGCTTATTCGGGAGTTCGACGTCGTGAAAATCGAGAACGTACCCCGACGGGAAAATGCTGAGGCAGACTGTCTGGCGAAGTCCAAAACTTGCACCGAAGTGCTAAGCCACCCCAGCATCGCGGTGCTAAGCATAGAGACCTCGGGGAAAGGATGGAGAGAACCAATCAAAACGTATCTCGCAACCAACACACTCCCCGAAGACCCCAGCGAAGCCGCAAAAGTGCGAAGGCGCTCCGGCCGTTTCTTCTTAATTGGAGAAGAACTATATCGGCAAGGATATGCAAATCCACTACAGAGGTGTGTTAGTGAAGAGGATACTGAAATGATCCTCGAAGAAGTTCACGAAGGTGCCTGTGGTTCGCACATCGGAACCGACGCCCTAGCAGCAGTGATACTTCGCCAAGGATACTTCTGGCCTACCCTGAGAAAGGACGCCAAGCAGTTCGTCCAGAAATGTGGTAGTTGCCAGAGACATGCGAACATCCAAAGAACACCCTCAGAGTTCGTGACTTCGGCAGACTATCCTTGGCCCTTCGCAGTTTGGGGCATAGATCTCATTGGGCCACTCCCAACGGCGCCTGGAGGCGTAAAGTTCTGCGTAGTAGCAGTAGACTATTTCTCTAAGTGGGTCGAGGCAGAACCTCTGACAACTATCTCGGCAAAAGAAGTGCAGAAGTTCGTATGGAAAAACATCGTATGCAGATTTGGCATACCGAGGGTACTCGTAGCGGACAATGGATCCCAGTTCATAGACAAAGGATTCCAAGAGTTCATTAGCGACCTCGGGACAAAAATGCACTTCGCCCCAGTAGCTCACCCCCAAAGTAATGGGCAGGTGGAAGTATCTAACAGGACCATAAAAGATGGTCTGAAAAAGAGATTGGGAGAAGCAAAAGGGAAATGGCCAGGAGAACTCCAAAGCGTGTTATGGAGCTACCGAACAACACCCCGAAGAGCCACAGGGGAAACGCCTTTTTCACTCATCTTCGGTACAGAGGCCATCATCCCTGTCGAAGTAGTACAACCGTCAATACGAGTCCAAGTGTTCGATGAAAAAGGAAATGACCTCGGCTTGAGAACCAAGCTCGACCTCATCAGCGAACACAGAGAAGTAGCCGAGCTGAGAAGAAAAGCTTTCCAGCAAAGAGTGGCAGCAGCCATAAACCTACGCGCCAGGCCAAAAGGAATAAAGAAGGGAGACCTCGTTCTCCGAAAGGCTGAATTTGCACCCCGAAAGCCGTCCCACGGGGTACTTCGCGCAAATTGGGAAGGACCCTACCTGGTACTTGCCGAAGTACGAAAAGGAGTTTATAAGCTCGGTGATGCCGAAGGCATAGAATTAAAAAATACTTGGCACTCAGAGGCCTTGAAAAAATTCTATGCCTAAAAAGTTCGGTGGGAAAGTTGTATTGCACAAGTTGGAAAAATTTGTCTAAGTAAAAAGTTCTGAAGAAGTACAAAACAAGAGTCTCACGAAAGCAATCGCCGAGGAAAGCAAAAGTAAGGTTTTCCGAAGTCTCTTGAGCGAATATGTTCGGGACAAAGGAAAGCAAGAGTATGGTTTTCCGAAGTATCTTGAGCGAATATGTTCGGGACAAAGGAAAGCAAGAGTATGGTTTTCCGAAGTCTCTTGAGCGAATATGTTCGGGACAAAGGGAAACAAAAGAATGGTTTTCCGAAGTGGCAAAAAATACTTAGCCAAAGTCTGGCAAAAAATACTTAGTATCTATTAAGCCAAAGAGTGCTTACAGAGAAGAAAGTTGCTGAAAGACTACAAAAAAGAAGAAGAAAATGAAGACAAAGGGCCCTAGTACAAACTAAGGAACCTCGGCGTCTTGAGAACTGCCAGCCTCTGTGCTTTTGTCAGTAGCCTTCGACGCCGGGAGACAAGGAGGCAGTTTCAAGAGCTCGATCTTGGACCAAGTCCACCGAGGCTCCTTGGGGATGTTCATGCCTTCCAGGAAGGAGAGGTCAAAATCTGGGAACTTCTGCAGAATTTGGTGCCGGACAAGGCAGAAGCCGTCTTGAAAGCCCAACTTCGTCATATCATCGGACTCGCGCTTCTTGACCGCCAAATCCGCGTAGTCCTTCTCCAGATCCGCGTAATCCTTCGCCAGATCCTTGAGCTTTCTCCTCAATCCCTTCATCTTCTTCTTCTCTTCTGAAGGCTTCTTCAGAGATGCGACCTCAGCTTCGAGCTGCGCCTTTTCCTCGAGCGTCTTCGCAAGGATTACGTCACTTTCTGACTTATCCTTTTGAATCGCTTCAACGGTCGAGGTCAGCTCCGCCACTCGAGAACCGATGTCAGAAAGTTTCTGGGAGGTGTCTTTTTGAAGTTCCTCTTTCTCTCTTTTGAGCCCCTCCCGAAGTTCAGCAACCTCCTTCTCCGCAGACTGCTTCAGCTGAGCATTTTCGGCTTCCAGCGCCGAACACTGGGCCTTCGTCTTGGTGTAAGCGTCCCAGAGTGACGCCCTCCTTTCTGATTCCCGAGCCACCCGAACTCGGAGGAACCCAGCATACCCCATCAACTGCAAAAAAAGCAAACAAAGGGAAAATGATGCTAAGTAAAAAGCAAAGGTGAAATTGGCACTGAGAAAACAGTGAAGCGTACCTGGGCGGCATGTTCAGTGAGTTTGGCGGCCAAAGAGTTGTCACCTGGGTAAGCCGCCGCAAGGGCCTTGTAAGAGGCCTCGGTAAGCACCCCTTTGCACATCTGCCTGGCCATCTCAGGACAGTCCTCGGAGTACATATTCATGTCCTCCGTGAACGTCCAGAACGGCTCCTTCGGAACTTTCCCTGCTGGGACTTTGGCATCCCGAAGGGCCCTCTTGCGGGCGTGTTCGGCAACCCAGTCAGGAGCGGCCACCTCCGCTGCACAACAAGGCAGAAAAATTGGTTAAGGCCAGAAAACCCTTAAGGATTTACAAGAGAAAAAAAAAGGTTCTTCGACAAAATACAAACCTGCTGGCACCTCGGTAACGTCGTCGTCAAGAATCGACGTCGCCTCAGTAGAGATCCCCTTGCCTTTTATTTGGCGCCGTTCCTCGGCAGAAGGGGTCTCCTCCCCATCGCCCTCCAGAAGAGCATGCGAAGGCGTGGGGCTTTGAGGAAGGACGTCGGAAGAAGGGACGTCGACAGAAGGAACCTCGGGCAAAGGGGCAACAGGGTCTTCGGGCTCCTCGCCTACCTCCTCCGGAATTTGCGGAAGAGAGGAAGGAAGCTTTCTAGAAGCGTCGGCAGAAGGAACCTCGGGCAAAGGGGCAGCAGGGTCTTCGCTCCTCGCCTACCCTCTCCGGAAGCTTTCTTTGCCCGTTTGGAAGGAGGGCCGCCCGAAGTCTGCTTCCGCCTCCGAGAGGCGGCCTTCTTTGTCTGTTCGCCCCTCTTGGCCTGCCCGGTAAAAAGAGCCTTGTAGAAGGCAGCCGCGTCGTCGCCCATCTCTGAAAAAAGAAAAAGAAGATCAGTGTAAGTCCAAGATGAAGTTATGAAGGGAAAAATGAGAAAGTAACTTACTCTCATAAAAAGACTCATAAGTCTCTTTCCCCCGAAGGAGTTTCACGAGCCAGGAGTCCTTCCCCGAAGAAGCCGGTTTCGGCATATTGAGGTCTGTCTCATGCTCCTTTACCACCTTGAGTTCCCGAAGGACCTCTTCGGTCATGAGCCTCCAGTTGATCGGAAAGGGGTAAAGGGCACGAGGAGGGACCTCGGCAGCCCAGTCAGAGACGGCCCGGATGCGCCTGTCGAAGTCCTCAAAGATAGGTGCTACATCGGCGTCTAGCAGTATCTTCGGGTCAACAACATCCATCTTGAGCCTCCCCTGAGCCCACTTGGTCGGGACGTGCGACCAAGTCTCCGACTTCTTCAGGAAAAAGAATTTTTGTTGCCACCCTCGCCAGCTGTCTTTGGTGGCGAAGGTGAACGTATACTTTTTGCTCCCGGATCCCCG
Source organism: Aquilaria sinensis (assembly GCA_005392925.1). Taxonomy (NCBI): domain Eukaryota; kingdom Viridiplantae; phylum Streptophyta; class Magnoliopsida; order Malvales; family Thymelaeaceae; genus Aquilaria; species Aquilaria sinensis. The sequence continues at coordinate 209,649 of SMDT01003225.1, read as the reverse complement.
AGGTAGCATAAAGTAGAAGCCACCCTTCGGGACCACGAAGAGCTTGTAGTACTGAAGAAAAACTACAAAGTGAGGTTTTATTTTGAAAATGCCGCACATACAGAGGAAGGCGTTAAAATAACAGTACGAGTTCGGTGGGAGCTGGTTAACGGCAATGCCATGGAAGTCGCAGAACGCGCTAACCATCTCCGGGGGGGGATACCGAAGTCCGGCCTTCAATTGGGCTCGGAAAACGGTGATTTCATCACTTCGGTTGGAGAAAGGAAATTGGTCAGGACGGGGCAACCTCGTCACAGAGTAAGAGGGTAAGAAAAACTTTTTCTTCCATTTCGCTAGCTTTGCCGGAGTAGTGCAGCAGGGGTGAGAAAGAAGAGGTTGCCAACTCTCGGGAACAGGCATGATGAAAACAAGTTCGGGAAAAACAAAGAAAGAAAAAGCTTTGGAAAAAAGCAAAAGGACTAGAACCCACCAAGGGTCTTGCCGGAATCTGGATTTCTGGAAGCCGTCGTGAAAAGTGGTCGGAAAAACGCCTGAAAAAGGAGAACCGCCGCGGAAAATCGGGAGAGAATTAGAAGGCAGAAGAAAGCAAAAGCAGAAGCAAAAAGAGGGTTATGACAGGACTGGTATATATAGGCCGAGAAGGCCAGGTGAACCGTCGTCATTAGTACCCCTCGGAAGGCGAAGCGTCGCCATAACTGCTAAGTGAGACTGAAAAGTCGCGCCTGCCGTACTCAGTGCATTCTCACCCAGTAATAGTGCGCCACGTGTCAGCCATCGCGCAGCAAACGTGCCGCGTGTCAGTCATCGAGCAGCGAACGTGCCACGTGTCACCCATCACGTCGAGCACGCCCTCTGACATCGTTTGGTTTAGAGGCGCCACCCTAGACTGACTCCGCTAGACGCAGGACGCGACGCATGAGCAGACCTATAAAGGCAAAAAAGTAGGTTACCTCGAAGACACCAAAAGACAGCCTGTGACTTCGGGCAGAAGGTCTATCTTCGGTACAAGGTTATCCTATTTTCCCTCGACACGAGGATACCAAGAGACAGCCTGTGACTTCGGGCAGAGGGTGTATCTTCGGCACAGGGACAGCCTATCTTCTCGCACCTCGAGGACGCAAAAATGCTGCCCATCGCTTCAAGCAGAAGAAGGCGTCTTCGGCGCAGATATCATAGCCACAGGACCCGAAAACCGATGAACCGAAGTTTCTCACTTCGGCTTTTCGGAGGGGGGCCTGTGATAGCCAAAGGCTATTGCCTCCTCGGTAGTAACTCCCTGCCAGAATATTGGCCGAGGAGTCTGACGTCACCCAAGAGAGGATCTTTTCACTGACCTCGGAAGGTGCGAAGTCAAACACTATGAGCTCGAGACTTCGGTTAGCTCGTCAGGAATTCCGAGGACAACACCGTCTCCATCGAGGGGCCAAACTGACCGTCTTCAGGTAAGAGAGCCATCTCTCTGAAGCAAGAGGTCTCCCCGAAGGCAGAACCCCCGAAGAGGATCTTCCCCGAACAAGAAACACCTGAACAAGGGAATCCCCGAACTATGGGTGTGAGTCCCGAAGAAGGTGTTCATCAAGGGAACTCCCAGAACTATGGGATAGATCCCGAAGGAGGTGCTCACACCGAAGGACGGATAGAATCCGAAGAGGGTGCACGCACCGAAGGGCGACCTCGCCCAGGGGACCTCGGGAGTACGGTATGAGCATTTAAGGAGCCTCTGACATGTCGCCCACAAGCCCTACACGTCACATCAGAACGGCGAACTGACACGCCGCAGCCGCCCCAGTCCTGACACAACCTGTCCGGGTCCAGGGCTAAAGGAGGCTGCAAACGGCTGCCTGTCCCCTAGGTCCAAAAGCACAGATCAAATCCGACCGAACACGTGTCATGATCTGAACGGACCATCTACTCCTATAAATACTAGGAAAAGGGACTGGGCAAAGGATGGGCATTTTCCTCCCCCTGAGAAAACACAAAACAGGCAAAACACTTGATCCCTTAGTGTTCTTCCTCCACCTTCACTTAGAAAACTGACTTGGGCGTCGGAGGGTCCTCCCCGGAAAAGCAAACCGGGGACCTCCTAACCTCTTCTTTGAGCTTTTCAGGCACACTCAGCTGGGAAACCAGAGCTCCAGGTGCTCGCCTCCTCAGGAAGTCTCTCCACCTGTCAACATGACAGCAAACGAAGATGCCTTGGGGCATCAATATAGGAGGGACAAATCCCATCTTGATCATACAAATCCCTCCGCATGATATGTGACATACCCAATGACCTCCTTCAAGTTCACTCAGTTACGAGCAACAAAGGAAAGTATCAAAGTATGTGACTCACATGTAGGGAACCTTGATGATCTTAGGTCGAAGGACTACATATACCATGATCACTATGAGAATCACTTATGACACTCATATAACAATCCATGTAGTGTTCTCATGGTGGGTCGGTCCAGTACACAAGTTCTCCAACTTGTACCCATATGTAGACTACATATCTCATATTAGTCTCCACATATGCTAGTCATTATGTATTATTGCAACCCGCTCCACAATAATACTAGACTAGGGACGTTTAAGAATATCATTATTTTAGGGTTATAATTATGTTTGTTAATTTACGCAGAAACAAAACAACAAACATAATTGTTGGATTAATGCCTCAATAAAATATCATGACTCAATGTGCAAAAATACAATCATCTCATGATTGGCTTTTTGGGCACAACATTAACAGGAGGAGGAAAGGGGAGATTAAGATATTCAATATTTGACCATGCTCAATGAGGCCCCTCAAGAATGTCCAGGCTAACAAGAAAAGAGAGGTCAAGGTCAGGATACTTCGCTAGGACTTGGTGCCGAGCCAAACAAAAGCCGTTTTGGAACGCAACCTTAGTTGCTTGAACAGCTTTGTCCTTCTCGATACTCAAGTCGTTCAGCTCCTCTCTCAGCACAGCGACCTATGTCTCTAGCTTCTTCGCCTTCTTCTTCTTCTTTGTCTCCTTCGTGAGAGCGTCAACCTTGGCTTGGAGTTCAGTCTTGTTAGCAAGGACCTTCGTCAGGAGAGCAGAGTCCTCCTCATTCTCCTTCCGGTAGGCCTCGTTCTTCGAAGATAGCATGATGACCTTCGTGCCGAGGTCATACACCTTTCGGGAGAATTCTTAAGAGAGCTCTTCCTGACTCTTCAAGAACTCCTCCCAAACCTTGGCCACCTCCTCCTTGGCTATCTTGTTCAGCTCAGCGTACTTGACAACCAAGCTGGCGCAAAATAGCTTGGCTTTCTCCAAGCGCTCTTCGGTCCGAGATCGGATCGAAGACTGCTTTGTTGCCCATGCTCGAAAATATCCGCTATAAGCCAAGAGCTGTGGAAAGGAAACACTTCACATTAGGATCAAAAGGCTACGAAAGCTTGGAAAATTTGCCAAGTCCCAAGAAGCTCACCTGGGCAGCATGTTTGGAGATCCTCGCGGTGAGGACCTCCTCGTTCGGGCACTCCTCCGCCAGAGATTTGAACGTGGCTTATGTCACACCTCACTCTGGCCCTGGCCTAAAAGTTCCTAAACTAGCTCACAAGCCCAACTCCATAATTAGGTTCCTAGCTCCCGGCCTAGCAAGCAAAGGCAACTTTTAAGTCTTATTTTCTTAAGTTATGGGGCCTGGGAGGTGGCCCAGGTGGCTTTAACAAAGTTCCATTAACAACTTGCAGCAAGGGCAAGGCCCAAAACCCCTAACTTGCACAGCAAGCAAGGTAACACTTAATACAATTTTAAGTGCATACATGGTGTGCATCAAGTGTACTACCTATATGACAACCAAGAAGCCCATAGAGTTGGTTTAGATTTGAAAACCACATGTATAATGTGCTTGATGCTCTCGGCCAACTAAGGTACATATAGTTATGCACAACATTTTCATGAAGCAAGGCCCATACTATTCACATAAAGGTGCCAAACCTTGGCCCATAATATCCAGCAAACATAAGCAAGCATAATGCCATCCATAGTCCATACATAACTTGGCATACAAAACCCATAAAAGCATCACAAGCCTAGGTATTAAAGACTACACATATAAACACAAAAGGGTAGTCAACCTAGCAACCATAACATGGCTACACATGCCATGAAACCAAAAGTATTTATGCCAAGTTATTACATGCCAAGACCCCTAATGGTCAAACATGACCTTGAGTATGCCATACAGTAGTACACACTGCAACACCAACCCAATAGCCTGATTCATGGTCATGAAGGAGAATACTATGATCAAAGCCACAGTCCAGGTATCCATAGCCCTCCTAGACAAGTCTCCAACTACTGCCTGCAAACTTAACTTATAAGTCTCGGCCAACTATAGGTAAATAAGACTTGTAATGAACCCAAAATGTCAAGCCAAGCACACATTGGCACATACCTTGGGAATTAAGCAAAATTAGTGCAAACACAAGCACAAGCAAGCAAACACTACTCAGGCCGAATGTCCTTGCCTGAAATAAAGGAATGGGCAGTGAGTATAACTCAGTAGGATTCACATTTATATACATATGCAACTCAAATGAGTCTATTTAGTTAAGCTGAGTGTTCACTCAAAGCTTAACCTCCAATGAATTAGCTCAACCTGCAAAACAAACACAAAGACAAGAAAACCAAGCATATACATATACAAGATAGATAACTATGGCAATTAATCCATAAGTGGGGTTAGCATGCACAAGGAATCACCAAAGCACACAAGTACACACACACACTCCACAATGTAGCTCTCGGCCATATAACCATACATGTACCCATGTGCATTTCTTGCACACAAACCTTACCAATATATCATTTCCATTTGGAGCTCCCAAAATGCCAAGCAAATAGGCCACATTTACTTGCATTTCTAGTACATGTACCATAGTTAATTAGCTAATCAACAAATCAACCAAGTATATACATTAAGCCCATCAAGCAACTAAGATCACATGGCAGATTTTAACCATCACTTAGCCACTCTAAACACTTGAACCATGGCACATTACCAAGCAACATCAAGTGTTAGTGAATCCTACCTCAATAGCTCTCGGTCACAACCAAGCTTTAAGTGTCCAAGTGTTCCTCAACCACAATGCCTACCAAAACAATCACATAGGCATCAACACACATACTCATGGACTAACTACCATGATTCACATGAAGAACACCAAGATACACACTTAAGCTCTCGGCCATAAAGGCCCAATTTCGTATACATGTGCTGCCCATCCTTTTAACATATCACATGATATTCTAATCATCAATGAACATCATCCATGGCATTATTACCAAGTAACCAAGTGAAATGCACCATTTCACTCTAAATCAAGCTTTCGGCCAAAGTGCCCAATTCCACATAGTTGCACTACTCAACATTCCATTTCACCACATGAGCAACTAAACATCCAGTAAGCTTACTCATGGCACAAATACCATTTAACCAAGCAAAACACATATAAATACCTTACCCCACCCTTTCGGCCATGATGCCCACTTCACATATTAATGTCCTTTTTCAACTAACTCAATCCCATAGTTAGTCAATCACCAATGTACATTACTCATAACATCAATACCATGTAACTAAGTGAAATATACCATTTCTCATCAAGTCTAGGTCTCGGCCTTAATGTCCAACTTCACATACATTTGTTTTTCATCATTGCAACCCAACACACATTCACCAATTCATCAATAAACATAGCTCATGGCATCATTGCCATGCAAACAAGAGTTGAGCACGAATTACCTCTAAACGTAACTCTCGGCCAAACTTCCTTTTGTTCAACTTGATGTTCCTTGCTCAAATTTTCCTAGCACAAGTATAAATAGGCAACAACACACTTAGTCATGGATTAATTTTCCATGGAAATGGGAAGGAACATCAAGCTCAAACATCCAACACATTCGGCCAACAATAACTTCTTAAACCGAAACAATCCTTGCTCATTTAGCTCACCATAACTTCAATTGAGTACTTAGGTTCCTTGTACATGGAAGAACTACCATGAATTCAAAGAGATATTGAAGTTACCTCAAGAACCCTAGCTTGGTTGGCTCGGTTCTTCTTCAAGCATTAAGTTCCAACTTTGATTCCAAGCAAACAAGAGCCGAAACACTCCTTCCCAAGCTTGAATCCCCTAAAGCCTCCAAGTTTCCTTGGAATTCAAGATCAATTTGTGAAGGAACTCTCAAGAGCACTCGACCAAAGAAGAACAAGGGAAGCCCGAAACTAACAAATGGCTTTGGACTTGGTTTCGGCCGAATTAACCATTGTTTTTGTTAGCTAAAATGCTAACTTTGCCATCATTCTTTTTCCTGGTGTAATGTAGCCCTTAACTCCACAAATACTCAAAGCCCTTACTTGATCCTGGACGAGGTCCAAAAGGGAGTTTACAAGCTCGGCGACACCGAAGAGGGAGAACTGAAAAATACCTGGCATTCGGATGCCCTAAACAAATTCTATACTTAGAACCTTTTTTAGAAAGATTGTAGTTACTCTTCCCTGCAGTCGTCAATAAAGACACAAGACGAATGTTGTCGCAAGTCTGAAAAATTAGTTCCTTAATGGTTTTCCTTTCGGAACTAACTCCTGGATGGAGTATAAACTTGGTGGAGTTCGGAAAAAGTCTAAAATTACTCTTCCCGAATAAGTAAGAATGGAAAAATTTGCCGAAAGTGCGTGCTTAGAATTACTTCTGAAGAATCCTATTCGGAAGAATGAATGGAGATTGGAGAAAGAATCTTCATTAAAAAATTCTAAGGCAAAGATGTACAAGCAAGCAGAAGAACAAGAAAGTAAGAAGAAGCCTATGGCTGAGCAGGGACATCCGATGTCTCATCACCATTATCGTCATTAGGCTCAGTCGGAGGCACCGGCTTAGCTGGAGGAAGATTGAGAAAATCTGGCTTTTACCATACCTCCTGGGGCCCCTTGGGAAAATCTAGAGCGGAAAGGTAGGAAAGGTCGAGCTCAGTGTGCCGAGCAAGAACTTGGTGGCGCGCCAAGCAGAAGCAGTCCTGGAAAGCCACCTTTGCCATTCGCTCAGACTTGTCCTTTTCGGCACTAAGAGCATCTAGTTTGGTCGTAAGCTTGGCAATCTTCTCCTCCAGCTTCTTCTTCTTCTTACTCTTAGCAGCCTTCTTCAGAGATTTAACCTGGGCATCGAGATCGGCGTTCAAAGCAAGTGCCTCCGCTAGGCTCTTACCATTTCAGCGTTCGCCTTCCGAAGAGTGTCGTTCTCTGAAGAGATAAGGGCACATTTTGAGCTGAGGTCTTCAACCTTGGCAGTGAAATCTAGGAAAAGTTCTTGCTTGCTTGCCGCGAGCTCGGCCTGAAGATTCACAGCATCCTCCTTCACAGTCTTGAGCTCGTCATATTTTAGGACGTGCCTGGCGCAAACCTCCTTCATTTTGCTCAAAGAATCTTCGGACTGAGAACGGGCCTCTGTTTGCTTTGACACCCAAGTGTGGAAATACCCGCTATATGCTAAAAGCTGTAAAAAAAGAGGCCCCAAGTGAGTATCAAAGAATGATGAAAGCTTAGAAGAAAAATATCTAAGTTAACAAAGAGGAGAAAACTACCTGGGTGGTGTGCTCGGTCATCCTTGCTGCGAGGATCTCCTCGTTGGGACATTCGTTAATGAGTGACTGAAAGGTGGCGCCTGTCATCACCCCCGTCGCCATTTGAGGAGCCATCAATTGGCTATCCTCAGAGAACAAATTCATGTCCTCTGTGAACGTCCAGAAGGGCTCCCTCGACACCTTGCCATGAGGGATCCACTTGTCCCGAAGAGCCCTCCGTCGGGCGTGAGCGCCCATCCACGGCGCCGCAAGCATATCCTCTGCAAGTTTACGCCAAAGCTCCGTCAGTACGTCATCCCTTAGCCATTCATCCAAAAAATTGTAGATACGAAAAATACTAAGGTTTGCAGGAAAATGGCTAAGGAACCAACCTAGTTGAACTTTGGCGACGTCGTCTTCAGACTCGCCCTCTGGGACTTCACCAGGAATATTCTTCCCCTTCCTTCTTTTGCTTTCTTCAAGTTCCTAAGCAGATCTTTGCTCGGAAGAAGGCTCGGCGGATAAAACGAGGCTTAGTGCCGCCCCGAAAAGGGAAGGGTCCGAAGGAAGGTCCGCAGGCGTCGAACGAAGAGCAGGAGATTGATCCTGCACCTCTACAACGACTTCGGGAGAGGGAGGAGTAATAGCCCTAGTCTTCTTGGCCCTAGAAGGCCCACTGCTGCTCGTCTTCTTCCTCTTAGCAAGTGCCTTCTTGTGTATCTGCTCCCCCCTTTCGGCCTGCCCGAGGAAGAGCGACTTATAAAAATCAGTAGATTGATCGCCCATCTCTGCAAAAGGAAAAAGTATCAACGTAAGTCCAAAAGGAAAAAAGGTATCAAAGCTAGGAAAGAGACTTACTCTCGGCAAAATACTCATAAGTCATCTCCCCCCGAAGGAGCATGACTATCCAGGCCTTCTTCCCCGGAAGAACGGGCACGAGCAGACCGAAGTCACTCTTGTGCACGTCCACCACTCCCATTTCCTGAAGAACCTCTTCGGTCATAAGGTCCCACTTGATGGGAAAAGGGTAAAGTGAATGCGAAGGGACCTCGGGGTCCCAGTCTGCCACGGCCCGAAGGAGCCTATCAAATTGATCGAACTCGCCAACCAGCTCCCGAGTCAGGAGTCTCGGGGGTCAACGACGTCCATCTTCAAGGTCCCCGAAGCCCATCTGGTGGGCACATGGTGCCATAGCCCAGGGACCGGCAGGAAGAAAAACTTCTTCTGCCACCCCCGCCAGCTGTCCTTGTTGTCGAAGGTGAAGGTAAACTTTTTGCTCCCGGACACTCGGGGAAGCAGGAAATAAAAGCTGCCCTTCAGGATCGGGTGGAGTTTATAGTACTGCATGAAGAAAAGAAAGTAGGGCTTTATCTTAAACACCCTACACATGCAGAGAAAAGAGTTGAAGTATGAGTAAGAATTTGGGGGAAGTTGGTTCATGGCAATCCCGTGGAAATTGCAAAATTCACAGATTATGCAGTGAGGAGGGTACCGAAGGCCGGCTTTCAACTAAGCTCGGTAAACGGTAACCTCATGCGAACCTGACATAAAGCCATAGGTGCCCGGGATGGGCAACCTCGGGATGAGATAAGAAGGAAGGTAATACTTGGCCATCCACTTCCTCACCTTCTCCGGGGTGGTAGTACAAGGATGAGATTCGAGAGGAAGAAAGCTCTCAGGGAGAGGTCGGATAGTTAGCAACGGGGTCAGATCTGACATTTTTTACAAAAGAAAAAGGACGACTCCGGAAAGGGAAGGAAACAAAGGGACCTCGGAAAAATGACCTCAAAAGAGAGAAGAGAAAAAGAATTACAGAAGGGAGCACCCACCAAAGATTTTGCCGAAAAATTGAAACGTCATCGTAAAAATTGCCGAAAATCGCTCTGCCGTTCGAAAGGAGAAAGGCAAGAAAATGCTCTAGAGCAAATGAGAGCAAAAGCAACGAATGAGGCAAAAAATGAGGCAAAAAGCACTTATAAAGACTGAAGAGGGTAAGTGAAACGTCGTCATTATTATCCCTCTGAAGCACAACAGACTCATTATTACTCCTCAAAGGCAAACAGACGCAATTAGTGTGACCGGCGTAACTATCCTGCCATCCACTAGCGGCCACGCGTCATCCAACGCGGAGAACTAGGGCACGCCCCTCTGACATCGGGAAAATCCAGGCCCGCTTATCCATAACTGACATGTTTGACCAAAGGATACGACGGTTCATGAACCTGCAGCAGAAAAAAGCAAAAGCAAAAGCTACATGCGCCTTGAGGTCGCAGAAAGAATTAAGGAAGGGTACCTGGGCTATAAAGGAACGCCTTCTGAAAAAGAGCAACTTCTTAAGTACAGCTCCAACCACAAGTTCGGTAAAGAAGCCTTCCCAAAAGCATAAAGCCGAAGTCTCCACTTCTACTTCGCGAGAGGGGGCATGTGATAGCCAAGGTGCCGATCACCCCCCGAAGACACGGGTTCGGACAAAGCGCCGACCTCGGAAAAGAAATCACCCACCACGGAAGGAAGGATGTTCGACCTCCCCGAAATCCAGCCTCGGCGTTTCTCCATTCCAGGAAACAACAATGCCAACCTCGGGGGGCCGAGTAAGCCATCCTCGGAAATGGGGGTGTCGCCGAGGAAGGTCACCTTCGGGAAATATACTCCTGTGATACCAAAAGTGACCTCAGAAGACAAGTTCTCTAAAGAGGTCTCCTCTACCAAAAAGGGGCCTCGGGAGTACGTCATCAGCATTTAAGGAGCCTCTGACATATCCCCGATAATCCGCCCCTAGTCACATCCTAACACACTACCTGTAGGGATACTCTAGCATGCCACTCTCGGGTTTTCCAGAGCCCTAGCCTGGCAGCCCATGCCGACTATGGGTCCTCTATTGCCTAAAAGACGTGGAACGCATCTCGCCGAACACGTGTCACGATCTGGGCCGGCCATCCGAGAAGGACTATTGCTATTCACCCCTCTACAAATACTTGGTAATTATTCTAGAAGAGAGGAAGACAAGATATGAGATAAGATATTTCTTTACTCTTGATCATCTCATTACCTCCAAAAAATACTCACTTGGGCGTCGGAGGCTCCTCCCCGGAAAAACACTATGGGAACCTCCTAACCCTTGCTTCCTGTGACTTTCAGGTGATCTTCTGAGAGCACGTTCATCTCGAACCTTTCTCCATTTCCATAAGCCCCTGCCGCCTCCACCATGACACACGAAGGAGATGCCGAAGGGCATCAACAAGTTAGGCAGACTTTAAGCTCTTCCCAGGCCTTTTGGCAGTCTTCATTACAAAGGTCCACCTTGGTTGCGAGGTGTCCCCCACTTTTTTCTGCTTTAGTGAAGACCTTGAAGAACGATCAGTAGCGATCCCCATATTTGGAGATGAATCTGCTGAGGGACATGATTCTCCCTGTGAGTCTTTGCACGTCTTCGGTTGTCTTGGGTGTTCGGAATCCTATCAAGGCCTTGACCTTTTCCAGATTAGCGTCGATACCTCTCTCTGACACCATAAATCCAAGAAACTTACCAGCATTCACCCCATACACGCATTTTTCGGGGTTGAGACGAATTCCGAATGTCCTCAGCTGGTGGAATGTCTCTGCTAAGTCTATGATATGACTATCAGGTAGTTTGCTCTTAACTATCATATCATCGACGTAGACTTCCATAGTTCTCCCAATTTGAGAATCGAAGACCCTGTTCATCAATCTTTGGTACGTGGCCCCTGCATTCTTAAGCCCGAAGGGCATTTTAATGTTGCAATATGTACTAGTTTCTGTGAAGAAGGCGGTTTTTTCCTTATCTTCGGGGTCCATCCTAATTTGATGGTACCTGTTAAATGTGTTCAGGAAGCTGAGAAGTCCGTATTCGGCGGTTGAGTCCACCAATTGGTCTATTGGGGGCAAGGGATATGAATCCTTAGGGCAAGCATCATTCACATTTCAGAAGTCGATGCACATTCCGAGTTTGTCACTCCCTTCTTTTGTGGTGATGACCACATTACTGAGCCATTCAGGATATTTGACTTCCCTTATTACATCTGCCTCCAACAACTTTTGGATCTCGAACTTAACAAAGTTTTTCTTGTGTGCTGAAAGGATCCTCTTTTTTTGGCGAACAGGCCTCACGTCAGGGCGTATTTTAAGACTATGCTGGATTATGCGAGGGTCTACCCCAGGCATATCCTTCGGCGAGTAAGCAAATAGATCTTTATTCATTAAAGGAAAGATACAAGCTCTTGCTTGTCACCTTTGGCCAGATGTTTCCTTATGCGGGTATTTCAGCCCGGGACAAGCTCTATATTCCCAGTTTCAATTTTGTCCGAGTCACTTCTCTTTCCTTTTATAGCCTCTTCAGTTGCTGTGCCCTCCTCTCCTGAGGTCTGTGTATGCACCTTCACTAGGCACTGCCTCACCTTTACTAAGACCTTCTGGACTTCATCTTTAATTCCATTCCGCATCTTCGTTGTGAAAAATGGTGAGCCTAGAGCAGGAACTTCAGGTGAGGGAATGCTTGGATGAGGGGCCTCTAGTGGGAGAAGGACTACAAGGACTCAAAAAAGCAAGGGTTAGGAGCTCCCCAGAGTTTTTTCCGGGGGAGGAGCCTCCGACGCCCAAGTCAGTACTTTGTGAGAGTAGAGAAAGGGAATAGTGAGTAGAGTATAGCAAGGATTCCCTGTTACCTCTTCCTGGTCCTTACGAAAGCATTGTGGAAGTATTTATAGGAGGGCGCAGGGAGAAGGCCGTTTGACATAGCCTACTGAGATGGTGATACGTGTTCGGCCCGATTTAGTCCGTACCTCTACAGAGGGCTCCTCCAGCTGGCCTTAGGCCGTTCTGACCAAGGGTGCTGGCGGGGGTGCTGTGACAGGGGTGCCCGTGTCAGGGGCATGTGTGAGGCTTTTGTGTCAGAGGCTCCTCAGCCGTTTTGTCGTATGTCCACGTGGCCTTTTCGGGGGACCGAACTCCTTCGGAGTACAGAGCTCATTCGGGGAGGTGAGCTCCTTTGAAGAGAGGTCCTTTGTTTGTTCGAGGCACCTTCGGTTGGGCTCTCCCGAGGTCAAGGTAGAGTACCTGATGACGGCACTTAGTGAACGCGCTCTAAGGGTGGCCCAAAGAGTATCCGAAGGTGGTTTTCAGCACATGAGGTCGGTGCAAGGTCACCCTCGGGAAGGGTGGTGACCCCTTCTGACCGAAGTTGGTCCCAAGGGTTTCCTAAGGTTAGCGCCTATCCAGCTTGTCTAATGGTGCTGAGGCCCTCTCTTTGCCGGGGTTTTGTCGTGTCTATTTTGACCAGAGGTGGTGTGCTAGCCAAGGGTGGTGCGCACATATGAAGTCCTTTAGAGGGCGATAGCCCTTTGGCTATCACATGCCCCCCTCAGAAAATCGAAGATGTTTATTTGGTTTGGGGAGTTTCGGGAGTCTTTTTATGGCAAGCGATGCTTGGCCTTGTTGCCATGATCGGCTTCCATCCGAAGTATCCTGATTCACAAAAGGGAACTCCGGTGAACTAAGGTGCTCTACCGAGGTAATTCCTCTGGTGTTTAAGTGGTGTCCCTGGCCCTTCCGCTGAGGTCATCGTCTGAAGCGCGTCCTTCCACTAACCTTTCTGTCAGTGAATCATTTTGTCTTCCCATGCAGATGGGCGCATCACTTCGGATAGGGTTATATAGGTCTGCCAGTTGTCAGGGTTGTGCCATCGTTTCTCGTGTCAGTTTGCACGTGGCAGCTAATGAGTGGTGAACGGTTATGTCAGTTACATCAATTGAGTCTCTTCACCTTCAAGGAGCAATAATGACGACGTTTCGCCTGCCCCCTTCGGCCTATATAAACCCCTCTTGCCCCAGACCTTCACACTCTTTTCCTTTGCTCTTGTTTGCTCTAGAACTCTTTCTCGTCTTTTTTCTCCTTCCGACAGCGGTTCTAGCAACGGAATGATTACCGGCAACCCTTCACGATGGTGTCCAGGAATCCAGATTTTGGCAAAACTGTCAGTGGGTCTTTCTTTTTGAAGCTTTTCCTTCATTCTAAAGTTGTTTGTTCTGAAGTTTTGCTTTCTTTTTTTTAAGTCCTTCAGTTCTCTTTCTTTAGTTTTCCCAAAGCTACCTCTCTTCTCTTTCATAAATGTCAAACCCTGTTCCACTGATGACCATCCATCCTATTCCCGAGAGTTTTCTCCCTCTTAAGTCTCATCCATGTTGCACTACTTCGGAGAAAATGAAGAAGTGGGTAGCGAAATTCTATCTCCCTACTTATGCTGTCCCGAGATTACCTACCTCGGGCATGTATGGTTATATGGGCAATTCTGATGAGATCACTGTTTACCGAGCCCAACTGAAGGCCGGTCTTCAGTACCTCCCCCGTGCGTGGTGTGGGAGTTTTGCAGGTTCCATGGGATTGCCGTTAACCAGCTTCCTCCAAACTCCTATTCTTATTTAAATGCCTTTCTTCGCATGTGTGGGGTCTTTAAGATAAGACTGCATTTTCTTTTCTTCATACAATACTATAAACTCCACCCGGTCCCGAAGGGTGGCTTCTACTTCTTGCTTCCTTGAGGATCCGGGGGCAAGAAGTTCACCTTTACCTTTAGGATCAAGGACAGCTGGCGGGGGTGGCAAAAAAAGTTCTTTTTCCTGTCAGTTCCCGAAAGATGGTGCCACATTCCGACAAGATGGGCTTTGGGGGTGTTGAAGACTAATGTGGTTGACCCTCGGAAACTGCTGACCTCTGGGTTCACCGCGGATTTTCACTTGCTCGACAGACGCATTCGGGCAGTTGCAGATTGGGACTTCGAGGTCCCTCTGCGTTCCTTATACCCATTTCCCATTTAGTGGGACCTTATATCCGAAGAGCTCTTTTGGGAACTGAGGGTAATCCACTGTTAGTGTTGTGCCCAAAATGAAATCATGAGATGATTGTATTTTTGCACATTGAGTCATGATATTTTATTAAGGCATTAATCCAGCAATTATGTTTGTTGTTTTGTTTCTACGTAACTTAGCAAACATAATTGTAACCCTAGAATAATGATATTCTTAAACGTCCCTAGTCTAGTATTATTGTGGAGCGGGTTGCAATAATACATAACGACTAGCATATGTGGAGACTAATATGAGATATGTAGTCCACATATGGGAACAAGTTGGAGAACTTGTGTACTGGACCGACCCACCATGAGAACACTACATGGATCATTATATGAGTGTCATAAGTGATTCTCATAATGATCATGGTATATGTAGTCCTTTGACCTAAGATCATCAAGGTTCCCTACATGTGAGTCACATACTTTGATACTTTCCTTTGTTGCTCGTAACTGAGTGAACTTCAAGGAGGTCTTGGGTATGTCACATATCATGCGGAGGGATTTGTATGATCAAGATGGGATTTGTCCCTCCTATGTAACGGGAGTGATATCTTCGGGCCCCTTGATAAAGTGAGACTTAGAAAATGCATGGCCATGCTCGGATGAGTTGATATACAATATCAATGTCATCAGCTTAAGTTAGTCTACTCGGTAATCAAGAAACCAAAGATTAGGCAATACGAAAGTGACACATTCCATGTCTCGTGAAGGTTTAGTCGAATCATTGACAATCTTGTCACTTGGGTAGCAATGATGTGTTGCTAGACACCGCTCATTGCTTATTATCATAAATGTGATTTATGATCATTGCCAACATGGCAAGAGCCTAATGGGTCGCACACATAGAGCTATTTGGATCATTAGAGTGCATGGGCTAATTATTTGGGTTATGGTTTCACTTTAATTTCGTATTAATAATGGGCCAAAGAGTTGAGCCATTATTAAGCCCGAAATTAAATCCTAATTGGATTAAGGCTTTGAAACCCATTAGGCTTGGAAGTTGAGTCTCACTATAAATACAACTTTTAAGTGAGAAATTCGCAGGTCTCCTTGCCCTAGCCTCCCAAAAGGACAGCCACACACTTCTCTTGCAATTCCTTGGAGGACGCAAGCTAGCACTGCGAGCGCAAGGGAAACGCATCTGCCGGGACGTGGTGGAAGCGTGGTGATCCCGAGAGGCTCGTGTGGATACCATAGAGAGCCTGAACACGTCAACTGTTCAGGTTTTGTGATTCGACTCTACAGTTGAGTGAGAGATCTCAACCAAAAATTAGGTATGAAAATTTTCAAACACCTGGTTTACCCCGTTTCACTTGGATCCTAGAGGGTTTCGGTTAAATTCCGCTGCGCTGTTTGGCTCACGAGATCCATCAAGCCGAATCATCATCATAACTACTCTGTGAAGGTGAATCGTCGCCATAATTGCCCCTCGAAGGCGAAAAGACTCGGCTGGTGTAACCGACGCGAATACCCCCAATCACCACATGCCATGTGTCATCCAACACGTGAAATGAGGACATGCTTTCTGGCACCACGAAAACCTAGGCACGCCTATCCACACTAATGCTCCTGATTATGAGACGTGACGGTACACTGACCTACAGTAGAAAAAGTAAAAATAAAGAGAGCGCGCACCTCGAGAGCACCAAGGGATTAACCAGGGGGCAAGTAGTGACACTTCGGCTTGGAAGGCACACCTTCAGGTGGCGAGGTGTCTTCATACACGGTGTCCTACTCTGAGTCTTACAAGGTGCCCTCAAAGATTCTACAAGCTGAAGTCTCCGCTTTGACTTTTCGAATGAGGGGCATGTGATCGCCGAAGCGCTATCTTCCTTTAAACCCATAAGCTCGGGGAAAGCACTACACTCGGAGAAGGCAAACATCACCCACGAGGAATGCGAGCACCAACCTCGGAAAAAAGGGTTTAACACCTTGAACATCCGACCTCGGTGATCTATCTTCACCCCCGGAAAGTCGACAGTACCTACCTCAAGAATACGGTGCACTGTCATCCTCGATAAGGTGACCTAACCAGCTTCGGAGGAGGGAGACTCACCGCCTTTAGTAGGGGAGAACACCCCCGTAGGGGGGCATCCATGCCGAGGGGACTCACGAAATACTGAAACAACCTCGGAAAGAAGCCCTCCTATTCCGAAGGGGTCTCTTATACTGAAGGGATTTCGAGAGTACGGCAGAGACAATTAAAGAGCCTCTGACATGCCGCCCTCTGATGGCCGAAGTGCCATGATCTTGGCCACTTACTTTGGAGGGGCCAAACGCCTGACATATCCAACCTCGGAAGACCCATTGCACCAACCTCGGAGAGTTACTGTATCGCCTCATCATCAGGGGACGAATGAACCAACTTCGGAAGAGTAAGAACACCCCGAAGAAACGGTGTCACCCTGGGAGAAGTCCTTGCTCGTCTACCTAAAAGGTAACGTCGGCCGAGGGACCTCGGAGGGGTGATGGGTGATACGAAGGAGTCTCTGACATATTTGCCTGTACGTCCTAGACGTTGACCTCAAGCATTCTGACAGGCCACTGTAGTCCGTGCTCTGGCACACTGAGACACGATTTTCGACAAACATTGCCCGAGAAAGCCTGCACACGGCTAACCACTTTCCTGTTTAAGAGGTACGGATCCTATCCGTCCATACACGTGTCACGATCAGGAGGGTTCATTTTCTCCTATTTACAGCAGGAAAAACTCTGGGCAAGAAGAAGAGGGCTGGATAGGAGCTTTGGGGGAATACTCCAGAGTCCCAGTTTTTCTCCTCTCTTCTCCTCTAGGCATGCCAGAAAAACTCCTCTGGCGTGATGCTTCTCCTTATGTGCATGCCAGAAAAATACCCCCAGCCAGTCTATTTTATGCCTATTCTTTGCTATTTAAAGGCACTGACTTGGGCGTCGAAAGGCTCCTCCCCGAAAAATCGCTCCGGGGACCTCCTAACCCCTGTTTTCTGTATATTTCAGGCCGAACCGCTTGAAGACGCCAGCTTTTTCAAGCTCCTTCCTGCACCGGAAATCCTTCATGGCCCCTGTTCTCCATCATAGGACGGCCACTTATGACATCCCTCAGGAGGTCCCTGTCACCCCCGTCGTGGAGCCACGGCGGGATCGTAAACGATGGCTAACCCAACGCCATCATTTGGCACCGTCTGTGGGAAATTATTTGGGCAGCCGTGGTCAGAAACTCGGTGTTCTAAGGACAAAAGGCTCCCTGAGGCCCCCGTCCCCGCCGGAGACTCGCCCGGCGGCCGAACAATTAAGGAATAGGGATTTCCCATTCCGGGGATAATCATCCTTTGGATATCACCGTGGCTTTCCTGCATAATTTCCCATGCGTCGCCGTGGTCAAAATACTGCAGTAGATAGGCCGAAGATGTTCGTGTGCAAATGACGAGCCGAAGTCTTCTCTCTCGATCCTTTCGACGAGGGGAGGGGGGGCGACCCAGGAGCCGGGGGAAACAAAGGGCAATGGGAAGAATACCCAAAGGACGTGCTTCCCCTCGAAGTATGATAGACGGGAAAGGTAGGATCGGTGCCGTCCAAACCCCCCCTCCCCCCCCCCCCCCCCCGGTCAAAAGAGTTCGTGCCAAAGGAAGGTTACTGTCCCTCAGACAGTAACACCGAACCCACTCCCCCAAAAAGACGAATACGCGTTGATATTAAACGGGCAAAAAGACTATGATCCTACTCCAAACGGACAAACTACCATCGTCCAAGAAAGGAGTCACCCCTGTGCAACCTCAGAAGGAAGAGAGTAAACGGGCAAGTGCGCCGAACTCCAAAGACACTGCATCGCGCACAGGTCCAGAAGGGGACATTATAACCCCAGGCAACAGCGGACCATTGCCGAAAGTCCAGAAATAGAAAAAGGGGAAATCCAACGAAGATCGAATATAGGTGAAAGACAAAGACTCCCGACCGAAGGGGCTCCAGGCGCAAAAACAGTGCGACACTGGAACGATACTTCGGAGGCCCGAGGATGGGGAAAATGCCTGAGTTAGCATATTCGGTTAATAAAGTCGTGAATCACCCAAGACCGGCATTATTGGGAACAAAAACCGGGATAAGGGAAGGAAAATGCCCCGCAAAGAGCCATCTTCCAAAGATTCTGATGAAATGGCAAAAAGTACAGAAAATGTTCCGGATAATCTTTCCTTGATTGAGGAAGAACAACGTTGGAAGGAAAGCTCAGGCCCATTATAGAGAGGCATCGGCAGAAAGAGGTGCAGAGCAGCGCGCAAAAAGAGGTGCGAATAGACGCGCCCGAGAAGGGCGAGAATGGCCAAAAAACGCACCAGCACCCGAAAGACGGCCTTCGGAATAAAATGCCCAAAATACTCCCGTCGGAGTGGCGAATTCCGAGAGACTGCCCTCACCCCTCGGCAGATACGGTTCACTGCCAACAAAGCCTGAAGCAAAATGCTACGAACAGTAAAACACCTCGTTTGGCGAAGCCCCTACTGATCAAGCAGGCAAAAAGCATACAAAAGCCTGCTTAAAGGAACATGATGCGCGGAGATGGCACATTATTGCCAGCAGCATAAAGGGCTTCAGCCTTCAGGCAAAGGAGGCCAAAAAGTTAGCCATTACCTCCGAAGTTAAAAGATACTTTGGTCCACCAGCTTAGTTTTGAAGTAACAAGCAAGTGGAAGTCCCCGAATAAGAATTACACACCGGGGACTACGAAAAAGTCAGAAAAAGCAAAAGGAGAAGGTCCAGCAGGGCCGATAAAATTCCTGCTGGGAATTATCAAGCAGGTCTTCCGAAAAACTACAGGGAGAAAAAACCTTCCTTACTCGCCTGCAAAGGCCAGTGCCCACTTGGAGCAATAAAGCTACCAAGCAAAGCGCGAGTATTCGGAGGAAGGAAGGACGAGCTCGGGAGGAATGCTCGGCAAAAAAAAAGAGAGAGAGAAAAAAGAAATAGCCACAAATCGGGAAACCGAACTCGAGCCACTCCCAAAAGCATAAACAAACTCTGGAGAAGTGTTTCCTCCGCAAAAGATGGCCGTGGGCGCAAAAATGCCCCGAACGGCAAAAGGAGACTTCATTCTCCAAAAGGCCAAAACACAACCCCGAGAACCGCCTCAGGGGAGAACTTCGGCCACCGAAAGGACCTCTCCTAATTGAAGGCAAGGTCCGAAAGAGAGCATCATCAGCTTGGCAGCATCAAAGGGAGAAAATTGAGAAATACCTCAAAAGAATTTTTAGGTAAACAGTATTTTTAGCTAAACAGTACTTAGAAAAATTTCTCTTTTCTCCTGCACAGGTTACCCGCCGAACAAGGATGAAGCACGCACGCTCAAAGGCTCGGAATCCATCAAAGGCAATCTAGTGTTCGCCTGAAAAGTCTTTGATAACCGAGAAAACGAAGTCAGCCAGCAGAAAGGCCAGGGAATGGTTCTCCGAAGACCCCTAGTCGTCACTACAGAGACCGTTATCCCTACAAAAGTAGTTCGGCCGACAGGTGTCCGGTTAAAGAAGAAATCACCTCGGAGTGAGAATTAAGCTCGCCCTAGTTGATGAACACTAAGAAACGGCCAAACTCAAAAGAAAGGTTTTTTCAGCGAAAATCAGCGATAAGTGCGAACCTGCATGGAAGGACAAGAGGAATACGGAAGGAAGATCTCGCTCTCCGAAAGGCCGAAACCCGAAAAACCACCACGTGGGGTGCTTCGGCCAAACAGGAAAGAGCCTTGCTCGGTGAAGTCCGAAAGAGAGTATACGACCTCGGCAACACCGAAGGGAGAAAAACTGAGGAACAAGGCACCTGGGCACCTTCAAGAAATTCTATACTTAGAATTTTCAGACAAGAAATAGTGCAAGCCAGGAATTCGTCTGAGTACTAAAAAGTTTTCTCCTGTCTGAGAAGAATCGCCGAACAAGGACAAAGCAAGCATGCACTCCCAGAAATCTCCTGTTCCTCCCGAAGGTTGGCAGGGTCATAAAAGGGTAGGCTAAAAAATTTTTCTTTTTTGCCCAAGGGAATTTCACCAACTACGCAAAAAAAAAAGGGGGGGAAAGTGTATCCACGGCCGAACAAGGGTAGGCTAAAAAATTTTTTTGCCCAAGGGAATTTCACCAACTACGCAAGATCGCCCGAAAAAATAGCTGGAAAAACAAGCAAAAGAAGTATGCTTCCGAAGCCTCCAAACTGAAAGAGTTCGGGACAACGAGGAAACAAAAGAAGCGCGTTTCTGAAGTCCTCTAACCGAAAGAGCTCGGGACAACTGGGAAACCGAAAGATTGATCAAAAGACTTAGCCAAAAATATGAAGGAAAAAAATTCATTGATACAAGGAGAAGATTACAAGAAGTACAAGAGAAACACGAAAAGAAAAAATCCTAGGGTGCTTAAGGATCCCCGGCAGCGCGAGAAGTTCCAGCTCCCGTGTCTCTAGCCGTCGCCTTCGGCGCAGGTAGAGGAACAGGTGGCAGGTTGAGGTGATCAGCTTTCGACCAAGTCCACCGAGGACCCTTGGGAATACCCAGGGCCGAAAGAAAAGAGGTGTCGAGGTCCGGATAGCGTTGCAAAAATTGATGGCGAGCTAAACAAAAGCCGTCCTGAAAGGACACCTTTGACATCTGGACGGCTTTATCCCTCTCTACATCTAGCAAGTCCGCCTCATTCTCAAGACCAGCAACCTCTTTCTCGAGACCCAGGATCTCCTCCTTCAGACCGGCAATCCTCCGCACCAATCCCTTCGCGTTTCTCCTTTTCGCCGCACTCCTCCTCAGAAAATAAACCCTGGCTTGAAGAGCCGCCTTTTCGGCAAGAGTCTTCTTCAGAAGGGCAGCTTCTTCTTCTTTCTCCTTCTGAATAACCTCATTGGCCGAAGTCAAGCGCACAACCTCCTCGCCAAGGTCGCTCATTTTACGGGAAAAGTCCTTCAAAAGGTCCGATTGGCCTATGAGGAACTCATCCCGGAGCAGAGCAACCTTCTCCCTGGCTATGCGCCTTAACTCGACATTGGCTATGTCCAAGTTAATACAGAAGAGCCTAGCCTGCTCCAGTTCACTTTCAGCCCGAGCTCGGGCAGAAGACTGCTCTGCCGCCCAAAATCGGAGGTGTTCACTGTACCCCAAAAGCTGCGAAAAGAGAAGGAGAATATCCTCAGGGAAAGCAGCATAAGGAAAGGCAAAACACTTGGGCAAAAAAGAGAGAAGGCTACCTGAGCGGCGCGTTCAGAAATTCTAGTGGCAAGGATATCCCTAGAAGCACACTCCTCGGCAACTGCCCTAGAAGAGGCTTCTGTAAGAACACCTATCGCCATCTGGGGAGCCATCTCTTGGCAATCTCCGGAAAACAAGTTCATGTCTTCCGTGAAAGACCAAAACGGCTCCCTCGGAATTTTGTCTTTCGGGAGAAGGGAGTCCCGAAGAGCCCGTCTTCGGGCATGATCAGCCATCCATGCGGGGGTCACCCGGTCCACTACAAAATGGAGGGGCGCGAGTCAGGAAGGGCTCCCCGAAAACATAAGTTATGAGCAAGAACGTATTCGGAGCAAACCTGGTGCAACCCCGGTAGTACCCTCGGTAGTGTCCGTCGCAAAGGCCGGAATATACTTGCCTTTGTCCTTGCGACGTCTGTCAAACTTTTGAATAGTTGGACTCTCGGGCAAAGAGCCTGAAAGCCCCACGGGCGAGATGGGACCCGACGAAGTGAAAAGGGTGACTACTCCGGCGGGCACCTCGGCCGCCGCAATATCGGCCTCAAAAGATGTCGCAGCTACTTCGGAGGGGGTGACAACCCTGGTGGATAACGGAGTAACATCAACCATGGCCAAGGTTGCAGTAGCGTCGGTGGAAGTGGCCATCGCATCGGTTGAGATATCAACCTTGGTGGACGTAGCAATAACTTCATCGACCTCCACCACATCTTCGGAAGGTGAAGTAAGGGCTCTCTTCTTTGACTTCTTGGCCGAAGACGGTCCGCTCCCAGTAGACTTACGCCTTTTGGAGCCACTTTTCTTTGCTTGTTCTCCCTTCTCTACTTGACCAAGGAAGAGATTCTTGTAGTAGGCGGCAGAATCGTCAGCCATCTCTGAAAAAAAAAAAGAAAGGGGGGAAAAGCATCAGTATGAGCCAAAGGCGTTTAGCCAAAAAAGGAGTTTCCGGGAAATAAGAAAGGCGTCAGCAAAAAATTGAAAAAATACAACTTCGAGAAATTGAGAAACTAGCAAAAGTCAAACAACTCCCAAGGAAGGCACTCACGAAAAACCTTGCCAAAATCAGGATTCCTGGATGCCGTCGTAAATAGTGGCCGGAAATCGCTCCGCCGTGCAGACCGTCGCTCAAAGAAATGAAAAGAGCGAGAAAGCGAGAGCAAGGGGGAAAGCACAGAAAAGAGCAAAAGGAAAGAATGACAAAGGGAAAGCTTATATAGAGCAAAGAAAGGGCAATTGAAAAGGCGTCATAACTGCTGCGTGGGAGCGAAACGTCACCATAATTACCCTTCCCGCGCAAAAAGACGTGCCATACCAATTGACGCTTGCCACGTGTCGGTCATCGCGAGAAACTAGGGCATGTTTTCTGACATCCTAAAGATTTGGGTCTAGCCCCAGATTGACGCGCCTAGTTTCAAGGCATGGCAGTTCATTGACTTAAGACAGAAAAGATAAGAGTGGACATCTCGGACATCTCGGCAACGCCGAAGGGCAGGTATGCGACATTCGCCCGAGCAAACTACACCCTTAAAATGGCGAAGTACCTTTCTTGCAAATGGTATAAGCTGGATCCTCTGAAAGTGCTCCCAAAAGGGCTACAAGCCGAAGTTATACTTCGGCTTTCCGAAGGAGGGCATGTGATGGCCGAAGTGCCATGATCTTGGCCACTAACTTCGGAGGAGGGGCCAAACGCCTGACATATCCGACCTCGGAAGACCCATCGCACCAACCTCGGAGAGTTACTGTATCGCCTCCCCATCAGAGGACGAATGAACCAACTTCGGAAGAGTAAGAACACCCCGAAGAAACGGTGTCACCCCGGGAGAAGTCCTTGCTCGTCTGCCCAAAAGGTAACGTCGGCCGAGGGACCTCGGAGGGGTGATGGGTGATACGAAGGAGTCTCTGACATATTTGCCCGTACGTCCTAGACGTTGACCTCAAGCATTCTGACAGGCCACTGTAGTCCGTGCTCTGGCACACTGAGACACGATTTTCGACAAACATTGCCCGAGAAAGCCTGCACACGGCTAACCACTTTCCTGTTTAAGAGGTACGGATCCTATCCGTCCATACACGTGTCACGATCAGGAGGGTTCATTTTCTCCTATTTACAGCAGGAAAAACTCTGGGCAAAGAAGAGAGGGCTGGATAGGAGCTTTGGGGGAATACTCCAGAGTCCCAGTTTTCTCCTCTCTTCTCCTCTAGGCATGCCAGAAAAATGCCTCTGGCGTGATGCTTCTCCTTATGTGCATGCCAGAAAAATACCCCCAGCCAGTCTATTTTATGCCTATTCTTTGCTATTTAGAGGCACTGACTTGGGCGTCGGAGGCTCCTCCCCGGAAAACCGCTCCGGGGACCTCCTAACCCCTGTTTTCTGTATATTTCAGGCCGAACCGTTTGAAGATGCCAGCTTTTCAGGCTCCTTCCTGCACCGGAAATCCTTCATGGCCCCCGCTCTCCATCGTAGGACGGCCACTTATGACATCCCTTAGGAGGTCCCTGTCACCCCCGTCGTGGAGCCACGGCGGGATCGTAAATGATGGCTAACCCAACGCCATCACCCTCGTACACAACATGCTGCCACGCCACCACCGCACACGTCCTGTCGTGCAGACCTACCCCGGCCTAGATCTCTGGCAAGAACGGCCTGTAGCCGGAAGAGGCCCCCACGCCCAAAGGTACGGATTACATCCAACCGAACACATGTCGTAATCTGAGCAGGTCATGTCAAGCAGGCATCTCCATTACACCCTCCTATATATATTAAGGAAATGGCCTCAGTAGGGGGGTCTCTGGAGAAAAGATACATTTCATATTCTTACTACTTCCCGTCTCTCAAAATACTGACTTGGGCGTCGGAGGCTCCTCCCCAAAAAAATACTACGGGACCTCCTAACCTTTATTCTTTGAGTGTTTCAAGCAATCTCTCCTAGGAATTCTCTACTTCAAGCGTTCCTCCCTCACCGGAAGTCCCTCCCAGTCTCACCATGTCATACAGCGAAGATGTCGATGGGCATCATGGGGGATGTAACAGGTTTGAGGTCAGTCTTCGCGATGCCCAATCTTGGCAATAGATGGGAGAATAAGACATCGGCATTGGACCCATCATCCAGGAGCACCCTCCTCACATCCCAGCTCCCCATCCTTGCCATGATAAGAAGTAGGTCATCGTGTGGAAACACTACGGCAGACCCATCTTTCCGAACAAGTTTGTTCGATGGGTTGCCGAATTCCATCACCGAGATCTCCCTGGCTTTTCTTTTCCTTTCTGCTGAGAGCAAGCCCGTGGTGATCGTCTAGATTACTCCTGCTGGGGGTGGGGGATTTTTCTTGGGACTTTGGTTCCGACGTAGGTCGGAGTCATAGTCGTCATCTTCCTTTCTTTCTTCCTCCCTCCTTCCCCTGGGAGAAGGTATCCGCAGG
The DNA here is from genome assembly GCA_005392925.1 of Aquilaria sinensis. Lineage (NCBI taxonomy): Eukaryota > Viridiplantae > Streptophyta > Magnoliopsida > Malvales > Thymelaeaceae > Aquilaria > Aquilaria sinensis. The sequence goes on along the minus strand of SMDT01003225.1, from coordinate 184,611 downwards.
TACCGATGCAGCTGACCTTGCTTGATCAGGGACTCGATGTACTTCCTAACTTGGAAGCAGTCCTCAGTGCCATGGCCGTGGTCCCAATGGAATTGACGGAATTTCTCCATATTCTTTTTATTGTCCAAGGTCATGACCTTCAGATGCTAAATTTGAGCTCCCTGCCTCTCCATGGCCATTAGGATGTTCGTCCTTATGGTATTCAAGGGAGTAAAAGTCAATGGATTTTTCCCTCTCTATTTCCGAGGTCGACCCCCTAACTCTGTTGGATATCGAGGGTGTTGGCTTGGCCCCTCAGGGCGAACATGGTTAGGCTTTGGACCTCCCACCCTCAGCTTTTCAGCAGTCATGTACTGCTCGGCCCTTCTGTAGAACTCACCGAGGGTATCTGGGGGGTTTTTTGAGAACTCGTAGAACAGTTGTGAGTTTCACCGAAGTCATCGTGTCATGGCGAGGATGCATCTTTCGGGCTGAAAGTCTGGCACGCTCAGGGCCTCTCGGTTGAACCTTTTGACATAGTCACGAATGGTCTCTCCATTCCTTTGCACTATCCGAACATCTGAACTGGCATCTTCACCGTCGGCCTGCTGCGGATGAATTGTTGTGTAAACGCGGTGGACAACTCTTGGAATCCCATGATGGTTCCAGGGGCCAATGAGTTGTACCACACCGTCACCGGTCCGGAGAGGGTGACATCAAAACATTTGCACAACGTGGGGGCACCGTGTAGCACCATGCGACACCTGTATTTGGTTAGGTGGGCCTGGGGGTCACAACGCCCATCATACGTTTCTAGGTAAGGTACCCGGAAGTCGCTGGGCATGGGTGCCTCAACTATTGCTCGGACGAATAGGGATTCTTCACCTGTGAAGGTCTCTGACAACATAAACCAAACAGGCTTCCGGGAAACCTACCTTTCCACCTTGTCTAATCTCTCAAGGATTTTCTCCATGAGGGCGGTGGTACAGGCCTCTTCCCGTTGCCTGAGAGTCTCCGGCGGCGGGGAGTGATGTCTTCTCTTTTGGGAGTAACTTTGCCGGCAAGGAGATGGTGACCTCTTGTACGGCGACGGGCTTCTTCGGTGAAAGGCTCTAGGCCCTTTTGATGTTGTTTCTTCAACACAACGCCCTCTGAAGGGGATGCCTTCTGTTGAGGATTCGTCATGGAAGTCTCCATTGCTTGAACTCCGGTGGGCAGGCTTGGGGCTCCCCTCTCGGCGGGCGGCCGGCGAGGGGGCTATTCTGACCGAAGGTGGTTGGGACCACCTCTGGTCAAGTTACTGCATCATTTCTGCCACTATGGAACGCTGGAAATCCCTTAGGAAGCCCATGGTAATGGTAGAGGACATTCGTCCTCCGGCAAAGAGGTCCCTGCAGCTGGCTGCTCGGTCGCCGGTTGAGTCTTCGACGCGGATGGGGACTTCGGGAGTCCCTTATCCTTAGAACATCGAGTCTCAATAATGGCCACCTGAGAGTGGGTTCCCACAGACGGCACCAAATGATGCCTGGTGGCATCTTCATTGTGTGACATGGTGTAGCTGCAAATGGGACTTCCGATATGAAGGTGTTTGTAAATAGCCCTCTGGTGAAGAAGGTGCCTTGGAGAGGAGCTTCTGGTGAGGATGTGGCTACAAGACTCAATAACACAAAGGTTAGAGACTCCCCAGAGTGTGATTCCGAGGGAGAAGCCTCCAACGCTTAAGTCCGCCTTTTTAGGATGAAAGTAAGAAGGAATGAAGAGCAAATAATGGCTAGAGTTTCCTCTTTCTTACTTGTCGTCTCCCATACGCCAAGGCTTCCCACAGATATTTATAGCAGGTCCTAGGAGGAGGCCTCCTGCTACAGCTTGTCTTAGATCACGACACGTGGTTGGCCAGATTTGATCCGTACGTTCGGGGACAGGCGCCCCCAGCTGGTTGTAGCCGTTCTGACCAAAGTTCAAGGCCGTGTGGGTGGGCTATGTGTCAGAAGCATGTGCGAGGTCCTCTGTGTCAGAGGCTCCTAACCATTTTTGTCTTATCCAGCTGAGAACTCCTTCGGCGATAGACTCTCTTCGGGGAGTGAGACCCCTTCGGCAGGCAAGCCTCCTTCGGTCTGACTTTGATCTCTAAGGGCCGTGGAGGGAGGCTCCTCAGCAGTGTGGAAGACCTTCAAAGGATCCCATATTCTTCAGAGAGTGGGGAGATGATCCCCGAGATCTCTAGACAACTTGACCGAGGACGGCATATCATGCCAATCCAAGGGTGGTGAGGATCCCATCTATCCCGAGGTGGGTCAGATATACTTCTGAGGATGGTACCTTGTCAGTCGTCCTTAGAGGCTATCCGAGCATGATAGCCATTTGGCTATCATCTTGTATATATGCATTGTGGTTTTTGTGTTTTAGTGTCTTTGGATGCAGGTTTTAATGATGGTCTCATAGCCTATTGAATCCAAGTGTTACCCTTACTAAGTTTCTCAATGAAACTTACTCCCCTCAATTCTGTCATTTCAGGTCCATCTGAAAGATCACCTTCAAACTAACCTTTGTAGTTTGATTTTTAATCTGAAATTTCAGGTACATGAACTTCCATATATCTAGTTATGATCTGGAAATTTTGGTGATTTTAGGAGCACATTTGGTATTTTTAATGGTGGTACTTACTGTGTTGTGCAGCAGCTGTCCAGCATCCTGTTTTTGGAGTCCATTGTATCTCAGGCACTCCTGTAACCTAGGGTGCATATTTAGCTGGGTTAAGACTATATTATAGTGCATCTATGCATGTACATGTAGTGTATGTAAAATTAGACAAGTATGCAAGCATTTGAGTAATGTTTTGGCTATGTAAGTGATGTGGTGCAAAGCTGCCTAAGTGTGAATGATGAGCTGCTTATTTGTAAATTTTGTATTGGCCACATAAAGTTGTTAAAAGAAAGGGAATGTAATTCCTATGTGTTATGGACATATATGGGATAGCCTTGGAGGGCTTTCCCCCTGTGAATGTAGTGTTTGCATGGTTTGGGAAAATTGTACGCGCATACTGGTCCAAAACTTGCTAGAATTTTGACTCTGGACCTAAAGTTTAATATCTCCCTGTGTAGAATGAATCTTGGTATGAAATTTTGACCACACCTAGAGAACATTTAAAGGGTTAACTGGGCATAGGAATTTCTAGATTTAGAGCCCTGTAGCCAAAGATATGATGTTGCAAATTTGGGTGAGTTACTGTTCATTTGGTCATAATTTTGTAACCAACTTCAAAAATCCATACCTTGGTCCATAGGTGGGCTATTGATGTAAAAAAAAATTCCTTGGTTTTCTCTAAGTCTCTACTTGATAATGGAGCAAATAAAATAGGGGGTTTGTCGCTAGAATGATACAGTTTATTAGTGGAAGTTACAAGTGCAGTAGCTGGTCACTAGAACTTAACAAGATTGCCTAATGTGTGGTAGCCAAGATTAAGACTTGTGCTAGTTCTTTCCTTCTTTGCTGCCATGGTGTGCATGAAATTTGAATATGTGTGTGATGGTTGGACAAATATGCATGTATTTACATAGTGCCCAAGAGGGCCACTTGGGTATGCACACTAAGGGTAGTGTTCTGATGGCCTACAGAACATTACCAATCCTGAGAGTCTAAATGCACAATTTTGGCACCATAATTGGACTACCCTGGAGTGGGTAACAACCATGATTTCAAAAAGACAAAAATTTAAGTTGCAACTCGCTAAGGAACTAGGGAGGAACAACCATCGTGTCAATGTAGAGCAATCATTGGGCTTTGACAAAAAAACAAAAACTTAACTCTTGAACGGGTGATGGCATGATTTGGCCACAACAAACCACATTTCCTGTCACAAAAATTCAAAAACTCAAGAAAACACCAAACAGGGCAAAGTGCAACAAGGAAAGTATGAAAGTTACCTTGAGAAAAGTGGAAAGCAAATCGAAAATCGCTAGCTAGAGTAATAGTGTGACTTCGGGTCAAGTGCAAGATAAGACCAAAAAGTTGATGGTTTAAAACTTATAGAAGTTGCAAAAGTGGTAACCCCAAAATGAGAAATTCATTCAATAGTCACCCACCATAAAAACATCTCAGGCATCTGAATCATCATAGAAACTAACTTCCTAAGGGATGTTTGGATAAAGATGGCGCAGAAACTGTGATGCCCGGCAGCATCTTCGTTGTACAACATGGTAGGCCTAGGAGGGACTTCTGGTATGGAGATGTTGGTAGAGAAGACCTCCGGCGTGAGAATGCCTAAAACGCTCAAAAGAACACAGGTTAGGAGGTCCCCAAAGTGTGTTTCCGGGGAAGGAGCCTCCGACGCCCAAATTAGTATTTGGCAAGTGAGGAGTAGTGATTGGAGAGTAAAGGGCAGAATTCTCTCAAAAGTTCAGCATGTCCCCTTACCAAGGTTGTTCCCCAGGTATTTATAGGAGGGCGTTGGAAGAAGTCCGTTTGACACAGCCCGCTCAGATCATGACACGTGTTCGACCAGATGCTGTCCGTACCTTCAGGGATGGGGATCTCCAGCTGGTCGTAGGCCGTTCTGGCCAGAAGTTAGGGCCGTGGGAGGCCTGTGTGTCAGGGGCATGTGCGAGGTTTCTATGTTAGAGGCTCCTTAACCATTTTTGTTGCCAACAAGACCCCTTCAGTGAAAGAGACCCCTTTGGGATAAAAAGATCTCTTCAGGATATGAAAGCATTTTGCCGAGGTTGCCCCAGTCATTCAGAACGCCCATTGGCACAGAGGATCCCCTTCAGAGGTAGTTTTCCCCTACCGAGGATGGTGAGTTTACTTTTCCTGAAGTTGGTCTGGTTAATCTTACCGAGGGTCGTGGCACACCATACTCCCAAGGTCAATCCTGTTATTCCCCGAGGGTGATGGTGGACTACCGAGGTAAGGGGGTCAAGGACTGCAGACCCTCTTTCCAAGGTTGGTGCTCATCTTCTCCAAGGGTGATGCTCGTCTTTACCGCGGGTGGTATGCGTCAAGGCTTGGGAGTTTGGAGGGTAATAGCCATTTGGCTATCACATGCCCCCATTGGAAAGCCGAAGTTGTAACTTCAGTGAGTAGAGTCTTTGGGAGCATTTCGTGGAGCTCGCTGTGGAAGCTAGTAGTTACCATAGATGTAACTTATTAGCCTTCTTAGGCGGGGGATACTTCATTCTCCGAGGGTGTGTCTTCTCAGCCGAGATAGTTTATAGGTGTTACTCCTCATTCCTTGGCTAGGCTCTTGGTATTTCCGAAGTATGTATTTCCCCCCTTTTAATTTTCTACTGCAGGTCAATGAATCATCATGTCTCGTTAATCAGACAGGCGCATTACTTCGGATAAGCTTCCCTAGGCCATCATGCTGTCAGGAGGCGTGCCCTCGTTTCCTACATCGGGCAACACTTGTCACGTGGTAATTGGTGGACAGTCGCGTTGGTTACATCAACCGCGCTCTTTGCTTTCGAGGGGTAATTATGGCGACGATTCGCCTACCCCCTTCGCCCTATATAAGCCTTCCTCTCCTCAGACCTCCCCTCACTTGCATTCTTTTGCTTCCATTTTGCTCTCATTTGCTCTCAAGCTTCTCTCTTTTTCCTGCGGCGGAGCGATTTCCGGCATTTTTCACGACGGCGTTCAGAAATCTCGACTTCGGCAAGAGTTTTGGTGTGCCCTTCTTTCCAAAGTCCTTATTCGGCATTGTTTCCTTCTCTCTTTTTTTCACCTTTCCAAAGTTAGGTTTCCCTTTTCTAAATGTCTACCCCAGTTCCGCTCATGTCTGCCCAACTTGTCCCCGAGAGCTAGACTCCACTTAATTCTCATCCAAGTTGTACCACTTCGGAGAAATTAGCAAAGTGGACGACTAAGATCTTTCTTCCTTCTTATGTGGTTACCAAGCTACCTAGTCCTGACCTATTCAGTTACATGAATAACCCAGATGAGGCTACCGTCTTTCGGGCCCAACTGAAGGCTGGATTTCAATTTCCTCCGCCGAAGATGATTTGCAACTTCTGCCAATTTCATGGCATAGCCGTGAATCAGCTTCCCCCCAACTCTTACTCCTACTTCAACTCTTTCCTTTGCATGTGTGGGGTTTTCAAGATCAAACCTCACTTATTTTTTTCATGCAATACTACAAACTCCACCCCATCCCAAAAGGTGGTTTCTATTTTTTGCTTCCTCAAGGTTCTGGGAGTAAGAAGCACACATTTACCTTCAACACAAAGGATAGTTGGCAAGGGTGGCAGAGGAAGTTCTTCTTCCTGAACGTGGCTGACCAGTGGGAGCACATTCCAATCAAATGGGCATGGGGGACTTTGCCTATAGATGTAGTTGACCCTAGAAAACTGCTAACCCTAGAGTTAGAAGCCCAGTTCGAGGAGTTTGATAGTCGTATTCGGGCTATCATGGACTAGGACCCTAAGGTCCCCCCCCATTCCCTGTACCCCTTTTTCCATCAGATGGAACTTGATAACCGAAGAGGTCTTTTGGGAACTAGAGGTGATCAAGGAGCATGTTACCAACCTGAACATGCTGAAGCCTCTTTTTGACAGGAAAAAATCGTGGTTGGTAATGCTCCTTCGGGGTGAACTCACGTACTCGGATGATATGATAAAAGAAGACACAACCAAGGATGGGAGCTGCTAGAACATGGAAGGAATCATATGGAGATGATGGCCAAGCTTGGATGTTGACAGATTGGCGATGTTCTGATAGAAAAATCATATCTTGAGACAAATAAATCAGAATTAAGTGATTCTTGATTCATTGGAAAGATAACATCTAGAGCTACAAATCATATGAAGACCATCAAACCCATTTTGCACGTTAAGGAGGTCCAATTTAGCTTCAAAGTCCCGATTTGCGAGTCATCACTGGTTCAGAAGCAGTTGCAGTATTTTGGGCATATCTTTGGCTTTAGATGTCCATTTTATGTGGTTCAGGTGTCATTTCAAAGACAAGAAAGAGATCTAAAACTTTCATTCTTTTTATTTTGAGAAATCATGGCTACATCAAGTTCAAATTTCAGCATAAAGTTGAAGACACAAGCCAGAACCACCCGAGATGACTATTTTGGGGTTTTTATGGCCAATCTTGTTTTGTAACGTATTTTATTTTATTTTCCTGTTTATTTACATTATTTAGGATGTTATTAGGGCCATGGAAGTGATTCAGGTCACTTAGGATAAATGGAATTCGCTGCACACCTTAAACATGTGTTAAAAGGGTGTAGGAATCCTAGTTTGACTAGGTTTTCTTGAGTCCTTTGTAACTAGGATTCCTATGTGACTTGGGCTGCGAATTTTGCTGAGTCCTTTACCCTAGTTTAGGCCTATAAATAGGCACATATTCTAGTTGTAAAACAACAACCTTGACATGAAATAATATTGCTACTTTGGAGAGAATTTCTCTTTAGTTCTTTGTGGACTACCTTGGTGCACAAGTGTGCTTGTGTTCTTGGTGTTCTTATACTTCTCGTTTCTAGTCACAAGTTGATTAGGGGTAGGGGTCTTCAAACCCAGTCTCTTTGATGTCTTGTGGAGCTTGAAAAACATCTTGGGCGCGTTTCATGGTCTTTATAGCATCGGGGTTCGCATCATTGGCCCTTAAAGAGAGTAAGTTCCTTTCCAAATTTTTCATCTCTCTCTGTGTGTACTTACACTGATATTCCTCTTTTTGTAGAGATGGGTGACAAATCTGCCGTGTTCTACAAGTCCCTCTTCCTCGATCAGGCCGAGAAGGGGGAGCAGACCCGAAAGAAGGCGGCGTTGAAAAGAAAAAAGCAGTCTGGGGACCTTCTTCGGCTCCGAGGCCGAAGAAGATGAAGGAGGACCTCATTCCCCTGCCTCCTGAAGATGAAGTGGAGGTTGTGGACCAGACCCACATTCGAGAGGATCCACCTACGGAGCCAGGTATCCATTCTACTCCCCTTAGTCCCAGCGCCGTGACAGAGACTCTGGGGACCTTGGTTAGGGGGTTTTCTGCCAATGAGCTAGAACAACGCTGAAAAAGGAAAGGCAAAAAGGCCCCCAATGAGGTCCTTGAAGTCAGTGACTCCGAGGGCAATGATGCGGAGCTTCCACCAAGTTTGTCCCTTAGCCATTCTTCTATGAGCTTGGGAATTTTTGGTATTTTAGATCTTATAGACAAGTGGCTAACGGATAACGTACTAACGGAACTTCGCTTAGACTTTGCAAGCGAAGTAGTGCAAGCTCCCTGGGTGGAAGATCACGCCCGAAAGAGGGCCATTTTAGATGCCAAGATCCCGAAGGGGAAAGTCCCAATGGAGCCCTTCTAGTCATTCATGGAGGACATGAACTTGTTCTCCGAGGATAGCCAGAATAAGGCTCCTCAGATGGCAATGGGTGTCATCACACACACCACTTTTCAGTCTCTAACTGAGGAGTGTCCGAATGAAGAGATCCTCTCCGTGAGGATGACCGAGCAGGCTGCCAAGGTAAACTCCTACCCTTTTGATACTTAGTGATTTTTTGTTTGCCTTTTGTTCCTTACTCAGGATCTCTCCCTTTTGCAGCTCTTGGCGTACACGGGGTACTATTGGGCTTGGGCAGCCAAGCAATCTTCAGTCCGTAGTCGCTCCAAGGAGTCTCTGGCGAAGGCCAAGGAACTCTTGGCTAGCTCTGTCATTACGTACAGCGAGCTAAATAAAATAGCCAAGGAGGATCTGGCCAATCTTCGGGAGGAGATGCTCAAAAGCCAAGGGGAGGTTATCCAAGACTTCTTTTTGAAGATGTCAGACCTCGGAGCGAGGTTGATAGCTTTGACCTTGGCCAACAAGGTTCTTTAGAAGGAAAAGGATGACGCTGCTGCCCAAGTGGCGAAGGCCTTTGATCTTAACTCCAAGCTTCAGGCCGAGGTTGAAAGGTTAAAGAAGGAGGGAAAAGAGAAGAAGAAGAAGCTGGATAAGGAGATCATGGTGCTTCGGAAAGATCTAGAGGATTTGGATGTGAAGAAGGCTAAGTCCGACCAAGTGACCAAAAGGTCTTACCAGGACGGCTTCTACCTCACCCATCACCAAGTCTTATCAAGATTTCCAGATCTTGACCTCTCCTTCTTGGTGGCCCTGGACATCCCCGAAGGGCCATCCTGGTAGTGGTCAAGGGCACAGTTCCTCAACCTTCTTGCCACTCCTCCTTCAGCGCCGAGATCTGCTGATAAAGACTCCGAAGGCATGGAGCCCAAGGATGGTGAGGAACCGGTGGATGTCCAGGATCATGAATAGGTGTCCTTTCTTTTCTTTTCCTTCTGTAATCTGTCTATTGTATTCTTCTATCAGGGTTAATAAAATTTTCCTTCTTCAAACTCTGTTGTACTCGGTCAGTACTTCTTCGGAAAGCGCCGCCTTTTGTGAAACTTAACCTTTGCTCAAATTATGTCTGACCAACATTTTTTATACAAAGGTACGGCTCGGTAATATACATGTTCGAATGACCAACTTTGGCATATCTAGCATTTTCTTGCAAAAAATTTTCTAAGTTCCCGCCATGCACTTGGGGAAATTCTCCTTCGGGAACAATGTTCGACCGAGGGAAACACCTATATTCGGGAATAACCGTCCTCGGTCATGCTTCCTTGGTGTTTCTTGAAAAAATTTTCCAAGTGTCCATTTAGGCACTTTTAGGGGATAAATGCCTTTGGCACCAACTAACGTCGTACGCTTGTCGAAGGTTGGCCCCTTTTTACGAGCTTATCACTTCGGCGTGCCCATGTTCGGTCTACCACCTTGGAATCGGGTGTTGTCATTGCTCGAGAGCGAGCATGTTTGGTCAAGTTTTGCTCAGCTGCCTTCGAAAAAAATCTCATTGCACCTTGCTCAGCTAGTTACCTATGGGGAGAATAATACAATGTTTCCCTTTCCTCAGAAATTTCTAAGTATAGAATTTTCTTAAAGAATCCAAATGCCATGTATTTTTCAATTCTCCACCCTCGGTGTCACCGAGCTTGTACACTCTGATGGCCAGGGGCCTCATCGTTTATAGTCATAGTGACTGGTGGAGGGACTTCTGGGAGGAAGAACGCCTGGTGGACTGGACAGCCCAAAGGAGAGTGCCTGAAAGCTCAGAAACAAAATGGTTAGGAGGCCCCCGGAGTGTTTTTCCGGGGGGGGAGCCTCCGACGCCCAAGTCAGTGGTGGCTGAGAGAAAGGCAGAGAAAATAGCACAAAGGGCTGAGAAGTTTTGCCTGGTAATTTTCTCAGAGCCGTATTTTGCCAGCCAACCAACCTCCTGTCAAGTATTAATTCCTGGTATTTATAGGAGTGCCTAGCCCGTTCAGATCGCGACACGTGTTCGGTCGGATGTTCCTGAATTTCTGGGCGTAGGGGACAGATAGTTGGTAGCAGGTTGCCTTGAGCCATGTGCTGAGACGGGCCATGATGTGATTTTGATGGCGTTAGCGTGGTAGAGCGCCTTTTGAGGCGGCTTGTGGCGTCTGTGAATGGATGTGTCAGAGGCTTCCTTAAATGCTTCCATAAATACCCCTGCCGTACTCCCGAGGTCCCTGGGTGAGGTCGTCCTTTGGTACGGACAGAGCCTCTTCGGGAAACAAGCCCTGAGTTCGGGGTTTCCCAGCTTCAGGGAGTTCCGCCTTCGGGGATATCGTGTTCGGCTCGCTATGTTAGGTGCCAATTTTCCGAAGGCGATCAGTTCACGACCCTGGGGGGGGGTATCCTAGTGTCCTGGCGTGCCGGGCTCGGAGCTCTTCGGCTATCTCCCGAGGTGCCTGATCACACCTTTTCTCGGGTAGCGCCAGCTTCTTCTGGCCATGACTTGTGGCAGGGAGTTCGGCCAGATAGAGGCGATAGCCTTTGGCTATCACATGCCCCCCTTTGGAAAGCCGAAGGAAGACTTCGGTTTTGCATCTCTTTCCGAGGTCGTCTGTGGGAGTCTTTTTGGAAGCATAACCTGTTCCGAGGATGTGCCTTTTGCCCGAAGATCACGGGCTCTACGGTCTTGGCCTTTTCTTTGGCGTCCTCGAGGCGGAGTCTGCCTCGAGGTTTTTTGTTTCTGCAGGTCTGTTCGGCCAAGCGTGTCAGTCTGAGCGGCGCGTCCCAGTTTTCCAGGGATGTCAGAAGACGTGTCCCAGCTTTCAAGGGACGTTTGGAGGACGTGTCCCCTATTTTTGCGCAGCGGTTGACACGTGGCGCTTTGCCATTGGAGGAGAGTCGCGTTGGTTACAGAGGGCGCGCCTTTTCAAGTGCAGAGAGTAATTACGGCGTCGGTTCGCCTCCAAAGGGTACTTATGACGACGTTTCGGTTACCCACCTCTGGCTTATAAATAGCCCATTTCATCATAAGTTCCTTTTGCTTTTTCTCTTTTCTGCTCTGCTTTGCCTCTGTTCTTGCATTTTTCTTGCTTTCTGTGGCGGAGCTTCCTTAATCAGAGCCTTTTTTCCAGCCAACTTTCACGACGGCGTCCTCAGATTTTGGCAAATCTTTCGGTGGGTTTTTGTTTTTCAGCGCGTTTTGATCCCTGTGTTCTTCTGAGTTTTTCTCTGGAAACTGTTTTCTTCCGTTTTCAAACTCATTTTTATGTCGAAAATGCCCATTCCTGAGAGCTGGCAGCCTCTTTTAGCCCATCCTTGTTGCACCACCCCTGAGAAGTTAGAGAGGTGGAAGAAAAAATTCTTTCTTCCCTCTTACGCCGTTACTAGGCTGCCTCGTTCTAGCCACTATGCATTTTCAAACCATAGTAAGGAGGTTACCGTTTTCCGAGCCCAGCTGAAGGCCGGTCTTCGGTATCCTCCCCCGAAGATGGTGTGCGAGTTCTGCCAATTTCATGGCATTGCGGTGAACCAGCTTCCCCCGAACTCGTTCTGCTATTTCAACGCCTACCTCTGCATGTGTGGCGTCTTCGGGATAGAACCCCATTTCAGGATTTTTATGCAGTACTACAAGCTCTCTGTGGTCCCGAAGGGTGGCTTCTATTTCATGCTACCTCGGGGATCCGGGAGCAAGAAATTCATGTTCACCTTCGCCACTAAGGATAGCTGGCGGGGGTGGCAACAGAAGTTCTTCTTCCTGAAGATGGCTGAGGCCTGGTCGTACGTTCCGACCAAATGGGCTCAGGGAACACTGGATGCGGACGTTGGTGATCCGAGGATGCTGCTGACCCCAGAGTTGGCTCCCGTGTTCGCGGATTTCGACGCCCGCATTCGGGCTGTTTCTGACTGGGATCCCGAGGTCTCTCCGCGCGCCCTTTACCCTTTTCCAATCAACTGGAAGTTGATGACCGAAGAGGTCCTTCGGGAACTAAAGGTGGTAAAGGAGCACAAGACTGACCTCGGGATGCCAGCTCCTGCCATTGCCGGGAAAGATTCCTGGTTGGTCAAGCTTCTTAAGGAGGAGATTTCTTTCGAAACGCTTGCCGAAAGTGAGTTATCTTCTACTCCTTTGCTGTTTTTTCCTCGGACTTACGCTGATGTTTCTCTCCTTTTTCAGAGATGGGTGACGACACTGCCGCCTATTACAAGTCCCTCTTCTCCGGCCAAGTGGAGAAGGACGACCAAACGAAGGCGGCTTCCCGAAGGCGGAAGTCTACTGGCGCGGGTCCTTCGAGGAAACGGGCAAAGAGAGCTGCTCAGGTTCCTCTAGAAGAAATTCCCGAGGAGACTGCCGAGGAGCCTGGGACAGCCGAGGTTCCGGCGTCTGAGGCTGCTGCTTCCGAGGTCCCTCCAACCGACGTCCCTCCTCAAAGTCCTTCTGCGTCGCCGGCCCTCCTTGATGTAGTGGTAGAAGTACCTTCTGCCGAGGAGCGGCGCAAGCAGAAGGGTAAGGGCATTTCGGCCGAGGAGGCCGAGGACTCCGAGGACGATGTTGCCGAGGTCCCGCCAGGTTTGTTTCCAGACAAAGTGTGCTTCCTTTGTTTTTTCTGGAATTTGCCTTTGTCTCTGACCTGTTTCTCTTTTCCGCCCTGCAGGGGAGCTACTTACCCCGAACTGGAGGGCCGAACACGCGGAGGCGAGGGCCCGTCGCGACGCCAAAGTCCCGCAAGGGAAGATACCAAAGGAGCCTTTCTGGACATTCACGGAGGACATGAACCTGTACTCCGAGGACTGTCCTGAAATGGCGAAGCAGATTTAGAAGGGGGTGCTCACCGAGGCCTCCTTCAGGCTATAGCGGCGGCCCACCCGGGGGATAACACTCTTGCCGCAAAGATCACCGAGCATGCTGCTCAGGTATATCCTTCACAACTCTTGCCTTTCAATTTTTTCCTAAGTGTTTGGCTCTTACTGACCTTGCGTTTTATCTCCTTTGCAGCTGCTGGGGTACACCGGCTTTCTCCGAGTTCGGGTAGCCAGGCAGACGGCATTCCGAGCTTCGGCCTTAGAGGCCCTAGAAAAGGTGAAAGCGACGTGCTCGGAATTGACCACCAAGAACCAGCAGCTGGCAGATGCTGCGAAGGAGGAAGCTGCCACCCTTCGGGAGGGGTTCCGAAAGGAGAAGGAATTCTTGATGGCAGACTCTTCCCTAAAGATTGCCGATCTCCGCAATCAGGTGGCGGGGCTGCGCGCTGCAAACCAAGACCTTCTTCAAGACAAGGGAAAAAAGGAGAATATCATAGTCACGCTCTTGTCTGAGAAGAAAACCCTTCAAGCCGAGGTTCAGTCTTTGAAGAAGGAGCCGAAGGGGGAGGAGCGGATAAGGGTGCCGGAAGAGGAGGTCGGGGATCTGAAGGACGAGCTTGACGACCTTGAGCTTAAGAAGAACAAGGCTGATCAAATGAACAAGGTCGCGTTTCAGGACGGCTTCTGCCTCGTTCGGCACCAGGTTCTCCAGAGGTTCCCAGGTCTGGACCTCTCTTTTCTAGAGGGTCTAAACATTCCTGGGGGACCTCGGTGGCAATGGTCCAAGATCGAACATCTGAAGCTTCCTCCAATTCCAGCGCGGAAGGTGGCGGAAAAGGGTGGACAAACGAGTGGCTCTCAGGACACCGCGAACCCTTAGGCTTCTTTAGGGCCCCTTTTCCTTCCCTTGTTTTTTGTACTCCTTCTTCGGGTACTTCTTTATTGTAAGGCAGCTTTGCTCTTAACGGAGATTTTTTGGCTACGTGTTTCTTCAAGTTTCTTTATTTCCATTTTCCCGAACACGTTCGCTCAAGAGACTTCGGAAAACCTGCGATCAAAGAAACTTTTTTACCTTCCTTTGTCCTGAGTACGTTTTACTCGAGAGACATTCTGGAAAGTCTGAGAAAATTTTGACTAAGTCTTTGTGCAGGCTTTTGCATTTCCGATTTTTCCCGAACATGATTGCTCAAGGGACTTCGGCAAACCTTCAATCAAAAATTTTTGTTTTTCCAGTTGTTCCGAGCATGTTTGCTCAAGGGACTTCGGAAAACCTTCCGCGAGATTTTTCACTTCCCATTTTCCCGACAACGTTCGCTCAAGGGAGCTCGGGAAATTATCTCAGCGCTGGCTACGGCGAGTACTTCTGCGAGATTTTTGTTTTCCATCTTTCCCGAGCGTGGCGGCTCAAGGGACTTTGGGAAGCCATATCTATGCTTTATCATGGCGAGCATCTTTCACGGAATGTTGTTCATTTCTGCACTTAAGAAATTTTCTCAAGATACTACTATATATTTAGAACATTTTTTGTTCAACATACCTCCTCCGCTCAACGTTAAGCGTAGAATTTTTTCAAGGCGCCCGAGTGCCAATTGTTCTTCAATTCTATGCCTTCGACGTCGCCAAGCTTCTACACGCCTTTTCGTTGTTTTGGCCAGGGCCAGATAGGGTCCTTTCAAGCTTGCGCGAAGTACGCCATGGGATGGCCTTCGGCGTGCGAATTCGGCCTTTCGGGGAACAAGGTCTCCCTTCTTGATTTCCTTTGGCCTGGCCCATAAGTTTATAGCCACGGCCACTCTTCGCTGGTAAGCTTTTCTTCTCAACCTGACTATTTCTCTGTGTTCGGCCACCAGGTCGAGATTGGTTCTTAGGCCGAGGTCGTTACCACCTTCATCAAATACTTGCACTCTTTCCGAAGGTCGAACTATCTCTATTGGGATAATGGCCTCCGTTTCGGAGATGAGTGAAAAAGGAGTTTCCCCTGTGGCTCTTCGGGGCGTCGTTTGGTAGCTCTATAATATACTTTGGAGTTCTCCTGGCCAATTCCCCTTGGCTTCCCCCAGTCTCTACTTCAGGCCATCTTTTGTGGTCCTATTCGATACTTTCACCTGCCCGTTGCTTTGGGGGTGAGCTACTGGGCGAAGTGCATCTTCATTCCGAGGTCGCTGGTGAATTCTTGGAATCCTTTGTCTATGAACTAGGATCCATTATCAGCTACTAGTACCCTCGGTATGCCAAATCTGCATACGATGTTCTTCCATACGAACTTCTGCACTTCTTTTGCCGAGATAGTTGCTAGTGGTTCTGCCTCTACCCATTTTGAGAAATAGTCCACTGCTACCACGCAGAATTTCACGCCTCTGGGTACTGCGGGGAGTGGCCCAATAGGGTCTATGCCCCAGACTTCAAAGGGCCAAGGATAGTCTGCCGAGGTTACCATTTCCGAGGGTGTCCTCTGGATTTTTGCATGTCTCTGGCAGTTACCGCATTTCGGACGAACTGTCTTGCGTCCTTTCTCAGGGTAGGCCAGAAGTATCCTTGGCGGAGTATCACTGCTGCAAGGGCATCAGTTCCAATGTGTGAACCATACATGCCTTCGTGAACTTCCTCAAGGACCATTTCAGTATCCTCTTCATCCACACATTTTTGCAGCGGATTCGCATATCCCTGTCGGTATAACTCTTCGCCAATCAGGAAGAATCTTCCGGAGCGTCTTCGCAGTCCTGCAGCATCGCCGGGGTCTTCGGGGAGCAAATTCTCTGCGAGGTATCTTTTTATTGGATCTTTCCACCCTGTTCCCGAGGTCGCTATGCTCAGCACTGAGATGCTCGGATGGTCTAGCACCTCGGTGTATGTTTTCGACTTCGCCAAGCAATCGGCCTCAGTGTTATTCCGCCGGGGTACATTTTCGATCCGCACGGCGTCAAACTCTTGGATGAGCTTTGCTACCAGCTCGTGGTATTTTGCCAAGGTCGGGTCTTTCGCGCCATAGTACCCTGCCACTTGCCGGACCACCAGCTGGGAATCACTATGGGCTTTCAAGTTTCTCACGCCAATTTTTCTGGCCAGGCGTAATCCTGCTATCAGGGCCTCATACTCGGCCATGTTGTTGGTGGCGTTGAAACTGAACTTGATGGCCTTCATTACTTCTAGGCCTTCGGGGCCTCTGATAATTACTCCAGCTCCCTGGTGTTCGGATCCTGAGGCTCCATCTACGTGCAAGGTCCATTCTGGCTCACCCTCTTTTGGATCTGAATGGCTCTCCTCAGTGGTGGGTATTTCGGCGATAAAATATGCCAGTGCTTGAGCTTTTACGGCCTTCCGAGGCTCATACGTGATTTCGTGTTCGCCCAGCTCTATGCACCACTTGGAGAGCCTTCCCGAATGATCATCCCTCTTCATGACATCCCGTAGCGGCAGACTACTTCGGATGATGATGGGGTGATCCTGAAAGTATGGTCGCAGCCTTCTCCCTGCAAGCACCAAGGCATATGTAGCTTTTTGAAGCAAAGGGTACCTGATTTCGGCGCCATGCAGGGACTTGCTGACATAGTAGACCGGCCATTGCTTTGGCCCTTCTTCTTTCACGAGGACCGAGCTCACAGCCTTTTCTGTAACGGCGAGGTAGAGTACGAGGGGCTCTCCCTCCCGAGGTTGTCGTAGAGTCGGCAGGCTGGCCAGGTAGACTTTGAGTTCTTCCCAGGCCTTTTGGCAATCTTCATCCCAAGGATGATCATTCCTTCCGAGGTCGCCTTCCATTTTTGCTGCCTTTGTGAGGATTTTGAAGAAGGGTCGACACCTATCTCCATACCTGGAAATAAACCTGCTCAGAGAGGTTATTCTTCCGGTAAGTCTCTGCACATCTTTGACTGTGGCAGGAGTTCGGAATCTCAACTAGAGCCTCAATCTTCTCGGGGTTAGCATCGATGCCTCTTTCGGATACCATGCACCCAAGGAATTTTCCCGAGATCACCCCGAAAATGCACTTCTCAGGATTAAGGCGGATCCCGAAGGCTCTGAGCTTTTGGAAGGTTTCCTCTAAGTCTGCAACGTGGTAGCCGGGCAGCTTGCTCTTGATTGTCCCCATTTGGTCTTTGAAGACCTTGTTCATCAACTTCTGGTAGCTGGCTCCTGCGTTTTTGAGCCGGAAGGGCATCCTGATATAGTAATATGTTTCTCCCTTGGTGATGAAGGCAGTCTTCTCTTCATCTTTGGGGTTCATCCTTATCTGATGGTAGCCATTGAGGGCGTCTAGGAAACTTAGGAGCCCGCACTCAGCAGTTGAATCTACCAGTTGATCTATTGGCGGCAGAGGGTATGAGTCTTTTGGGCAAGCATCGTTCAAGTTTCTGAAATTGATGCACATCTGGAGTTTGCTGCTACCTTCTTTTGTGGCAATGAGCACGTTCCTCAACCATTCGGGGTACTTGACCTCCCTGATAACTTCAGCATCTAGGAGACGCTGGACTTCGGTTTCGACAAAGTTGCTTTTGTGGGCTGAGATGCTCCGTTTCTTTTGCCGGACAGGTTTTGCTTCCGGGCTTACTTTGAGGCTATGCTGTGTTATGCCAGGGTTTACCCCTGGCATATCTTTCAGCGAGTAGGCAAACAGATCTTTATTTTTCGGCAGAAAGGATACAAGTTTTTCCTTGTCACCTTCGGCCAAGCTCTCCCCTATTCGGGTAGATTGTCCTCGGACAAGATCTACTGCTTCCGTTTCTGCTTTGGCGAGATTTTCTTCTTTGCCTTTTTCTGGCGCCTTTGCCTCCATTGTTTGCGCGAGGTTGCTTGCCGGAGCTTTTCGTGCTTTCACAAACACCTTTCTTACCTCGACTTGGTCTATGAAGACCTCTGCATCTCCATCCTTGGTGGCGAATGTGACGGTCAAGTACTTCACATCCGGGCGAATATGCAGGTTCCCCATTGTCAGTCTTCCAAGGATGGCGTTGTATGGGGACGGGACGTCCATGACGTTGAATCTTGCCATTGTGGAGGTGTACAGTTCAGCTGCTCCGCTTACCGAAGTCCCTTTCATCGTCAACGGGAGATCGATCTATCCGAGGTCTGGGAGTTCGGATAAATCAACCCCGAAAGTGGTCGAGGTGATAGGCTTTTAAGCCATCATCAAGCAACACTCTTTTGATGCCTCAGTTCCCTACCTTTTTCGTGATCAGCAGTGGATTGTTGTGGGGGGAAAGCGTCGGTGGAGCTATCTTTGCGAGCCAGTTTCTTTGATGGACTTTTGATTGTCCATGACTGCAATTTCTCTGGCTTTCCGCTTTCTTTTCGAGGATGGGAGCCCCGTGGTGATGGTTTGGATCACCCCTGCTGGAGGTGAGGGGCGCCTTTTTGGACTTCGGTTTCTCCGCCTGTCGGAGTCATAGTCCTCATCTTCAGCGCTTTCTTCCTCCATTTTTCCGTCTTTCGGGGGGTGCATCCTCAGGCATTTCCGAAGTTGGCCCTGTTTTATCAGCGACTCTATGTACTTCTCCAGCTGGAAGCAATCTTCGGCGTCATGGCCGTGGTCGCGATGAAACTGGCAAAACTTCTTGGCATTCTTTTTGTTATCTGCGGCCATGGCCCTTGGCCGCCGAGTTAGCTTCCCCTGCCTTTCCAGCGCCATGAGAATGTTGGTCCGTGTAGTGCTCAATGGTGTGAAACTTTGGGGTTTCCTTCCTCGCATCCTCCGAGGTCCTCCTGCCTGTTCGGTAGGATGCCGAGCTTGTTGACTGGACCCTTCGGCGTAGTGATGATCAGATTTCGGCCGGGCCATCCTCTGTTCCTCGGCTGTCATGTGTTGCTCTGCCCTAAGGTAAAATTCTCCGAGGGTCTCCGGGCGGTCCTTTGAGAACTCATAGGACAGCTGTGAGTCTCGCCGAAGGCCCCGTGTTATAGCAAGAATGCGGATTTCGGGTCGGAAGTCTGGGACGCTCAGAGTTTCTCTGTTGAATCTTTCGACATAGTCTCGGATGGTTTCTCCGTTCCTCTGCTCTATGTCGAATATCTGTACAGGCATCTTCGCAGTAGGTCTGTTCCCAATGAACTGCTGGGTGAAGGCTGTGGACAACTCCCGGAACTCAGTAATGGTCCCTGGAGGCAAGGAATTGTACCACGCCGTGGCTGGCCCTGTGAGGGTGACTTCGAAGCACTTGCACATGGTAGCGTCATCAGCACCGTGTATTATCATGCTCCGTCTGTACTTCGTCAGGTGGGCCTGCGGATCAGTACGGCCATCATAAATTTCCAACCGAGGTACTCTGAACTCGCCTGGCATGGCTGCTTCAACGACGGCCTGAGTGAAAAGGGGGGTCATCTTCCCAGGATGTTCCCGAGGGTCTGGCCCCAACGGATCTTCTGGCCACTTGTTTTTCCACTCTGTCCAGCCGTGCTAATATCTTCTCCATGAGCACTGTGGCGCTAGGGCCTTTTTCAGGGAATGGGGATCGTCGGCGCTTCTTCGAGGGGCGAGTTCGGCGCTGAGGGGACAAGGACCTGGCCTCAGTTGACGAACTGCTTCGCTGTGAGACTCTCGGCTGCTTGGACCTGGTTTGTCCCACACAACGTTTCCCGAGGGCCATAACTTCTGTGGATGATTCTTCGCGAGGGTCTCCATTCCCCGAACTGCGATGTGTGGGCTTGGGGCTCCTCTCCCGAGGGCGTGTTACTGAGGGGGGTCTCTGGGCCTGTGCTTGCTGTGGCCACCTTCGGCCGATCTGCTGTGTCATTTCAGACACGGCCGCACGCTGAAAGTCCTTCAAGAAACTCATAGTGACTACCAGAGGGCGGTCTTCCTCGGGCGCAGAAGTCCCTGGGAGTGTTTGCTCAGCAACCGGTTGTATCTCAGGCGCGGACGGGGACCTCGGGAGTCCCTTGTCCTTAGAACGCCGAGTCTCAACGACGGCGATCTCAGAGCGGGTTCCCACAGACGGCGCCAAATGATGGCCAGGGGCCTCATCGTTTATAGTCATAGTGACTGGTGGAGGGACTTCTGGGAGGAAGAACGCCTGGTGGACTGGACAGCCCAAAGGAGAGTGCCTGAAAGCTCAGAAACAAAACGGTTAGGAGGCCCCCGGAGTGTTTTTCCGGGGGGGGGAGCCTCCGACGCCCAAGTCAGTGGTGGCTGAGAGAAAGGCAGAGAAAATAGCACAAAGGGCTGAGGAGTTTTTCCTGGTAATGGGAGCCGTATTTCGCCAGCCAACCAACCCACCAACTTCGTGTCAAGTATTAATTCCTGGTATTTATAGGAGTGCCTAGCCCGTTCAGATCGCGACACGTGTTCGGTCGGATGTTCCTGAATTTCTGGGCGTAGGGGACAGATAGTTGGTAGCAGGTTGCCTTGAGCCATGTGCTGAGACGGGCCATGATGTGATTTTGATGGCGTCAGCGTGGTAGAGCGCCTTTTGAGGCGGCTTGTGGCGTCTGTGAATGGATGTGTCAGAGGCTTCCTTAAATGCTTCCATAAATACCCCTGCCGTACTCCCGAGGTCCCTGGGTGAGGTCGTCCTTTGGTACGGACGGGGCCTCTTCGGGAAACAAGCCCTGAGTTCGAGGTTTCCCAGCTTCAGGGAGTTCTGCCTTCGGGGATATCGTGTTCGGCTCGCTATGTTAGGTGCCAATTTTCCGAAGGTGATCAGTTCACGACCCTGGGGGGGGCGAGTAGTGTCCTGGCGTGCCGGGCTCGGAGCTCTTCGGCTATCTCCCGAGGTGCCTGATCACACCTTTTCTCGGGTAGCGCCAGCTTCTTCTGGCCATGACTGTGGCAGGGAGTTCGGCCAGATAGATGCGATAGCCTTTGGCTATCACACTCCCAGTCGAATTTCTTCGAGAACCAAACAGGGCCCATCCTAGTTTGCACAAAGTGCTCCATGTGATGGTTTTCGGGCTTCGAACTCGGCTTTTCGAAGAACAAGGCCTGCCTTTTTTATTCCTTTCCGCTTCACATGTAGGTTGGTAGCGATGGCTATGTTGGGTTTCGGGAGCCAAACAGCGCAGTGGAATTTAATCGAAACCCTCCAAGATCCAAGTGAAACGGGGTAAACCGAGTGTTCGAAAATTTTCATACCTAATTTTTGGTTGAGATCTCTCACTCAACTGTAGAGTCGAATCACAAAACCTAAACAATTGATGTGTTTAGGCTCTCTATGGTATCCACACGAGAATCTCGGGATCACCATGCTTCCACCACGTCCCGGCAGATGCGTTTCTCTTGCGCTCGCAGTGCTAGCTTGCGTCCTCCAAGGAATTGCAAGAGAAGAGTGTGGCTGTCCTTTTTGGAGGCTAGGGCAAGGAGACCTGCGAATTTCTCACTTAAAAGTTGTATTTATAGTGTGACTCAACTTCCACGCCTAATGGGTTTCAAAGCCCTAATCCAATTAGGATTTAATTTCGGGCTTAATAATGGCTCAACTCTTTGGCCCATTATTAATACGAAATTAAAGTGAAACCATAACCCAAATAGTTAGCCCGTGCACTCTAATGATCCAAATAGTTCTATGTGTGTGACCCAATAGGCTCTTGCCATGTTGGCAATGATCATAAATCACATTTTATGATCATAAGCAATGAGCGGTGTCTAGCAACACATCATTGCTACCCAAGTGACAAGATTGTCGATGATTTGACTAAACCTTTATGATCATCATTGATATATGTCATTGTCCCTTTGTCCAAGATATCAAGACTAAGCATGAGACATGGAATGTGTCACTCTCGTATAGCCCAATCTTTGGTTTCTTGATTACCGAGTAGACTAACTTAAGCTGATGACATTGATATCGTATATCAACTCATCCGAGCATAGCCATGCATTTTCTAAGTCTCACTCTATCAAGGGGCCCGAAGATATCACTCCCGTTATATAGGAAGGACAAATCCCATCTTGATCATACAAATCCTTTTGCATGATATGTGACATACCCAATGACCTCCTTCAAGTTCACTCAATTACGAGCAACAAAGGAAAGTATCAAAGTATGTGACTTACATGTAGGGAACCTTGATGATCTTAGGTCGAAGGACTACATATACCATGATCACTATGAAAATCACTTATGACACTCATATAACGATCCATGTAGTGTTCTCATGGTGGGTCGGTCCAGTACACAAGTTCTCCAACTTGTACCCATATGTAGACTACATATCTCATATTAGTCTCCACATATGCTAGTCATTATGTGTTATTGCAACCCGCTCCACAATAATACTAGACTAGGGACATTTAAGAATATCATTATTTTAGGGTTACGATTATGTTTGTTAATTTACGCAGAAACAAAACAACAAACATAATTGTTGGATTAATGCCTGAATAAAATATCATGACTCAATGTGCAAAAATACAATCATCTCATGATTGGCTTTTTGGGCACAACACTAACAGGCTACTCTCTGCTGGAAAGCTTTTCTTCTCAGCTCGGCCATTTCGCTATGTTCGTCAATAAGGTCCAACTTGGTTCTCAAACCAAGGTTGTTCCCTCCTTCGTCGAACACTTGTATCCTTACTGATGGCTGAACCACTTTGATAGGAATAGTGGCCTTTCGTGTCCGAATACGAGTGAGAAAGGCGTTTCACCCGTGGCCTTTCGGGGGGTTGTCCGATAACTCCATAGCACACTAAGAAGTTCTCCTGGCCATTTTCTTTTTGCTTCCTTTAATCTCTTTTTCAAACCATCCTTTATGGTTCTGTTGGACACCTCAACCTATCTATTGCTTTGAGGATGAGCTACCGGGGCGAAGTGCATTTTTATCCTGAGGTCAGTAGTGAATTCTTGGAACCCCTTGTCAATAAACTGGGAACCATTATCGGCCACTATCACCCTTGGTATGCCGAATCTGCATATGATGTTTTTCCAGATGAATTTTTGTACGTCCTTCACCGATATGGTTGCCAGAGGCTCTGCCTCAATCCATTTAGTGAAGTAATCTACTGCGACTACGCAGAACTTCACTCCTCCGGGTGCAGTTGGGAGAGGCCCAATGAGGTCGATGCCCCATACGGCGAAGGGACAGGGATAGTTGGCCGAAGTTATCTTTTCCGAGGGTAGTCTCTGGACAGGAGTGTGCCTTTGGCAATTATCGCACTTTTGGACGAACTGCCTTGCGTCCTTCCTCAGAGTGGGCCAGAAATACCCTTGCCGAAGGAGAACCCCGGCAAGGGCATCGGTTCCTATGTGTGAACCACAGGCTCCCTCATGGACTTCTTTGAGGATCGCTTCGACATCCTCTTCACCGATACACCTCTGTAATGGGGTGGCGTACCCTTGTCGGTACAACTCTTCCCCTATCAGGAAGTATCTTCCTGAACGTTTTCGCACTTTAGCTGCTTCGAGCAAGTCCTCAGGGAGTTCCGAGGTTGAGAGGTATTTTTTGATAGGGTCCTTCCATCCTTTTCCCGAGGTTGTTACGCACATTACCGCTATACTCGGCTGGTGTAGTACCTCTGTTGACTCTCTTGACTTGGCCAGTGTGTCAGCCTCCATGTTATCTCGTCGAGGTACATTTTCTATATGCACCGTGTCGAACTCTTGGATGAGTTCTTTGACGAGGTTATGATATTTTGCCAAGGTTGGATCCTTTGCGCCATAATCTCCTGCCATCTGCCGGACCACTAGCTGAGAATCGCTGTGGGCCTTAAGATTTCTCACACCCACCCTCTTTGCCAGCCGTAAGCCTGCTATGAGGGCTTCATATTCGGCAACATTGTTGGTGACATTGAACCCGAACTTGATAGCCTTTGTGGCCTCCATTCCTTCAGGACCTCGGAGGACTACTCCAGCTCCCTGGTGTTCGGAACCCGAGGCTCCATCGACAAATAGTGTCCACTCAGGTTCATCTTTTATGAGGTCTTCCGAGGTATCTTTGGTTTTTAGGACCTCGACGATGAAGTCTGCCAATGCTTGGGCATTTATGGACTTCCTTAGCTCATAGGTGATGTCATATTCACCTAGCTCAATACACCATTTTGATAGTCTTCCCAAGTGATCAACCCTCCTCATGATATCCCGAAGAGGAAGGTTACTTCGGATAGTAATAGGGTGTGCTTGAAAGTAAGGTTATAACCTTCTAGTTGCCAATACTAAGGCATAGATGATCTTCTGTAGAAGAGGGTACCTGACTTTGGCTCCATGAAGTGACTTACTTACATAGTATACCGGCCACTATCTCCCTCATTCTTCTTTTACAAGCACCGAACTTACTGCTTTTTCACTGAAGGTGAGGTAAAGGATGAGGGGTTCTCTATCCTTCGGCTGTCGAAGGGTCGGCAAGTGGGTTAAGTAGGTTTTGAGCTCATCCTAAGCTTTTTGGCAATCTTCATTCCAAGGGTGCTCTTTAGAGCTGAAGGTACCGTCATTTTTTGCAGCTTTGGTGAGCACTTTGAAGAACGGTCGGCACCGATCCCTATATCTGGAGATAAATCTACTAAGAGAAGTGATCCTCCCAGTTAGCCTTTGCACATCCTTGACTGTTGTGGGAGTTCGGAATCCCAGCAGGGCCTGGACTTTTTCCGGATTGGCATCAATACCTCTTTTAGATACTATGAATCCGAGGAACTTGCCTGCATTCACCCCTAACACGCACTTCTCCGGGTTGAGACGGATTCCGAATTCCTGAAGTCGGTGGAATGTTTCTGTTAAGTCTAAGATATGACTATTTGGCAATTTGCTCTTAACTATCATATCATCGACATATACTTCCATATTCCTCCTAATTTGGGTGTTGAACAACCTGTTCATTAGCCTTTGGTATGTGGCTCCAGCATTCTTTGAACTGAAGGGCATTCTAATGTAGTAGTAAGTCCCAACTTCGGTGATGAAGGCAGTTTTCTCTTCATCTTTAGGATCCATCCGAATTTGGTGGTATCCACTGAAGGCCTCAAGGAAGCTGAGTAGGCCGTATTCTGCAGTAGAGTCCACCAGCTGATCTACTGGTGGTAAAGGATAAGAATCCTTAGGGCAAGCATCGTTTATGTTTCAGAAATCGATGCACATTCGGAGTTTGTCACTCTCTTCTTTCGTAGAAATGACAACATTGTTCAGCAATTCGGTGTATTTGACCTCCCTTATTACGCTTGCTTCCATTAAGTGTTGGACTTCGATTTTGATGAAGTTGTTCTTATGCGCCGAGAGGCTTTGCTTTTTTTATCGAACAGGCTTTGCCTCTGGGCGCACCTAAAGACTATGTTAGATTATGCAAGGGTCTACCCCAGGCATGTCCTTCGACGAGTAGGCAAACAGGTCTTTGTTCATTAACAAAAAGATACAAATTTTTCCTTGTCATCTTCGACCAATTTTTTCCCCACTCAGGTACTTCAGGCTGGGACCAATTCTACATCTTCACTTTCTATTTTTTGAGTTCTACTGTTTCTTCTCCCTTAGCCTCTTCTCCGAGCACGGTTTTTGCTTCCGAAGTCTGTGCATAGATCTTTGTTGGCTGTCTTGTTTTCACATAGACCTTTCCATATTTCGGCTTGGTCAATGAAGATCTTAGCATCCCCATCCTTCGTTGCAAAGGTGACAGTCAAGTACTTCACATCTGGACGGATGTGGAGATTGCCTTGTGTCTGCCTCCCAAGGATGGCATTGTATGACGAAAGGACATCTATGATGATGAACCTTGTCATTGTGGAAGCAAAGAGTTCATCCTTGTTTTGTGGCGAAGTTCCTCTTAGTATCATAGGTAGGTCAATCCATCCGAGGACAAGGAGTTCGGACGGACCTACCCCGAAGGTCGAGGAGGTGACAGGCTTAAGATCGCCTTTTGAGATACCTAAATTCGGCAACAGATGAGAGAATAAGACGTCGGCGTTGGAACCATCGTCGAGGAGTACTCTCTTGACATCCCAACTCCCTATCCTTGCCATGATTAGGAGTGGGTCGTCATGACGGAACATCACGGTGGATCCATCTTTCCGAACAAGCTTGTTCGACTGGTGACCGAACTCCATCACCGAGATTTCCCGTATCTTTCTCTTCCTTTTGGCCGATGGTATCCCAGTGGTGATCATCTGGATTACTCCTGCCGGAGGTGGTGGATGCCTTTTGGGACTTCGATTATGACGTCTGTCAGAATCATAGTCATCATCATCTCCTTTCCTCTCCTCTTCCCTCCTCCCTTTCGGGGAGGGCATCCACAGGTAGCGCCGAAGTTGGCCCTGCTTTATTAGAGACTCGATGTACTTCCTCAGCTGGAAGCAATCCTCTGTGTCATGCCCATGGTCCCGATGGAATTGGCAGAATTTCTTCATATTTTTCTTGTTTTCTGAAGTCATGGCCTTCGGACGCTGGATTGGGTTGCCTTGCCTTTCCATGGCCAGTAGTATGTTTGTTCTGGAGGTGTTCAGGGGAGTGAATGACATGGGTTTTTTCCCCCTCTGCTTCCGGGGTCTTCCCCCGCCCTCGGCTGAATACCGAGGTTGGTGACTCTGACCTTCGGGCTGATGGTGATCAGACTTCGGTCCCCCCATTCTCAGCTCTTCAGCTGTCATATGCTGCTCGGCCCTTCGGTAGAATTCTCCCAGGGTGTCTAGGGGATCCTTGGAGAATTCATAGAAAAGCTGAGAGTCCCTCCGAAGTCCTCTGATCATTGCGAGGATACGAATTTCGGGATGAAAGTCCGGCATGCTTAGAGCCTCTCGGTTGAACCTTTCGACATAGTCCCGAATGGTCTCCCCACTCTTTTGGGCTATGTCAAACATCTGGACGGGCATCTTCGCCGTTGGTCTACTCCCGATGAACTGCTAAGTGAAGGCAGTGGACAACTCTTGGAAACCCATTATGGTTCCGAGGGCCAGGGAGTTGTACCAGGTAGTTGCCGGCCCTCAGAGGGTGACCTCAAAGCATTTGCAGAGGGTGGCATCATCAGTGCCGTGTAGCATCATGCTATGTCTGTACTTCGTGAGGTGAGCTTAGGGGTCACTACGCCCACCATACGTCTCCAAGCGTGGCACCCAAAAGTCGCTTGGCATAGGTGCCTCAACTATTGCTCGGATAAAGGGTGACTTTTCTCCAGTGAAGGTCTCCGACAACCTTGACCAGACATACTTCCGAGCCACCTACCTTTCCACTTTCTCCAACGTCTCTAGAATCTTTTCCATGAGGATGGTGGTGCTGTGTTACCAACTCCAGGGTAGTCCAGTTATGGTGCCAAAACTGTGCATTTAGACTCCCAGGATTGGTAATGTTCTGTAGGCCATCAGAACACTACCCTTAGTGTGCATACCCAAGTGGCCCTCTTGGGCACTATGTAAATACATTCCTATTGGTCCAACCATCACACACATATTCACATTTCATGCACACCATGGCAGCAAAGAAGGAAAACACTAGCACAAGTCTTAGTTTTGGCTTCCACACATTAAGCAATCTTGTTAAATTCTAGTGATCAGCCACTGCGCCTGTAACTTCCACTAATAAACTGTATCATTCTAGCCACATAGCCCCATGTTTTATTTTCTCCATTATCAATTAGAGACTTACAGCAAACCAAGGAATTTTTTTTTACATCAATAGCCCACCTATGGACCAAGTTATGGATTTTTTAAGTTGGTTACAAAATTCTGACCAAATGAACAGTAACTCAGCCAAATTTTCAACATCATATCTTTGGATACAGGGCTTTAAATCCAGAAATTCCAAATCCCAGTTCAACCTATAGATGTTATCTAGGTGTGGTCAAAATTTCATACCAAGATTCCTTCTACACAGGGAGATATAGAACTTTAAGTCCAGAGTCAAAATTCTGGCAACTTTTGGACCATTTTGCCCATACAAAATTTTTCCAAGTGTGCAAACACTTCATTCACAAGGGGAAAGCCCTCCAAGGCTATCCCATATATGTCCATTACACATAGGAATTACATTCCCTTGCTTTTAACAACTTTATGTGGCCAAAACAGAATTTACAAGTAAGCAGCCCATCATTCACACTTAGGCAGCTTTGCACCACATCACTTACATAGCCAAAACATTACTCAAATGTTCACATACTTGTCTCATTTTACATACACTACATGTACATGCATACATGCACTAAAATATGGTCTTAACTCAGCTAAATACGCACCCTAGGTTACAGGAGGTCCTGAGATACAATGGACTCCAAAAACAGGATGCTGGACAGCTGCTGCACAACACAGTAAGTACCACCATTAAAAATACCAAATGTGCTCCTAAAATCACCAAAATTTCCAGATCATAAATAGACATATGGAAGTTCATGTACCTGAAATTTCAGATCAAAAATCAAACCACAAAGGTTAGTTTGAAGGTGATCTTTCTGCTGGACCTGAAATGACAGAATTGAGGGGAGTAAGTTTCATTGAGAAACTTAGTAAGGGTAACACTTGGATTCAATAGGCAATGTGACCATCATTAAAACCTGCATCCAAAGACACTAAAACACAAAAACCACAATGCATATATACAAGATATAGCAACCAAATGCAGCAGCCAAACACAAACAACAAACACATGAAATGTGGCAGCAACATATACCATAGGTTAGTCCATAAAACATGCAATAAACTTAACCAAATCACTATGGCAGCCCTCCTCAAGCTAATGCTTGGTCTTAGGAGGATTTTAACAGTAGTTAGTACTAACTTTGGGCTCTAGAAACCCTCATTTTACTGCCATCTTTGTGCACTTGACAGTAGGTCACAAAACCTTCAATAAGTGCACTCCCCTCACTAAGCTTGGTTCATCAAGCTCATGGCTCTCTTCCAAGCTTAGCCCTAGCTCCATGGATGTTTGAAAATACAGAAAACAACCCATGAGAGCAAGAGAACCCTTACCTTGATGGGTATGCTGAAATTGGAGCTTGATCCTAGGTGCACTCAAGCAATAGCACCAAATAGCTTCCAATTGTGCTTCCTTGACTTCAATTGCAAGTAGTTTTGAGTTTGAAGGTATGGTGGCTATGGAGGAAGTGTGGAGGAGAGGGCTGGCTTTCTTTTTTCTGGTGGAGGCCGAAATTTAGAGAAGCAAAGGTGGTCTTGACTACTTAAATAGTCAAAAGTACACTAAACACACTTAAGTAGTCTTAACCTTGTCTTATGTCATTTTCCTTGCTACAAGACTATGGTTTCTTAGTCTTAATCTCTTGGCCCACATTTGACCATCCTTATCTTCCTTTAGCAGCCCTCCTTATGTGGGATAACCCCACAAAACTTCCATTTGACTTAAGTCATAGACATACACATCTTAAGGCCTACATTCGGACACTTAGGTCCTTTATGCCTTTTTGTGTTTTCTTTGTCCTTACTTGTCTTCCATAAGCAATTTGGTCCTCCAATAGCACTTTCATATCATTCATATCCTTCCCACTACTCTCCAAATCTCTTTTGTGAAAGGTTTTTAATTGAGTACCCGAATTTTCAAAATCTTACAAAAAGGTCCATAGGTTGCTTGACAAACAAGCAATCCTTAAGGCTTTTCTTGGAGACCAAGTTACCAACTTGGAACACTTTTAAGGAGGTGTTGATCATACCTTTTACCCCCACACTACAATCACTATGGTGAGAATTACACAATATAATGGTTTTTAGCCATTATGACACACTTGTAATTCTCCCATTTTGTGAAGTGGTAACATGCTGGGCTCGTCTCGCTGCCTGGAGACCTCCGGCAATGGAGAACGGTGCCTTCTTTTTTGGGAGTAACTTCGGTGGCGGAGGGATTGTGGTCTCTCTTCTGATGATGAACTTCACCAATGGGAAGTCCTAGCCCTTTTGGACCCCGTTTTTCCAGTATGTCAGCCTCTAGGGGGTACGTCCTCCATTGAGGACTTGTCACGGAAGTCACCACTCCCTGAGCCAGGTAGTTGGTGAAAAGGCCCTTCGGCCCGAAGGTGGTTGTGACCACCTTTGGTCCAACTATTGCATCATTTCAGCCACAAAAGAGCGCTAAAAATCATGTAGGAAGCTTATCGTGATCGTTAAAGGACGTTCGTCCTCAGGCAAGGAAGTCCCTCAACGGGTTGTTCAGTCGCCGGTTGAGTTTCCAGCACGGACAGGGACTTCGAGAGTACCTTGTCCTTAGAATGTCGGGTTTCAACGATGGCGACCTGGGGGTGAGTTCCCACAGACGGTGCCAAATTATGCCCGGCAGCATCTTCATTGTACGACATGGTAGGCCTGGGAGGGACTTTTGGTATGCAGATGCTGGTAGAGGAGACTTCCGGCGTGAGAATGCCTGAAACGCTCAAAAGAACAGGGGTTAGGAGGTCCTCGGAGTGTGTTTCCGTGGAAGGAGCCTCCGACGCCTAAATTAGTATTTGGCAAGTGAGGAGTAGTGATTGGAGAGTAAAGGGCAGAATTCTCTCAAGAGTTCAGCATGTCCCCTTACCAAGGTTGTTCCCCAAGTATTTATAGGAGGGCATTGGGAGAAGTTCGTTCGACACAGCCCGCTCAGATCATGACATGTGTTCGGCTAGATGCGGTCCATGCCTTCGAGGATGGGGTTCTCCAGCTGGCCGTAGGCCGTTCTGTCTATAAGTTAGGGTCGTGGGAAGCCTGTGTGTCAGGGGCGTGTGCGAGGTTTCTGTGTCAGAGGCTCCTTAACCATTTTTGTTTCCAACAAGACCCCTTCAGTGAAAGAGACCCTATCGGGATAAAAAGACCTCTTCGGGATATGAAAGCTTTTTGCCGAGGTTGCCCCAGTCATTCAGAACGCCCTTCGGCACAGAGGATCCCCTTCAGAGGTAGTTTTCCCCTGCAGAGGATGGTGAGTCTACTTTTCCCGAAGTTGGCCAGGTTATCCTACCGAGGGTGGTGGCACACCGTACCCCCGAGGTCAATCCTGTTATTCCCCGAGGGTGATGGTGGACTACCGAGGTAAGGGGGTCAAGGACTGCGGACCCTCTTTCCAAGGTTCGTGCTCGTTTTCTCCGACGGTGATGCTCGTCTTTACCGAGGGTGGTGTTGTTAGTGTTGTGCCCAAAAGCCAATCATGAGATGATTATTTTTTTATTTTTTTGACATTGAGTCATGATATTTTATTAAGGCATTAATCCAGCAATTATATTTGTTGTTTTGTTTTTGCGTAATGTAATAAACATAATTGTAACCCTAAAATAATGATATCTCAAACGTCCCTGGTCTAGTAATATTGTGGAGCGGGTTGAAATAATACAAAACGACTAGCATATGTGGAGACTAATATGAGATATGTAGCTACATATGAGTACAAGTTGGAGAACTTGTGTACTGGACCGACCCACCATGAGAACACTACATAGATCGTTATATGAGTGTCTTAAGTGATTCTCATAGCGATCATGGTATATGTAGTCCTTCGACCTAAGATCATCAAGGTTCCATACAAGTGAGTCACATACTTTGATACTTTCCTTTGTTACTCGTAACTGAGTGAACTTGAAAGAGGTCTTTGGGTATGTCACATATCATGCAGAAGAGTTTGTATGATCAAGATGGGATTTGTCCCTCCTATGTAACGGGAGTGATATCTTTGGGCCCCTTGATAGAGTGAGACTTAGAAAATGCATGGCCATGCTCGGATGAGTTGATATACGATATCAATATCATCAGTTTAAGTTGGTCTACTCGGTAATCATGAAACCAAAGATTGGGCTATACGAGAGTGACACATTCCATGTCTCGTGCTCAGTCATGATATCTTGGACAAAGAGACAATGGCATATATCTGTAATGATCATAAAGGTTTAGTTGAATCACTGACAATCTTGTCACATGGGTAGCAATGATTTGTTGCTAGACACCGCTCATTGCTTATGATCATAAATGTGATTTATGATCATTGCCAACGTGGTAAGAGCCTATTGGGTCACACACATTGAGCTATTTGGATCATTAGAATGCATGGGCTAATTATTTGGGTTATGGTCTCACAATAATTTCGTATTAATAATGGGCCCAAGAGTTGAGCCATTATTAAGCCCGAAATTAAAGCCTAATTGGATTAGGGCTTTGAAACCCATTAGGCCTAGAAGTTGAGTCTCACTATAAATACAACTTTTAGTGAGAAATTCACAGCTTCTTACCCTAGCCTCCCAAAGGGACAGCCGCACTCTTCTCTTGCAATTCCTTGGAGGACGCAAGCTAGCACTGCAAGCGCAAGAGAAACGCATCTGCCGGGATGTGGTGGAAGCGTGGTGATCCCGAGAGGCTCGTGTGGATACCATAGAGAGCTTGAACACATCAACTGTTCAGGTTTTGTAATTCGACTCTACAGTTAGGTGAGAGATCTCAACCAAAAATTAGGTATGAAAATTTTTTATCACTCGGTTTACCCCGTTTCACTTGGATCCTAGAGGGTTTCGGTTAAATTCCGCTACGCTTGTTTGGCTCCTGAAACCCAACAGGTGTTCGTCAGGGCTTGGGAGTTTGGAGGGTAATAGCCCTTTGGCTATCAAATTGAAACACCCACATTATCCTCCTAAGCTCAGAATCAAAACTTTGAGTAAATCGGGTTAAAGGGGACTAGTGATGTAATATCTTTGGAAGGCTTACCAATGCTGCCAAGGAAGCTCTCCAGGATATTAGACAAAGCGCACCTTGAGGAATGCCTAAGCCAAGCACCACCCGAGCAATGCCATATACCTACCAGGTCTAACCTCCATAGCAGAAATCCCTTCCTTAGGAAAGAGAACCATCCTCGGGAGAATCAAGCTCAGACACCCAAAGCTCCACTCCTAACCATCTGCACAACCATGAAGGTAGTTAGGAATAGGCTACCAAACCTCACACTGCGCCACAAAGTCAGCAAGCTTACTATGATAACCAACACGTGGCCAACCAACCAACGCTCATGATCCTTCCAAGAAGCACTATATAGAGGGGACGTCACCCATTTTCTCATGTATGCAAACTTCAATACTAGGAACTTAGAAACACTTTACTGGAATACTTACATGAGCACCAAAGACTTGTCAACCCCCCCTCCCCAGGAAACACCCCAGAGCTCCCTCTTCCACTCTTCCCGTTCGGTGTTTTGGTCTTGCAGGTCCACCGTAGCAAACTTACAATTCTAACAACCCACATAGATCACACCCCACCACTCTTCGACAACCATTTCCAGTTGAGATCAACTTATATCATAATGACTTTTCAGAAAACAATATCATTAATGGAACAGTATCATAAATTTGAGTTGTGTAAGTACATAACTAAGGATCATCCAAATAAGAAATACAACTATTTATATGTTGGATTGAGTCAAAATGCTTATTAACCATTAAAAAAAATGGTTTAAGCAACTTTGTGATTATTGTTTGTAGAAACTACAAACATAATAAATTGTCTACTTCTTTGCTTGGCAAGGTAAAATCAAGCCTCTATGATAGTCCTATTTATTTTACTGCTTACAACCGTGAAAACATGAGTAGCAAATATTGTCAAGGGGTTTACTCTGTGGCTTGAGCGTTTCCTTCTAGGGTGAATGCATTATCCTTTAAACACCTTTTAAGTCGCATACTCACCTTTTACACATGCAATATATTGTAGACCAATTTAAGTTGATTTAATACTGCAATGAGGAGAACTAGGTTCAAACATTCAGAGTCTTATTGGAAGATTGAGCTTATTGAAGCGATAGAACGGAGATACAAATTCTAACTTGAAAGGCTAGCTCTTGGGTCCGGCATAAGTTTAATTTGCAGCAAGGCGAACCCTAACCAGCCAGCCGACGTGGTTAGCCGCTCCTTTTTGGCTTGTCCGAAGTGAACGCTTCCTGTGATTGACAAAGAACATGTCACGTGTTTCGGGAAAAAAAGGTTTTGATGAAACAAACATATAGATCTGTGTACCGTATATGGAGCAGCTGGGATCCAGTCATTGGTTGCCGGGTTTCCAGTGCAGGCAGCATGGTGGTCCGTCGACGGATCTGGTTTCAGGCTAAAGGCTCTTCCATTGGCGCTCTCCATTCTGATGAACCCTGCACCTGTCTGGAATGGGAAAATCAGTTATTTCCAGAGGAATACTGTTAAGACACCCTTTACCTGTCTGGAATGGGAAAATACTTACGAGCAGAACACCCCCTTATTGTCTTACCTTATGATGTTGCTTGTCAATGTAGTTGAGATCATTGTAGTACTCGGTCTCCACAAATTCCTCGGTCGTGTCCTTGCGGCCCCAGACCATTTTCTGGTTCAAAAATTCAGCAAAAGGAAATCAGAGTTTGGTCATCAACAAAGCAGAAATTAATCTGACAGCAATAATTTCGTTTATTTCAAACTCTGTATTTAGGGGTTAGAGCTCTTCAGCGCCTGCCAACTCTATCCAAAAGACTCGATCCTTAGACTTTGCTTGAGCGGGAAATGAAAAGAAACTCGAACAAAAAGGCAAGGGAACAAGCATGAAGACGAGGTGACCTGAAAGTGAGGATCATTCTGGAGGTGTTGGAGACGATCGTTCTCAGGTATGGACACGTTCTGGTGTTCTTTGTTAGCGAAAGAATCGACGTAGCGAGAGGCGTACTCGCTACGCTGAGGCTTCGTATGGCGCTGCGGCGCCAAACCATCAAAGAAACGCCTCGTCTTCTCCTCTGCTTTCACTTCTTTCTCCGGCGACAGGTGGACGTCGCTTCTGTTTGGTCTCTCCATTTCTCTCCTCCGTTTCTTTTTTGAGTTTTTAATTTGTACGTTTGTGGAGATATTTTCCCTTGCTTTAATAATCATTCATATTTCATGGCCCATGCGAAAGCTTGGTACAGAAAAATACCCAAAAAAAATATCTTGGAACGTTATCCATTTGAGCCATTTGACAAGTTATTTGTCATGATTAGGGAAACTTACGATTACCATGAGATTTTTTCTAGCCTATAATTTGTCTCTTTATTTTTAAAAATTTACACTTTATCCTATATTTTTTTAATATTGTCTAAAAATAATTTCTGAAACTATAATTTAAATTGCACTATAGCCATTTTTCAGTAATTTTGACCTCTCTGATATTTTTTTTATAGTTAACAGAAATTTTAAATTATTAATTTTTTCTTTCTGTAAGTATATTTTCCTATTTTTAAACGCATATAAGAATTTTTTTAAAGGTTGGTTAGTTATGAAAAAAATATTAAAAATCTAGAAACTACTGGAACATACTTACCAAATAGTTTAAATTAGGGTTTTAGAAGTTGTTATTTGATACTATAAAAAAAGAAAAGGGTAAATTGTAAGTTTTTTAAAATAGGAGGGACAAAGTGTAGGTTATACCATACTATAGGGAGATTTTTGTTATTTTCCCAACAATAATATTGCGGAAAAGGTTGCAAAAGGAGCCTAATTACCTACAGCACTTAATAACACATTTTGATCTCTAACGTCACTTCACTTCCATTTGTCCCAGAGCTAATATAAAACTCCTTTCTTAAATCTCTCTATGTTCCTCTTCTCTCACTAAAAATCTGGCTAAGGGGTGAAGCAGAAGTTCTTAGTCTCTAAACTCTCTCCATTAATCTGAGTTGCCACTCCGGTGGATCCTCTCAGGTTCAGATCATCTTCAAGCTTATAATAATTAAGCTTGAAGGTAAATGATGACTTAGGAGTTGCCACTCTGTGGATCCTCTCTTCAAGTCGTCCTCTGCCTTCAATCATAATTGTTGTAATCTACCGGCTTCGATCCCCGGTGACAAGTCCGGATAGTCCAAGTAATGTTTTTCTCAAATGTTTTACAAAGGTTTTCAAATGATCTTCAGAAAAGATTTGTTTGTGTGGAAAAGTCCTGGAGAATGCCTCTCGGAACTTTGGTGCTCGGGGCCTGATGCTTATGGAAAAGTTGGCTAGAGCTTATGAGTTCATTATGTGTTCTTGGACTATATCACAGCTAGTTTTTCCTGTTGATTTCCAGAGTCCTGCTTTTTCGCAGTTCTACTTATCCTTGGTATATTGGGCTGGAAACTGTCTCGTGCCACGGTAAAACGTACCACAGAGCAATTCTTCGGAAATCTCTGTGGAGGGTCTGGCTGTGTAACAACGCCACGTACCAGAATTAAAAACCCTGTTTTCAAACGATTTTTTGGTAAATAGATTACTTGGCTACCTCGGAACCCATTTGGTATCAGAGCCATTGATTGTTCTATTTCCTTTTAGAGTTGAGTTACTAAGGACTTCTTGCTGATCCCCTGATCCAGGTAAAATCCATTATGTCAGGAACATCTACTCCTACCTTAACCCCTACCTCTTCTTTTAGCTCAACTTCTTCTTTTTCTTATTTAGATTCTTTATGTGAATTTAAATATCTTTCTGATGATGAGAAGATTCCTCTCACCGATCTTCCCCTCATCAACCCTTATAAAGCTTTTACTAAACCTACCCATTCTCTTACCCGCACTGTAAAAAAGCTAGTCTCTCCTACTAAAAAACAAGTAAAAGAGTATGTTCAAGCTACCAAGTTTGACCAACATGCTCTTCCTGCAACATCCAAAGAACAGTATGTCACGCTGGAGATCCCTCCTCACTTCCCCCGACAATGGACAGTTGAAGGATACACACATCTCCACTTTGGTGCTGTTCGCCTTGCTCTCACCTACCATGAAAGAAAAGGACTACCAGTTACTGCCCGTCTAGCACTGCTTGACTCCCACTATAAGAAGTACAAGCATGCCTGCATCGGCACAGTTGAGACCACACTCAATGCTGGTACTATCCTCATGACGTTCTTCCCCAATTTCTGTATGGCTCTTCAAGACCCACATCTTTTAACGGCTTTGAAGATCCAAGTTCAGATAACTGGTGCAGAACAAGTCTCAACCACACTGGCATCCACCCTACATTACCAGATGGCGTACAGAGTCCAGAACCATGCTCTTGACTTCTCTATGCCCAACATGAACAACGATGCCTTGTATCTGTCTGTAGATACGACCCACTTTCCTAACGAGACGTATGTCCCACAACAAATACCTCGTGAAGAACTCCAACGACTGATCCCTGCCTCTTGGATATCTGCATATGAATCTCTCCATCAGCAGACAGAGCCAGTCCAGTCTAAGAAGCCCATATTCCTTGATAAAGGAAATGGTCAGACGGAAATCTTCTTTCAAAAGGAAGAACCGTCAGAAGATACTGATGTCTTCTCCACACCAGCTGTACTCACCTTCATTCGGGAGCCTACGGAGTATCTCCACATACCAATTGAGTCCTTTGACTCTCTAGGTAATCCAGTCTACTCCTTTGCGGATAAAAAGGGTCACAAATACTTTGACGTTTGTAACTGCCCAGACCGTTACCAGTCTCCCTATGATAATGAAGAAACTACCAAGAAGATGAAGAAGAAAAAGAAGAAGTCTTCTCAACATCTTCTCCAACAACGCTATCATGATGGTGATCCCAAAGTTGGATTACTTGGTGAGCCCTCTGGCAAGTATGACTATTACGTCCTCTACTCCCAGAAGGAGCCAACTATGGATGACATCTTCCCCACTTCTGCTGAACCATTTGAACTTCCACCTCCATCACCAGACGTAAAAATGCCATGCCATCCCTACTATAAGAAGGCTATCAAACAACTCAGGAAGGAACAACCTCCTCCATTTGTTCCTGAGGTAAATGTTTTCAAGCATGCTCCTGAAGACTTTCCCCCATTGGTATTCAATGATCCTTCTACATCGACGAAGCATACCTGGAAGGTTCCCCAACCTTCAACTGTTGATTCAGAAGGAAAATGAAGATTCAGAAGGAAAATGAAGGGAAACTTCAGCTGCTGAGCAAGTTCTTAATTGGCAATCTGAGAACATGGTTTCTCAGAACAAAGTCCTCAGCAGAATAGAGCATAATCAAGTCCGCTTGGAGCAAAAGATGGATCAGATGATAATTGATCCATTAACACAATGTCAGCAAAGGATCAACTACCTCCACCAGGAGATTCTTGGCCTCATAGCCCGACATGAAAACTCTTCGGCCCAAGAACAAGAGATCCAACACCTGAAGGAACAGTTAGGACACCTGCAAGCCCAACAACAACCTCAGCCCAGGTATCCTACTTCTCTTTCCTCCATATTCCAAACCGCTGACCCGTTTAGGCCTAGCCCGAGCCCGGCACCTTATATATCTCCCTCTTCTTCTAGAGGATTCTTTAAGCCTCTACCTGCTATCATATCTAAGCCTGCCTACCAACCTCCTTATAGACCTCAGCCTCAATGGCCTGACTCTCCTACTTGGTCCAGTCATACACCGGCCCAAGCTCCCCCTCCGGATAAAAAACAGAAAGGCCCAGCTTATCCTCAAAAGCCCATCAAGATCCAAGAACCTTCACACCAAACATGGATGGTCCAATCCAATCCCATTCTTGGATTTCTTGACCAACATATACAGCAGCCTACCTCTCCATCTGCTTATGCGGCCCAACAAGACTATACTTCCACTTCATCAAGTGAATCTGCAGAAGAGGATGTAACCTCTACATCTTCTTCCGATGCCCAAGTCTATATGGCCCAAGGAGCTCCTAGTCATGCTCAGCCAGCCGAATCCACAACGACAGATGCTGGTAACCAACAAGCTCCTCCTCCTCAACAGCAACAGCAAGCTCCACCGCCAGGACCTCCACCAGGACCACCTCCCGTTGTCCATATGGATGAAGATCCTCCGGTTATTAATCTTGATCCTGTTTGGCAACCTCCTTCGCTCAACATCACTCTATCCCTTGAAGGAGTTCCAACAGCAAGATGGAATGAGAAATTTCTTGAATTCCATGCCTGGTGTCTAACACAACTCCAACGTGAAGGTGTTAATCATCTCAAAGTCAATTGTGCCTTCATTGCTGGAATGTCTGGTATCCTCAAACACTGGTTTATGAGCATTGGGGAATACCGACAAATGGAACTTGCCCAGACACCAACTACTACAGAATTCATCTTCAAGCTGTATAGAGAATTCATTGGTGAACCAGAAGCTCTCCTTGATACAGCAAGAGAAGAATTCTTTAAAATGAAGTGCTGCTCTTACAATCGTAAAGATCTTGAGAAGCACTATGAAAGTATGCTCAAACGCTTCTACCTTCTGTGCACTGGATATGAAGCTGACAACAACTTGAAGCAAGCATACTTAAATTCTGTGCTAGAGACAATTGGCCAGGAAGCTCTCCGCATCATCCAGCAAAGTGGACAAGCTCTTAAAGATTATTCTTTTGGCAAACTTCACCAAGTGCTGATGATTGCTCTCAGGAAGCTGTGCAATACCCATTCCTTCTTTAAGGATTTCAACCAGTCTCAAGGACTGTTTGATAAAGCCTGCCAGCAGCCTGAATTAACTATCAAGTGCAGCAGCAAAGGCACTTGCAGCTGCAGTACCCCTCGGAAGAAACACCATCGACGCCGACTCTATTCTCCTGACCGTCCTAGACGATTCAGAAGAAAGAAGAAAAGATTCTTCCGATACAAGAAGAATAGCGGCAAATTCAAACGATGTTTCATCTGCCGCCAACCAGGACACTTTGCCAAGGACTGTCCTAAGAAGACCAACAAGTCAAAGAAGAAAATGGCGAACACCATTTCTCAAGTCACTGGGGCTGATCTATCCAATGACGACATGGAGTCCATTTTCTCGAAAACAGAATATGAGGCATCTGGCCTCTTTGCCATTGAAGCTTATTCGTCAGAGTCTGATTCTGACCATCCTGAGCAAGCCTATATCTACACCATGCAGATTTCACCTATGCAGTCCTCCCTCTTCGCTGCTCACATCATTCCATAAGCCAAGATCAACATTCTCCTGGACAAATATGCAAAGCCAATCCCGGTGATTGCTCTCTTTGACACTGGTGCCACAAACACCATTGTCAATCCTTCCTTGCTTCCAGAAAGAATGTGGCGACCTTGCAATGAAAGATTCCGAGCTGCAAACGGTGCTTTCTATGTCACGCTGATAAGTAAGCCAATACGGATCAAGTTCTCTCCTACAAAGTACGTAGTTACTACTGTGTTTGGTTATAACCATGGCAGAGATATGATCCTCGGCTTCGACATTATCAAGAAGCTATCAGTTCAAAGATGGACTGATAAGGGTTTGCAACTCAACAAGTTTTTCCTTCCTTGGACATCAACTCCGCGACTTTATTCAACCGAAGGAGAAGCTCTCTCAGCCAGTCAGATACAATCTGAAAGTGACCCAGTATATGGATCGATCATGCAGACTCTCATTCAACAGTCCTGTGCTGAGTCTCACGCTGAGTTTGAACAGAAGCATCCTCTTCCCCTTTGGAAGAATCCCAAGTTCTTCATCGAGATTCCATTCAAGAAGAATGAGGATGTTAACCCAACAAAGGCTACCCATATGGGTATGAGCCCAGAGGAGAAAAAGATGGCGATCCAAGAGCTGCAAGAGCTCAAGGCCCAGAACCTTATTGAGCCCACAACCTCTTCGTGGGCCTGCCAGGCCTTCTACGTCAACAAACACTCTGAACAGAAAAGAAAGAAGCCCAGGCTTGTCATTGACTACAAGCCCCTGAATGAGTTTGTTGCTGACGTTAAGTTTCCGTTACCTCGGAAGAATACCCTCTTCGCCAATCTGACAAATGCCAAGATCTTCTCAAAGTTCGATCTTAAGTCTGGCTTCTGGCAATTGTCGATCTCTCCTCCAGACAAATACAAAACTGCCTTCTGCATTCCAGACCACCATTACCAATGGACGGTGCTTCCTTTTGGTCTGAAGACGGCACCCTCATTGTTCCAGAAGGCAATGATCCAGATCTTCGAGCCGATACTGCAGTCGGCCCTTGTTTATATTGACGATATTTTATTGTTTTCCCCTTGTACAGGTACACATTTGGAGTTATTAATTCAGTTTGCTCAAATAGTTAAAGAACATGGAGTAATGCTCTCCCAGAGCAAGATGGTCCTTGGTCAGACTTCCATTGAATTCCTCGGAGTTCAAATCAAAGATAGCAAGTACCATCCTCAGCCGCACATTGCCACCAAGATCATGAACTTCCCGGACGATAATCTCACAAGAAGACAAGTCCAGCAAATTCTCGGCCTTGTCAATTATATCCGCGAGTTCATCCCGAAGCTGTAAACCATTCTCCATCCTTTACACGTGTATCTCAGAAAGGATTCTCCGCCATGGTCCGACCTGCACAAGCGAGCTATCCTCAAGCTTAAAGAAGTGGTTCAGAATCTGCCACCACTCAAGATTCCCGACAAAGGCAAAAGGATACTCCAGACGGAAGCCTCAGACGAATATTGGGGAGCGGTCCTCCTTGAAGAAATCAGTGGTACCCGACACGTGTGCTGCTACAAGAGTGGAGAATTCAAAGAGTCAAAGAAGCACTACCATTCCACCTACAAAGAAATCTTGGCCGTCAAACGTGGGATTGAAAAGTTCCAGTTCCACCTCATTGGTCACCACTTCCTTGTAGAGATGGACATGTCAGCATTCCCCCGTATGCTGAGCTACAGGCAGAAACAACTTCCTAATGCTCTGCTGCTTCGCTGGCAACAATGGTTCATCCACTTCAGCTTTGATGTTAAGCATATAAAGGGCACCTCCAACACCTTAGCTGATATCCTGAGCAGACCTTCAAAATCCTTCCTCAAACCTCCAAAGCCTCCAAAACCCAAAGCTTGAAATGGCCTCTTCCTCCTCCTCTTCCAATCCCCCAGTCTTTAACAAGGATGATAATCTCCCGGTTGATGTTGAAAGATATGAGCATCAGTCCTTCACATTCACCCAGAGACACCGAGTCTTCCATTACCATGTCTCCCTCATTGAAAGGTATGGTTTCGATGACTGCCCTGTTAAACCTGTTGGGATTCATCCCCAGTTTCCTTTTGCTCACCTCTTCTCCATCCCTGATGTCTTCACCTTCCCTCATTTAGCTCTCTGCTTTTTCTGGTACCTATGCTTTGTTCATACCATAGGTATTATTTTTAATATCTCCGAGCTTCACCAGCTTCTCACTTTCTCTTCAAACTTCCATTCAAACTTCTCTTCTGACCTCTCCACCTTTCTCACCTGGTTTGATCCAATCTGCACATGGATTGACCATCTCCATTCCGCCTATAAAGCTCTTAACCCTGCTATCCTAGACCGCCGAATAGGCTACCAGCTAAATAATATTTCCCCGACTAATTCCTGTATGAATTATGGAGTTAGTCATGTCATTTATTTCTTTCATAGGCCTATTACCTTTTCCAAATCCCCTGCTGGCCTTAAATTCTCTCCCTCTCCTGTTTATTACCATTATAAGAATTTAGATTTTAACCTAGCCCAAGTCCCCTGGCAACGACATGCTGAATACCGTGCCTTCATGTAAACTGCTTATCGATACAACCATACGGTGTTCTCAATGGAGCTCTGGCCTCATGATTCTCCAGAATGGCCACCCTACCCGATGGACTACCAATAAATGGTCCATGAAGCCCTCCAGTCCTTTGATGATCTTTAGCGCCTCCGCCGAAATCAAGATCGGCGTGAAAGGACTATTTCCTGTCCTGCACCTACTTCTTCTTCTCCCCTGACAATCGAAGAAGATGAAGATCTCCCACTAACTTAGCCATCAGAACACCTGATCATGCCTGACTGCAACTGCGGATATATCTGCATCCACTGGTAGCATCTCAACGGTCCTGACCCGAATGACCCATCCATGGATGATCCACGTATCGACGACCCGTATTTTTGGCGCGAACGCCAGACTCAAAGTGACAGTGACTCTGAAGATT
The DNA here is from genome assembly GCA_005392925.1 of Aquilaria sinensis. Taxonomy (NCBI): domain Eukaryota; kingdom Viridiplantae; phylum Streptophyta; class Magnoliopsida; order Malvales; family Thymelaeaceae; genus Aquilaria; species Aquilaria sinensis. The sequence continues at coordinate 141,921 of SMDT01003225.1, read as the reverse complement.
CAAACCACAACTGGCCTCTGGACCTCACTGCTTTTCCAGAGCCTGCTTTCAGAGACAAAAGAAAGTGGGGCTAGTGCTTGCCAGCTCTATTCTTACAGCTGGCCTTTTAATTATTGTAACAGTAAGATTCCGGTTATAAAAATGGACAAACTACAACTTCAGGCCTCAAATTTCTTAGTTTCACTCTTTTGGCACCCTAAATTTTCACATCCAACATCTAAGTCCCTATTCCCATCTCTCACCTTCCAAGTTTAGCGGATCTCATCCCTCTTCTTCGTTCTAAACAACTGTAGCAGAACTGACACATGTGGCAGACTAGATCTCCCTATCCACACCGCCTCCACTCCCACCCACCCTCCAATTTGCATTTGGGCACATGTCCTCATCACCTCCCTATGCTCCTAGACCTTCTTCCTCACCATTGTCCATGTCACACTCCTCCCAGCTGCAGCCTTCAAGTCAAACCTCTTGTTGAGCTTGTCGACTTCGATGGTCAGGATGGGTAAGACATGATCTGGCTCAGGGTCATGGCCGATGTGTAGGAGGAAAGCATGCAGGTTGGTGGTTTCATGTGTGTTGGTGGTCGATCTTTAGGTCCTCGCCATTGATGGGTGTAAGGCTACAAGGAGGAGGATGAGGCCATGGGGTAAGTGATAGTCATGGGGTAAGTGATAGTCATATGTTGTTCCTCTATATTCCACCTACCTTTATGCTAAATTGTTGATAAATTTTGCTAGATCTTAGTTGCATATCTTGAGGGCTTCAGTGAGCATTCACAAGAATTCTTGGCATAATTTCACAAAGGAAGAAAATATAGTTCTTGAGCTTTTTATGGTGTACTTTTTGGATTCTTGGAGGAGTAGCTAGGAGACTTTGAAGATCAAGACATTAGTTCTTCAAAGGGGTTTGTGGTTCTTTCCTTCCTTCTTTTTCTCTTGGTTTTGTAGTTTAAGATGTTGGATATTAGTTTCATGTGTGTTTCTAGTTTAGTCATGGAGTACAATTTCTAGCACTTTTCTATGGTTATGATTGTATTTATGAATAGGTGGTACTGATTATGGGCATAGTTAGGAATGATGGAAAAGCCCATTTCTAGGCTAATCCTTGCTAGTTTAGAAAAGGGAGAGTATTTCTTAGCTTGGAAAAGCAAGAAATCAATTTAGATTATCACCAACAAGTAGGAAAATCTAGACCCTATGAGTAATTCACAAAACCAACCTAGTCAAGTAATGAACTCCTCCACTCCTTTCTTTTAGTCATCAAGAAAACCCTTATTTGTTTGTGTTCTTAGTCTTAGCTTTAGTATAGTCCTAGTAAGCTTAGGAATTCCCATTAAAGTTCATTGAGTTAATTGAGTCGACTACATTAATTGTTGATTGTTTAGGTGCGCTAATTACTAGCTCCATATATGTTTTTCATTTTTTAATATTTTACAATTGATTTTACTCTTTTTCCTGTCTTTAATTTCTGTAAAACAAATTTGAAAACTAATATGAAAAAAGTTTCAAACAATATTTAGATGCTACAATAATTAATTAATACAAGTATTCAAATTTATGTACCTGTGTTTCATTTACAAAAAGATATTGATGGCGATGGGGACCATCAGGATCTCCACTGTGTACCGTGGAGACTGCAGCAGGGACTTCCGGAGGTGCAAATGAACTCAGGGAGAGGGTGCTCTGTGTGGATCACCCGAGATGGCCGGCAGCGTCTTTGTCTCATGGTAGGAGGGCCTGCCTGAAACACTCGGAAAATAGGGGTTAGGAGGTCCCCGAAGTCTTTTTCCGGGGAGGAGCCTCCGACGCCCAAGTCAGTGCTTAGCAGAGGTGGAGAAAGAGTAGTAAGCACAAGGGGTTCTTGTCTGTCGTGTTCTCTTTTGAGGGCTGAGATGAGAGGAGGGGGAAGCCCTTTGCCTTAGAGTATTTAGGCGGAGAGAGGAGAGAGATCCCCCCCCCCCTGTCCCCCCCCCCCCCTGTCTGAGACCATTCCCCCGGCATATATAGGAAGGGGTGAACCCTTCAGATCGTAACACGTGTATGGACGGATGGTATCCGTATTTCCTAGCCGCCTACAGGCTCCTCGGGCCAGAAGCTGCGTCAGGCGCAGCCCTACATGACAAGACGTAGGTAAGGGTGGCGCACCAGAGTGCATATGAGGGCGGCGTGCAAGGTGTTCGGGCGGAAATGTCAGAGACTCCTTGATGGCTCCTGCCGTACCTCCGAGATCCCCTTGGTTGATGTCTCCCTTCGGAGGGAGGGCTTTCTCCCGGAGTCACACTAGTACTTCGGGGTATTTACGGGCACCGAAGTTGGTCCCTTCAGGGGGCTTTCACCTGCAGAAGGTGGCTGGCACTTCTCCTCGAAGCTAGTTCGGTCGCCCTCCCGATGGAGGCGATACGATAGTTTCCCGAGGTTGATACTGACAGGCTACCGAGGTCGCATGCCTCAGGTGTTTGGCTCTTTTTTCCCGGGGTCCTTTAGGTGTTCGGGGCGATAGCACTTCGACTATCAGATATATATAGTCAAACTCAATATTTTTAAAAATTTAAATAGTGAATAGTAGTTCTCTTTTATAATTATAACAAAAAATATATGTATTTTTATCAAAAATAAAAACATGAATCCTATTTAATTGAAGTTAATAATCAAATCCCAATGATTATCCCAATGATTTATAGGGAATATCTCAATGAACATAAAAGAAAGTATAAATATTTACATATAGGAATGGTTCAAATAGGGATTAAACTTTTATTTAGAAACCCTTATATTAACTGTTAAAACTAAGAATATGGACGTAGCTATTAACACAATCCATATGGAGTACTTTTTTTGGCAATTTACCACCCGGAAAAAAATATTTTAAGTAGAATGACAATATAATGAGTATGTCTGTTTTTGTTTTCCTCAGTATCAGTATTTTTGCTGAATAACAATTATTTATTCTATATATTCCATTTTTGTATTTTTTTTTGTAATCCCTAAATTAAACGCAAAAAGGGCTACACATTTTGAATACCTCGCGCACATTCTTGAGAACACCAAAGACGGCGTCAATCGGACACTTCTATAGAGATTGCGTGGACCAACATATGAACACTCCAAGTGTCAGGTGGATAAGTCTGATGAAGTAGTTGCATGTGAACACTCCAAAGTGTCAGGTGAATAAGTCTGATGAAGTAGTTGAGGCTGAAAATTGAATGCTTTCGAAACACAGGTCTTGATTGGCACCTTTTCATTAAATAAAGGGGGCAGTAAATTCCGCCACCCAAATGGGAGAGTATAGCAGTAGCAACTCACCTAAATAATCAACCTAACAAAGCAATCAACTAAACAGCATAAGAAATTCCTAGATGTTCGTCCAAGTATAATCCAACTCAAGTTCGCGTTATAATAGAAACTATGTACAACATAACTATGTACAGCTGTATATACAGAAGGGGCGGCAACGGAGGAATGTGTGATCTGGGACCTAAGTCCGATTAAAACCAGGGATGCCATGTAGGATCCATCATGCATAAGTTCCTCGGCGTGGATGCTGCTTCGACCAACTCAGTCACACCCCTTTGCACCGATTGAGGCGGATCGACTACATTCTCCTCCTGGAACAAAATCAGGAAATGAAGATCAGGCATGAAATGGAATCGTCGAAAGAAACCATCCCACAAGTACTGTAGTTTTTTACGGCCAGCAAGACTGCAAGCTGAGAGCTAATCAGAAGCGTTCATAATTTTAATACATGCATGCATAACCTAACATGTCATGAAACCATTATGAAGACAACTAGAGAAAGACGCAATATACCTCCTCAGATAATCCTTGCGGTGCTATTCCATTGATACGGGCGATTACATTTTCAACATTTGCATTGACCTTATTTTTGAAGTCAACAGGGTTCAAACCACCACCTCCAGCAACAGGAGCAAGGGGCATTCCAAGTGGCCTTCTCCAAGACCATGACAGAAGTTCATCACGGAAAAACATAGCCAATTGATACCATAGATGCTGACTTTGCTGCAATGCAAAACAACAAAGTTGAATCCCTGAGGCGAATGGATATAATCCTTTCTTCTGTGAATTAGCAAAGCTTACCTTGGGTGAGACCACAGCCTGAGCTGCGGCACACATTGCAGATACAATAAGGCCTTCTACTCCGAAGTGAGAAAAGAATGACTGCATATTCCTTGTTAGACGGAATGGCACAGGTTCACTAAATTCGATCATCCCGTTTGCATCATATGCCGGATGAAAATCTGTCTGGAATATTTTCCCCGTGTTCTTTGCAAACAAGATCTTATTTGGGGACCTTCCCCCTATTTGTAGCATGAATGACATGAAACTGGATAGTGCCAACTGGATGGCAAATTGTTTTTTGAAGGCCCACATGTGGTTACCACTTTGTAAAGTCTTGTACATATACTGGGAAAATATGCCATCCGTGACAAAATTCTTTGTTATGTCATTATACGCTTGGAGTCGGAGATCCACCACAGCATCAGAAGAAATTTGACCAGATATGGCCTGATTTAACTGCTCCTTGAAATACGTTATGGGTAGATCAGCTTCTCGGTCATTCCTCGCACAGTGGTTTTCATAAATCTCAAGGAAGGTGCTGTACATTAAATCATCTTCAACCATGCGAACCTAACCATTCAACAACCATTCTTAGAAATGAATAAAGCACTTGGCAATCAAATGAAAATGTAAAGATGTTATCAACAGCAAATGAAACGGGACTGCTACGACTATGCATCAAGCTTCCCAACAATATGGGCTTCCCCCTTCTTCCCCAAACAGTGGCTGCGACTATGATTCAGAGGTCACAGAAATAAGCTGAATCTTTTATAGATGCCCACCTACCCCAAAGAGAAGAAAATGATCAATTTTGGATGCAAAGCTAGTCTAGAACTGGTAGTATCTAGGTAGGTTATGGAACTGGATACCCTCCTCTCTACCCTCTTTTCAGGCCTCTCCGAAAACCTACTTCAATTCTTGTTCTACCCAACTTCAAATTCCACTTGTTCATTACTTAATTTAATTCCTCCCTTCTATTCTCCTAATTTTCCCCTCCAAATCAATTTATTCTCCAATTGTTCTCCTAATTCTCTCCTTTGCTCCTTGGACTAATTTATTCAGTCCTGAGATCATATTAGTTCATTCCATATCACCTGGGGAAACAGCAGGGAGAAAACTAAATTACACCAAAAGAGGAATCGAAGGAATCACCTGTGACCAAACAGGAATTATAATTGGTGTGTGAATGCATATATGCCGACGCCTGGATTCCTTGTGCTTATCAAACATCTGATTCAGGACACGGAAGAGTTGCAGTATCCTTTCATCGCTTCTAGCATTAGGAGTTAGAGATGTCTGAACAATAAAATGTCGTTGTGAACCATCAGAACCAATTAAAGTCAAACGGCGGAAACTGCTACCATGCCTTCGCACAATTGGTATATCAGCTCCAACCCGGTCTAATTTTATTGTATGATCAGGTGCAATTTCCTGTATAATGGAGAGCGGTTGAGAAAAAAGAGGGTAACCTTCAAATGCACAAAAAAGGATCACTTCACAAGTAAATACAATTGGCAGCCTAGCGCACCTGGTCAGTAAAATATTGCCCTGGGATCTCCACATCAACCACATGGAAGTCACGCAAGACCCTACTTTCCTCCTCCAACTTCAAGACAGCCGGAAACCTATCCTCCACATTACTCTGAAGAATATTCTTCCAATGTTTCAATCTCTCGGTCAATTCAGAGAGAGTAGCAGGAAAAGTAGCTGTACTCTCTGGATCGAGGTCACGCTCAAAATCCTGCTTGTATTCTCTCACAAAATCTAAATGCTTGTTCACAGCATCTGCAGAGAAGCAAGCCCTACATACACCAGATAACTCCTTCTTCAGAGACTGGGGAACTTCTGCGGTGGTAGCCGTGGGGTATTTGTAACAACGGTGCAGCAAAGCATTAACCACAGCAAGAAGTCTCTCTTCCGGAAGGGTGACGAACCTTGAACCAATTTCTGTTAAAAGGATCTGCCACATAGATTTTTTAAGTAACCAAAAGAGAGTGCCAGACAATAGGAGTTACTAAGTAGTATCCAAAGCTATGAATTTCCATATCAATGCCCATTGTGAACAGGAACTTATGGGGAAAAACACGCATCAATCTAGAGCACAATGCTGTCTGTCAACAGTTTATTTCTATTCTTACAAAAGATTCCACTCTTAACTCTTGAGAAATAAAAAAAAATTAGCCCTCATTAGTACTTGAACAAAACAAGAAGATTATTAACAGAAGTAGTCACCTCAAGTTCACTAGCCAAATTTGTATGCTTGCTTCTTAAAGCCTCCATTATATCCTTCGCAGCATCAAAAGCACTGGCAGCAAAAGCAACTAAACCCAAGGTGCCATTGCGCCTAATTGCACTCTGACCACCGTCACTGATGGATGAAGAACTTTGCTGCAAAGGTTGCTCATTCCCTGGGTGCACATTGTTATCTGCAGCTGTTGATCTTTCAGGCTCCTGTCCATGGGAGTTTCCCCCATCATGGGGCATGGTTCCTGGACCGGATTGTGTTCCTTGATGCACTTGATTGTCTGAGGTCAAATTACTCCCAGGACGAGACTGAAGTCTAGCACTTCCATCACCCAGGCCAAGTGAACCAGCAGCAGCAGCTGCAGCAGCACTCTGTTGCATTCTTTGCTGAGCCATCGCCATTCTTCCTAGTTCCGATTTATTTGCAACATCACGGCGTTCAAGCAAATATGTACGAAGCCAATAGTACAAAGCCTGGAATTTCAGGAAGAATAAGAAATAATTGGAAAACCATGAGGAATATACAATCATCATGGACTTTTGCCCTTGTATATTGGGATTCGAGCATGAAGTTGTCAACAACTTAAAGAGAGCTAAATATTCACATAATAATCCATTGGAAGCAGTAACAAATTTATGTTAGATGCCTTATGCTATATAAGGCAATAGTGAGATGAGATTCCAGCATCCACATCACCAAATTTATCTGACACTTGCATGGAAAGTTTAAAGAGACAATAATGAAGATTGTTGAGTGTCTTCCATCACAACGTTGATATTACGGAAATCAACTTTCAGTGCATGGCAAAACAACACAATCAAAATATAAAATCAGCTTCAAAATTCAATCAGTGCTCCAATTACCTGGTGATACACTTAGGAATAAAAATATATGATACGTCTCAAATTTGGTAAGAACTAGATTTACCTGGGGGTACACTGTGGCAATTTTTAGGAGGACAAGTTTACAGTGAGGTGCTTCAGTCCTCTGTAAAGAAAGTAATAGCTGTGGAATCCAAGAAAGCCAAACCCAATGAGGAATTTGGTCCAAATACTTGTCAAATGCTCTCCCCACAGGTTCATTGGGGGTATCAAAGCTTAAGAGATACAGGACACGGGCTAGATGGCTCCTGGAGTTAGACACGCCATATTTAATGCCTTGAAGGAAACAAGAAACAGAATATTCTAACCAAATCTCGTCATGGGAATCTTTATAAGCCTGTAGATCAAATGAAATATCAGGAGCAAAGTCTAGTTTTGTTGATATACATAACAGGAAAAGAATGGGAACATACCATGTCACAATAGCTTCCCCAGCTAATCCATCCTTTAGGTAAATTTTTGAAAAGGGTGATTGCATTTGAATATGCAATATTAGCACTTTCAGTATCATTTAACTTCAAGAGAAAGTCCCCTTTGAGACGAAAGATTTCAGCTTTATGCTTCGGTGGAAAATACTCCAAATTAGTGCTATTTATCAGATTAAGACCACTGGTGAGCTCTCCCTTCACCTCAAGATAGGCCTTTGCTTGTTCTCTTATCTTAACAAAAGCTTCCTGCATCAGTTGTGCACCAAATATAATGAAAAAAGAATTATTTTGCCTAATCATCCAGGCTAATAGTTGTAGATTCTACAAATCTGTCAACCATAATGCACTATGGTACATTTGAAGACAAAGGCAAAACAAAACTGATGAAATCAATACCTGCACTTCCATTGTTGAGTGGCCATACATCTTTTCCAATATCGAAACACAGATATCATAAAGACCCTGCTTACGAGCAATTCGAGCAAGCTTATTGACATTCCATGCTTTATCGCGATAACCAAGATGGTGAAGCTGTTGGTTGCTGGAGCTGAGATCTTTGAATGCATCTATGACAGCACTATATATTTCATTTCTCCACTGGAGCAAATCATACCACACAGACATGTTATCCCATTCATTTGGTGTTCTTAGTCTCCAAGTCTCAAGGATATCCTTGAGATCAGCATACAGATTCCCATGTACACCCACTACAGAACCACCTGAAATTTTGTTGCCATTAGCAATGTCCACTAGAATTCTAGCAGATTCTTGAACCTCCACTAGCTGTTGAAATTGCTGCAAAAGGGGAATTCTAGCATGAACAGACATTTCAGGCAACTGCCACCACTGCTCCAAGGCAAGGTCAACACCTTTACCAACTATATTCTCAGCATCCCCAACACCATTTGCATTTTTTTCATGGAGCGCAAAAAAAGCCTGAATTAAACGAAGTTTTGGAGTTTCTTCTACCTGAGCTTTCAGTATTACATGATCCTTCATATATGCCCACTCAGGCAATTTCCAGAGGCTATCAAGTAGTATCTCATAATTCTCAACACTCTTGCCAAATTCCACCAGTGCATCCCACTGACTAAGTTGATTAGCACAGTAAATCCACTGCTCTTCCCAAAGACACATCTCAGCTTTGGGCACAGTATTGTTGTATGTTCCTTGAGTTGCCTTGACCATAGCTTCAAAAAAGAGACTCTGGGCTCGCTGCCAATAACCATGTTGAATAAGTGAAAGCCCAGCTCTAGTTTCTGCAGTGATCGATCTTTTCTTCCACAATCCAAACCTCATATCCTCTTCATTTAGTAGACGGTACAGCTCAGCTAGACATTCAGAGCATTTTGCATCATTCATGAAGAGCATAACGTGACTTTCCAGGAGTGCCAATGCAATGTGCCACGCATTGTAAGTTTTTCCAATATATTTGATCAGTTCACTCGGCATCTTAGGTTGAGGATGGCTTAAATGAAGCCCTTCTAGAAGGGCTTGCACAACATTTGGGTGGCAACCTTGCTGTTTCTTATGATAATCCTTTGACAAGAGAGCAACCATCGGTTTAGCAAGACTTACCTGCTCGTCCTTGTGCAAAGTAACCCACACAATAGGGAAAACTAACACCCACAAATGGTATGCAACATTTGCATCAGTATGAGCAAGCTCTCTTAGAGGAATGATTACATCAGCCACCTGGAAGGGTGTAAAGCAATCCACTTTAATAACAGTTAATAATAAGTTATAAGAACTCACCAAGCAAAAGCAAGTTATAAGATGAGAAAGGAAAAGATAGGCGAGCAGAAAGGTTCCAGCCTGGACATAGTTTCTCAAGAATTAAAACCATTGAAGAGGTAAAACAACAACCTGTAGTTTGCTCATCTCATTCAGAAATTGGGAATGCTTCAGGGTGAGAGAATCAAGAGTAAGAGGAGCTTCCTCAGAGCTCTCTGGAACTTCATTAGCCTGCAGTTGCATAGTGGAGTTCTCTGGAAGAGAACCTGTAGGAGCAAGAGATAGAACCCTAGCAGAGTTTGGAGCAAGTGTAATAGGTTTATCCTCCACCAAGAGTGCTAGAAGGAGATCAAGACCCTGTTTGAGCCAGAACACATCACTCAGAGCCTCCCAGTCTTGGATTTGGATAATATACTGCAACCTTGTGAACAAATTTTTTCCCAAGGATTCGTGATACAGAAAGAAAAACTTCATACGAATTTCAGGATCTCTTGCCCGCAAGCCAAGCATAAATTGTCTTTCTACCTTCTGAAATACCTCTTGCCGTAAGGCCAAAGGATATCTGGCAATCAAAAAACAATTATTGTAAAACCTAGGCTAAACACAACATGATGTAGTTCCAAAATTTGAAAGTAACTCACTTCATTGAATCCCCACAAATTCCATAAAGAAGCTCAAGGTATTTTTTGTCCCACTCATCCAGAGCAGCAGATGGAAAGTTCGACTTATCAACCTGGGAAAGCTTCTGAAGAAAAGATACAATTTCCTTGGGGGTAAGAAAAGCACAAGAAGTTACAGATGTCCCTGGCCTGCTAAAGTCATCTTCAATCCAACCCTTCAATGCATCCAGGACACAAAGAAGCACAGCAGGATCAGTTCCCTTATCTGACAGCAATGCATTGAGAATTTGGACAACCAATCTTTTGCAGTCTTGCACACCCATGACCCTTTCATTGATAAGTTTCAAGACAGACTTTAGGTTAGAGGTAACTGCCCCAGCATCAGGCCCTTGACGAGATGAAGTGACTGCAGAATCTGGATCTGTTCGCTGACCCTGTGTTATTGAACCATCATAGTAAAAAAAATGTCACGGATGATAAGACACGCACAGGAGTTTCACAAATAAATACGCACTAATCTCTATCGAAGATGAAAGTTGGGAATCTTAATCATTCACAAAAAATATTTAACACCACAAATTGGCAGTTTCAAGAAACCTGACATCAATACTATCAAACTTCAGTATATTATAGTACTAAAGCTATGATTTCCTTTTTCCTTCATCACAACATTCTTTTCCTTCTTTGCAAACTTTCATGAATTGTGTCTACTCAAGAAAAAATATGTATGCCTGTAGTCATAGGGTGCTATAATGTGAACAAATAATTGGACGACAAGAATGAAAAAAGTTGCCAATGAACTGCCCACACCAACACAATAGTGTGGGCACGTGCAAACACAAGCACACACACACAATGTCATGCAAAACAATGAATCAAACAAAGAAAAATAATAACCTATGTGCCAGAACTTTTCTTTTTTCTTTTTGAGAAAGTTTCATACTGTCATACCTGTCTCACATTTGATCCAGTTGATGATCCCATGTCACGTGCCAAGCGTTGAAGTATACGAACCAATGTATGAGGATCAACAAAATTCTTCTGCACTTCCGTAAGTGTCTTAATGACAAGTAGCACAAAGCTAATTGAATTAGCAGAATTGTCTTCACCTGAAGGCTGAGGAGCTGTAACAGTATTAACATGCTTCTGTATCAACTCCTCAACCTTTGAATATAAGAGTTTCACATCTGCTGGTGCAGTAGCAGCATCAGGAGGAAAGGCAACAAAGACCATCTTCAGTAAGGAGCACAACGACTTCCCAGCATCAAGCATTTTATGCTTGAAACAAGGTTCAAGAATCTGCAAAGGAGAAAGTATGATCATCTAATATAATTTTGACAAGTCCTGATTTGAAGAAACAATCAAATGGTGTATGAAACCTGAGAAATTTGATTGATGTTATTCCTAATGAAGAGATGTGGCTGCTTCTCCAAAACCTTGTTCATGACGTCCAAGGCTTGGGCAAGAGCTGTTGCAGGGTCCTTTGTCTGAGATGGCTGAATACTGCCCAGCAGCTTTTCCAAATAATTGAACTTCACATTAGCATTTGGCCACACCTCGAGCGCTTGGGATAGTAAATCTAAAGCCTGTTTATACATTGCACTTGCTTCCTTGTCTTTAGGCTCGATAACCAATGCAACCTGTTCCAAGGGGGAAACTTAAAAATAAGCTTATGTAAAAGGGAAGCTCATAAGTCGTTTAAAGGCAAAAACATCACGATAAATGAATTGAAACTTGTGCTTCACTATTTTACTAATGTCCCAAAACAAATTCCCAGAGGAAAACCATTATGCAGTGTCAAAGTTAACAACTGTATTTCCTCCAATTTATTTTTGTTAAGTGCAACTATCACACAGGGCTTCCTACAGACTCATCGCCGAGTCTTTCCAGTCACTGTAAATGCTTAAGAGTCAGACACAGCATTTGTTGTTAGCTCCATTTTCTGGTCTACATGTCACAGGCCGATAACAACTTGTTTCACTGTCCTACATCTAACAGGCATAACCTTATAACACATGGTTAACAAAAAAGTTGGACATAACCATAACTTTATCATGTGGTCAGCCCTCTCTACTTATTTTCAGTAAGTACAGTTGTATAGTTCGACAATTATGACCACAAAAGTTATTTCGAGTTCTCAAATTATGGTGAAGGACTGAAAGGGAAAATTTAACGAGCCCAAACCTCAAAGGCCATAGTATTTTATTTACCAGACATAAGTACTTGAAGAACAACTATCTGGTTAACACAGATCCACAATGAAAACCACAAATGCGATAAGCACAGATCCATCTCAGTGCTCTTAAACTCATTTTGATCACATAAAATACCTCTAATACTGCAGAGGATTGTGATACCACCAAATCGTGAAAAATTCATAATTTATTTTTATCCATACAGGTATAGGTCTAACAAGAAAATTATAGAGAAACAAAGGAAGGTTCCCCTTTAATTTTGTCAAACTCATTCTGAACCCATAATATAGCTCAACCAATGGCAGAACCTCCAAAGGTGAACAAAAATCAAATACTACAAAAACTATATAAGCAGAATCCCCAAGAATGTTTTTTCTTCCTTAAAGAAAGGAAAAATAATCATCTTGAACCCTGTATTAAATATAAATAGTGCAAACAGCATCCACGTTTATAAAGATTTTAATTACAGAAGCATTCTACTTAATAAATACCAAGATGGAACTATCAAACAAAGGGCAATTGAATGAAAGACTCACTCTTATCAGGAAATTGATAATCATCTCTTCCATTGCTGCATTCGGCTTGAATTCTTCATCAGGTTGGCCAGCAGATCCGGGGGTCTCTATGTTGGGAATAGATGAAGCACCACCAGGGGACATGACACAGAGAGATTGAAGACCAGGCTCAACCTTAACTCGTTTACTTGAATCCTCAGGAAATGTAGATCCATCAACAGTACGCTTGGAATCAGCATTAGGAGGAGCAGAATTAAAGCCATCTCCAATCTGGTTAGAAACATCACTCTCAGAAATGACTTTCATCTCATTTTGCCTTTGCCTTTCCCAACCAACAACCAACCCAGCAAGTTCAATAGCAAGACGCCTGTTTTCAGCAGTAGTATTGTATGGCAACCCAAGCCGACTAAGAGAATTCACCATCTGGGGCACAAACTGTGCCCTACAGCTGTAAAATAAATCTGAATGTCGAACAATAAGCTGGAAAATGTGGATCAAATTAGGAATTGAGTGGCCCTCCTCAACCAAAATCTTTTTAGTGTATCTTATCCAGATTGGCATGCGAGAATCCCCGAGAGGTAGCCTTCTTGGTAAAGCTGGCATTAAAATATCAAGGGCCTGTTTGACCAGCATTTTGTTCTCAGGCTGGCACGTTCTAAGGAGTGCAACAAAAACCTGCATTTCAAGAAAATATCAAACATTTTCCAAGACCAAACATGTTTTAAAGTCAATGCCCATGTTGACATCAGATCAATACACTCAAACAACAAGCAAAGCCACAACCACAATTATCCTCACCAGTTCACACTGCTTAGCTTTTCCCAGCCCTTATTGAATACAATAGCAAACAAAGTACCTGGAGAATTATTTTCTCAGGGGCTTGATATGCCTCCAGGAAGTGACAGACATTCACAAATGCCCACTGCTTACTGGCACTATCTTCACGTTTTAGATGATTCCACCCAAATTTTATGAGCTCTTTCCTATGGTGAACAAGATCATTCTGCAGGTACTTAAGAAGTAAAGTAGCCAGCTGCAGAAGTTCTATCCTCAGAGGCTCATCATATTCAGCAGAAACCTAGAAAGAACAATTTTGAATCAAACTGGAAAATAGTGATATGCCAAAGACAGAAAAGTTTGAAGCCATTATAGCACCTCTTCTGGTGGGTCCAGAAGCTTATCCACAATTGTTTTTATGATTCCAGGATCAACAACATCCCACGTTTGGCCATTCTGAAAAGCATGTGCAAGCATTGGAAGAATGAGCATTTGCATTACAACTACTAGATGATCGTGTCCAAGCTGTTTTGATTGGAACAGGCTCAAAAAATGTAACAACAGTGCTCTTTTAAGGCTGGGTGGATACCCTTCAGCAACCTAGAATAAAGCATTCCATTAGATCCCCGCAAACAATAGTAACTTGAATGAAAGAGTGTTAACATACCAATAAAAGAACAAAAAACTCAAGTACCTCAACAATGTAGAACTCCTTGAGAAATGTGTAATCAATACGGCTATGAAACAAAAAGATGGAGAGAATATCGAAGAGAACATTGACTTCTGTTTTGTCATGCCTCAAGTAATTCAAGAAGCATTTGACAAGCCACTTGCTTTCTTTTACCTGCATTGAACAAACACAACCACAACAAATTACAGGAGAAGAGAAATGTAGATGCCAACAGACCACAGCTAAAAAAATAAATAAATAAACTAAAAAATAATAGAAAATGAGGGGTTGTGGGAATGATTGAATTACAACTCAATAATCTATGGCCATCAACCAATCCTCTTGCCAAGTGGACCAAAAGAATATGAGCCTAGTTGCGTGCATGTGTACGCTTTTGCTGGTGTTCATGTGTGTCCCACTTGATGGAGGGAAAAACTGATGGCTATTAAAAGATTAAACCAGGTGAAAGTCAATAGTTTTCATCCTACGCAACATAACTTCAGTTGCGCCTTTATACAACTGAATCAAGCAAACCTGAATTAAGTTTCAGTTTCTCACAGATCATTTTCTCTTGCTCAATTTTAACCATCTAAGCCAACAGCTTAGATGGACAACTAACATGGTTCGCTTAGATGGACAACTAACAGAACTAACCATCAGACAAACAACTCAAATTTTGCAGTCTCACTGGCAGCAAGCCCAACTAATTGAGCAAAATATCGATGACAACAGTGCAATTTTATCCTAGAAAAGAATATGGGAGAGGTGAGTTAATATTTACAACATACAAATACTTACTTGTACAAGATTTAACTCCTGTTCTTTTTGTAAGCGAGATATTCTTGCCAGTGATTTCCAAACAAGTATAAGGGTATCAAAAACCACACGATTACTCTGCAGCCAGCCAGGTATTAATTTTACCAAAGTTTTAATTAGTGCAAGCCCCTGAAAATAAGCATCTGAACCTGCAGCAGTTGTTGCAGATGGTACACTAGTAGCATTAGCTTGAGGCTGGGGATTAGTAAGCCCTTCATCCCCCAACAAACCAGTGCCAGGCGCAGCTGATGCAGACACCATTGCAACCTCAGATTTGGGAAGAAATTCAGGAAAAGCACTTGCAAGTATCTTTTCAGGCGACTTTGCAAGCTCATCTCTCAGAGGCTGTCCAGCATCTGATCTTATTATATACATAAACCTGAATTGTACAGCAAGAAAAAAGTGAAGTTTATCTCCCTTTTTCATCAATACATGCAAAATAGCAACTCAACTCATCATCTATAGCTCACCGTCTGAAATATTTTTGTTCACTTAAGCGAGCAAGAAAATATTCAACAGCAAGTGGTGCGTATCTGTTTAAAAATCTTGTCAGTGGAAGGCGATATGGACTGTTGATTTCACTGTATACTTGTAAAGGGGGAAGAGCACCCTCCAAATCAATGGTGAGGGTTACAAGTTCATCAAGAAACTTCGACGCAGCATGTGGAAGCAAGTGAAAAAGCTCAATTATAGCTGCATAGAGATAATGAAAATATTCTAATTATATGCAATTCACTCATGCTAAATATGCATCATAAAATGTAGAGAATCACATGCATTTACCAGCAGCAATTTTTGGCTCTTCACCAGCCTTCCATGACTTCTGGCTCTGAGCAAGCTTCTCAGGTTCCAACCATTTCTTAAGGTGTTCCAACAACTTGCTACCCAGGGTCACATTGAACCAATTGGACAAAAGTTCAAGCAAGCGAGCCAGACCTAGCAGAAGAGGCATACTGAGATTTTTGGTATGAGCCAAATTGACTAGTATAGGCCTCAGACTGCTTTGAAGAAGTTCTTTGGGCATCCTTTGTTGATTAATAACCTGAATGGAAATCAAATCAAGCACAGAAAAAGGAGAAGGAAAAGTGAAAATGATGACGAACCCAAAGCCTACAATATTCTGCCAATCATCCAAAATGGTCTTTGACCAACCATACGCTATTATCATTTGATCATACCGCAAAACCTTAGATCAATGACTCAAAAAGTTCCAAAAAAAAATCAAACAAAAAACTCATTGTGTGGAAAACAGTAACAAACCTGGTCATAATCAACCCGACATAGGACTTCAGACATCAACCAGATATCCATAAGATAAAAAAATACCTGGCGTAGGCCCTCCTTCGCCACAGCAACAATTTCTGGTGTCCGACAAGTTAAAGACTTGAAAAACATGGAAATGATCTTATTGCGTAATTCTGAATGATTTGGAGTTCTGAAATCTGCCCATGCCATGGTTGTGCACAGTAATTCAATGCAGGCTGTTCGCAGCTTATTCAAGGAAGTGGCTACTTTGGGATTCATAAACTTAACGACCCATACAGTTTCATCAGCTTCAGCAATTTGCAAAGCTTCTTGAAGAAAATTGACCAATTCTGGGGTCAACTTCAGAAGTGGGGGCCTTAATGCCAGACAGAAATTCAGTGCTGTAACAGTTCCAACCTAAAATCCAAAAAAAAAAAAAAATAGATTGTACAAACAGTGAATTTGTAGTATTTACACAAAACAGAGTAGCGACAACTACAAAAATGAATACCTGTTGATCTACAGTTTTTGACCGGAGTTGCCGCATAATAAGAGGCTGAAGCAGAGGCTGATGCAACGGTTCAAGCAACTCAGACACTTCACTCCCTGTCCTACTAGCCAAAAATGACAAACAAGACTGCACATTCCTTCTCACAATAACAGATGCATTTGGATTAAACAACTCCGAAGCAAGAAATTCCACTACTCCTTGAAAACTTTGCTTGCGTGAATCGCTATTTGCCTCATCCACATTATTAACCACACGCAACACCTGAGTTAGAACTTGACTCGTCTCATCTTGCTCTTTGCTGGCATAAAGGGGCAGCCTTTTAAGAACATATACAAGGCCCCGTACAACTCTAACTTGGAAAATGCAGAGAGTCTCTACAGTGACCTTTCCCACTAAAGCACCAAGGCCCATAACACCTCCGATTTGTGTTTGCCATGTACTCCCATAGCAACAGTGAAGGAGGCGGGGCAGAAGTTGTTCAAAAACTGGGATGCGGACACTTGGTGGCGGTGAGTAGACAGGATTCATTGATGGACTAGAGACAATCATAGGGGTCCCTGGGCCACCTCTTGACATCATGATATCAGCATGTTTTATACGAGCAAGAAACAGGAGTGTATCAGCAAAAACATTTAACGCATTCAGAGCAGCTTTGGCATAAACTCTGTTTTCATCAGCCAGCACATCCACTAAAGCATCCAAAAAAATCACAGGATCCAATTCTTTAAGGTTAGAGGAATTGCTATTTTTTAACTTAGAACTGATATTGACACTTAATGACCCAATTGCAGTAGCTGTGCTTGAAGTGTTAGTTGAGCCATGATCAATATGGAATATCATTGCAAAATGGCGACAAACATTGACAACAAAGTCATCCCTGGAATCACAAAGATCTGGGTCTGCACTTGCAGCAATTATAGTCATCAACAGAATCTTGAAAACTGATTTCTCAGCCATAAGTTGGGTCTTTGTCTTTACACCGAAGTCAGCCTGGAATAACATGTTAAAATTGTCAAAATTTTATAAGCAAATAAAAATGTTCCTCAATTTAGTTGGCACATGATCTTCCACTCACAATTAAGAGACGCATTACTAAAATCCGCCAAAGTAGGTGGGACCGCAATTTAAGTTCCTAAACCAACTTAATACTTTGTTAACCACCAAAGTGGAATTATCATGATCAGGCATCAGGATAAAGAACTTCAACTAACAAATTCCTTATTCAGAGAGAAACTGTATTAACAATAGATTTGACAACAACATAACTAGGACCCAAGAAAAATAACCTAACAGACAACATACAGATGTAAAAACTGTCAAAAAATTATCTTCAAAATGTAAAAACCAACCAGAACGTAACCTTTATTTCAGTTGTCTCCGACCTGCGCCAAACTGGATCAATGTTAGAAACCAACAAAGTGGATAGCTGCTTGGGAGTATGGGCCTTATCACCGACATTCCCTGGTAAACTTAGCTGAGATGACAGGCAAACACGGAGGAATCTTAAAGCCTGCTTTCGGTAGAAAGCTTCAACTCCAGGAGTTTTATGCATCACAGCCGCTACAGCAAGATTTATACATCGATCCAATGGAACCAGAAAAGGGGTTGAGGGCTCAAATGTAAGAATCAGGCGCAGCCCATGCTCCGGGTTCTCCTTGCAGTCAAGTGCTAGAGGCTCTTTCAGAAAACGTCTGTTTCGGCCACCTAACTTGCCAAGAAGTTGCAATGCCTTCCCACCCCAGGGATAAGGAGCTGGTCGCAGGTGAGACCATAAAGCCAAAATCACCTCTGACATCACATTTGCCATGCTTGGCTCCAGAAAATCAGGATTTAAACTGTCAACCCAAAACTCTAATGTCCTTAGACCTAAACTTACGAGGTCATGATTTCCTTTAAGACACAAAATAAGAGGCTTCATTAGGCGGGGAAGGCATGGTAACAAGGAGCTTAAGCGTGCAGGTAAAGTTAAGCAAAGCTCCAACAAAAGGTCCCTCATATCTTCAGCTGTTGGACCCTCGAGCATAGTGAGCAGCATATTTAGACAAGGCTGCAGCATAGGGATTAAGTCTCGCAACAAAAGTTCAAATTTGCATCCTGCAAGCGCTCTAAACATTGTACGTAGAAGATGCAAAAATCCAAGAGGCTTCTCAACTTCAGTAGCATTTTTCATGCAAACTTCCATGATAACAGGAACATGAGGTTGCAGAATACGTTCAAAGTCTGACGGAGCTTTCGCTACAGCACCAAATATAAATCGAAAGAGATGCAAAACCAGTTTGGCAGCTGCCAAATCAGGATGCTTCAAAACATCAAGCTTGTTTTTCACAAGAAAATTAACTAAAACATCTGCAAATGGACGGTATACTTTTGGGGCTTGTAGAAGAGTGGAAAATATATGAACCAGTTGAGTGTTGGAAATCATGCACTCAAAGAGCTCAGGCATGCATACAGAGAACATGTCCATTAGATCTCGGGGCTCCATGATGGCCAAAATCTGAGAGAATAGATGAAGCATTTCCCTCTCCTCATCTTTCTCCTTGAATAGGGCAAGACAATGCACACCACTTTTCAGAACACCAGATGCTTTCCATACCTGGCAGAACAAGAGTCATAAACTCCACCATGCTTGGAGACCAACATTGTACTTAATCATCTAGTGGTCAATAAAGGTACCTCATCTTCTCTCAAACCTTTGAATACTTGAGCCACTGGCAGACTAGAAGATGGTGACACAAGCCCTTGAGCATGCGCTCCATGAGTTGCAGGCGTCACCTTAAGAATTGACAATATGATGTGATGAGACAGCAATATCAAGTGCATAGCTGTCAATAATTATGTGATAACCATACTGACCTGAGACCGGGGCACATGAGCATGTGTAACACTCCAAATTATGGTTTTCATTCCTGTAAATTAATTCCAGAAGAATGATAAAGTTAAGAAAAATCAACTATTTCAAAGACTGACCAAGGTCTTCATAGTAAACGAGTGGCAAAAAATTCCTATTCTAAATAATTAATTAGCATTCAGCTACAGAAACTATGCTAAATTCAATAAAAGAAGATCAATTACCCATGACCAAGGTCTTAATCAGGTTCTTACAGTCACTGACTTCCTTAGAATGCTCCACAGTTACCTGCACATTGAGAACTGCCTGCAGCCACCAAATGCATCAAGATCAGAAAAGCCGAGTTTAAGGGTAAAATGTATCTACAGAATAAGCAAATTATAGGTCAAGAATGCACAGCACTAGAACACAGCAACTGTGTGTTAACTTTCTCCAGAAAATAGGACTAAAAAATTTGAATTCTTTGCTCATCCTATACCATGTCAACTTACAGAAAATATTTAACTTCAAAAGGGAGATTCAAGGATGCAAAACCATATGACTAACAGTTAAGAATTGCCCAGACCTGATCAATAACGGAAACTGTTTAAAAAGCTCAAAAAGGAGGCCAAAAACAAACAAGCTAGCAACAAAGCCTTTGTCTTGCTAATTAAACAGCAGAGTCAGTAAGTTAAAGTATCCTTTGACTCAAAGATATAGTTTAGTAAACGAACCAACAATCTGCATAGAACTTGATAGTCAGGCATATTTGAACCTTAGGCCTAAGACTACACCTCAAGCTGAAAAGATGAGAACAGATTTAATTATGTTTATTGAACTTTGAAATATCAATAAGCAGAAGTGACAAATTGTTACATAAATGACACAAATAATTATGTGCCATAAGGGGGTAAAAAGAAAATAAAATCCACAAAAGTTCCTAAAATCATCACAGAAAATCCACAAAAGTTCCTAAAATCATCACGGTATTAAGCAGAGCCCACAAAAGAAGCAAGCTATTTACTTTAGAGAGAGAGAGAGAGAGAGAGAAAGTAGAACCAGCTTAGCAAGGCTGATCATGTTGAGCCTCATCATGTTAATAAAACAAATTTAGAAACTACATAAACTCAGCACAATTGCAAGAATAAAGATTACGGAAATAACCTGCACAGGGAGCTCAAGCTTAGACCTCAGTGAAGGGCGATCTCTTCCTTCTTCACCTTCTTCCAATAGCTAAAAGTACAGGGGAAAAGAAATTAATAATACCAAATAACCTTAAGTAAAACACTGCTCAAACCCAAGCATTATGATTTAAGAGAACAAAGATTAATTACATTCTTGCAAATGCAAATCAATCATCAAATACAAGGTTGAAGAGCCTATAATCTTACAAACAAACAAGAAGACACCTGGAAGAATGTGTTGCAACATGAAGCTCATATAACATAGAAAACAAAACAACTAATTCCCTCATTGGTGCCATGGGGCTGCTCAGAAGCCAGTAACAAGACATTCTTTAACAGAAAAGCTTGAGTAGAGCATTGTTCAGAACACCTTATGCAGAAGCCTAAAAGCAAAAGGCCAATCCAAAAAGGGTGGATGCTTCCTCAGAATCAGAAGTAGAGATCGAAACATGAGCTTAAAGTTGGAGATGGGTTGGGAAAAGTTCTACCTAGAAGTTCCAGTCATGCCTAATCCGTAAGGACGTCACTTAAGGCCTACCCATGCCAAACAGAACCCGTCACAAATCCTCTGCATAGCCAATTGATTGTTGCCCATAAGGCAAGGTGATTTCCAGTTGCCTCACCACCCTACCAGTGAAGGAAGATGTTAGGTAGTGTTGTTCCACTTGTTGCTGATTGGTTTTTGGTTTTAACACTGGAGCATTAGATGACTAGGTTTGAGTTCTCCTCAGATCAATTGAATTCTAAATCAATTACTGTCAGCTTTATTGCTCAAACTTGAAATATGGAGCCCAACAGCTTGGAAAGATTGCGGGCCATAAAGATACGAAACTGATGATAAATGGCACCACAAGAGACAGGAGTTCAATTAGATACTCTTGAGTGCTTTTGGAGCTTAACTATAAGGAACCCTTGACAAAAACTATCAAACTCAGGGAAACTTATTACAGGAAAATAAATAAATAAATGGCTGAACATGAGCAGATACCATTATTGTGCCTTAAATGTAAGAGAAGGGGGGAGGGGGGAAGTGAGGCTTAACACATTCTTCAATGGAGGCCAAACAAGAACGCCAACAAGCAGGAAATGGACCAGAATAAGAGACAGAACAAGGTTAGATGAAACGGACCTAGTGATAAACAATGGAAGTGCTCAAAAACTTCCTCTTCATAATGCATTCAAGGGAGTTGGCGATGATAGGAAACAAGTAATGAAGGGCCCCCTTGTCTCATTATGATAGACAGATTTTTTTGAATATTAGAGGCCTTAATTGAGCCTTTTAAGATTCAATATACTTGGTAATGCATCATAACCAATAAAGTTATGGTGGTGGTGGAAACAAAAGCGTGACAAGGTGTAGCAGTAATAGGAAACAGGCTCCCCAATGAAAGTGCACAAACAACTAACTTGACCTGAATAAAAGTGTACAAAGTATATGGAATCTAGTTATTATTAAAGTAGAATTTATAGCAGCTATATGGGACCTAGTTATTATTAAAGTATAATTTATAGCAGCTATCCAGTGAAGTTAATGGCAGCTACCCTCGGTAGCATTGCAAGGCTGATTATCATTCTTCCATGACTTAAGGTTACTTCTTGGTATGTCTTATTAGCATGTAGTTACTGACTGTATAGTGTTTATGGTTCATATAACAGTCCCTTTTTTTGGTTTGGGGAAGTGCTAGAGGCAGCTATCCCCTGCACATGGCATCAAAGCTTTTAGTATGGAATAGAATGAAGCAGAGGGCTTTTCTTAAAAACAAACATTTAAAAATAACTTCCCTTACAAAACAACTAATCAATACATGAACAACGCATGCATGCATGCATTCATTCATTCATTTTTCACTAATTTGTAAACCCCACTAATCATATACAAGTATTTAACCAAGATGCAATCAGTTCTAAAGACTAAAAGGTATAATCGCACCAGTAAACACTTACTATCACAATCATCAATCATCAGTGATTTCTGAACACCTTAAGAAAATTAATACAGAAGTGGTGGATACCTGAGGTATAGTGCGCTTGAAAGTGCTAAATTTCCCAACAAATGAATCCAAAATACGGCCCTACAAGATAGTGATGAGTTAAATAGAAGATATAAGGATGCCCATTCAAATATTTCTGAAATACATGTTAAATATAATTTTCACACCAATAAAATTCGTCCTTCATCCATTGATTGCTGGTCAACACCTTTCTCAAAAATTGGCTCTACCTAAATTTTTCAATGAAAGCTCACAGTTAGTCAAGGGAAACCATAACAACTAGCCTTATCTAGCATATACGCATCACGAGATTTACCAAATTCAACATCAGTCGAGCACAAGTTGTGTGAATGCCAAGTGAAAAAGATGCATCATGCATGTTGCTTGAAAACAAATAAATAATTCTTGATAGCTGCAACAAGAAAATACATTATCAGAACTAAAAGTACAGTAAGTTTGAAGGAACTAATTATCATAGATTAAGCACCTAAAGTAAAGGAATCAACATCTAGTTTGTCAACTTCACCTACATATCTGTTTTTTCATTTTCGGAGGCTAGATGTTTTGGGCATTATCAACCCGGTGGATGACAATAAGTCCATTTATTCAAATAGAACAAACAAAAAAAAAAAGAAAAAAAAAAGGAAAGAAAGAAAGAAAGAAAAGAAAAGAAAACATTAGCCATATCTTAGGCAGGAGTAAATACAAATAGTTGGTACATTCTATTAAACACTTGACTGAGCACTGCATATTTTACAGTACATTTCACTAGTAGAATTAAAATTTTCTCGTGGAAAATAGAATGCACGATATTCATAAATTTTATCCCTCTTTCATGTTGGAATCTAAAAAGAAGGGCTGCAGGACATATCTAAACTACAATGAACATTAAAATAAAGCTTATTTTTTTCCTATGAATTACAATAAAGCTTCTTAACATTCATCTGCCAATTTTGTTTAACTTAAATCATTGTAATGTCAACACTGAGAAGCAGCCAAAATATTTCATGGATCTGATCATCCATAGAATATTCAAAAGATTTGATACAATTAGATCAAGAACTTGATCCTTTACAAAATACAGGGATTCACACCCCTTAAATCATTTTCTTCCCAAAAACGAAAAAGGAGGAAGAAGCCACATGTCTAAATTCCTTAATCAACCCACACGAAGTCCATATGCAGTCCATTCAGCAACATAACAGCAAAGGAATAAATAAAACCATAACCACAAGAGTAATACCTGAGACAAGGAGAGATCTACCCTGACATGATGGACAATCTCTGCCAAGAGACTATAAGCCAAAGGCCTCAATGTCTCAAAGCAAGCCCTCCCAGTACCAACTAAAACCCTGACATGAATGAGATAAATGAAATTTAAAATCAACTAATTATCAAAAATCAGTTTTATTACTTTATGATCACATCAATGAATGTTCTTGCAACTCAATCCGAAAAACAAGAATTTCAGGCCATCAATCCTTAGGAGAAGGTAAGCATAAATGCGACCTATCCCAAATTTTTTTACAAGAGAAGCAGAAAAGGAACCCGAATATAGAACATTAATAGACAAAATAGGAAACTGAACCTTCCAAATACTGAATACAATTCAAACATCTAAAATTTCTGATAGCAATACCGCCAACAACAGGCATAGCACAATCCTTCAAGGAGCAATGACTTCAATGCTAACAGTGAAAAAAATGTCCGCCAAATATTCATGATACAGATATTCCCTAATATTTAAAAAGAATTTTTCACTTTTCCTATCTGTTTACCAGCAATCTAGTGAATTTTAGCTTAGATAAATTTAAATGTACATAAGGCAAGATGGTGTGAAAGCCTAACAATAACAACTTACTTTTCTTCCAGCAAAGTGTCAATCAGAGGAAACAAGCCTCTCTTGAAATCTGTCCCCAGAACATGTTTTAGGGCAACCAAAAGTTCCTGCATTCAGTGTTCATCTTTATTAAGAGATATCACCACAAATGATCAAAGGTTTGTTTGTGCTTCACATTGTGGTGAGGCCATCCCATCACAATAAAGTTTCAGAGAAAAATTCACCTTCCGGATCGAGACAGAATCAGAGCATGTAACAAGCAAATTCACAATGCTCTTGCATATACTTTCTTCATGAGGCCTAATATAATCAGCAAAGCTCTTCAGCAAGTATGTTAAAAACGAAACCGTCTGCAAGAATGGAAAAGAGTGGTAAACCATACATGAGATCAAGTCTAAATATAGAGTTATAATCTCTAAATATAATTCCTTCAGAGAATGGGAAAAGCTGGGAATTTTGAATAGCATAACATGAAAAAACCTCTCAAGCTTCCATACAGCACTGACTAAAACTTTTTTTTTGTTTTTGACAAAAGCACATGTATACGACATTGTCTATAGAATCCAGTGAATAAGTCTAATTTTTTGACATCTATCGAAAAGACATCTTGAAAAAATATGTTGCGCAAAAATAGAGGTCAAGTGTATGCTCTAACTTTATTAGAGTGACTGTTAACTTATAGTACCGCTGCCAACACTGAGTTGTCCCCATTAATCGTGATGCCAAAATATAAGGTTCAATGGCTTGTGAATGAATGCAGGTTTTCCAAGATACAAGCCTCTGTGCATTTCCAAAATGGGTTCATCCAATTCTTTTGACTCAGTCACCAGCCATCTGTAAATACTTCCTTAATAATCACTTTGGATAATGCTAAAAGTATTTTCATAAGTCACCAAAATTATTTCAAAAGAGTGATATCTGTTGATTTCTTGGGAAACACAGTACACAATTTCACCAAAGACAAGAAATTAGATTTACCATGTGCAAAAGGTCATAAGTGACATGATTCAGCAGGAAGAGAGAACCAGTATCTTGAGTTTAAACAAGAAAGCAATTTCACAGGGATGATGACTAAGACATGCAACCTGGTTTCATACGTCAATGCTCAAAGTTAAGTAGCTGTCCCAGCTTAAAGAACCCATTTATCTTCAAACCCTCTTACCTGATAGGCTGATGTGAAATTTTGCAAATGAAAAGTTGTCCTAACTCAAATAACCTATTAGTTTTTCTTCAATTCCTCTTACGACATAGGCTACTGTGACTTTTCACAAATGAATTTTTTTAAGAATAAATAAATAAATAAACAAAGTGAAGCATACCTTAACCTGTGCACCTTTCAACTCAATAAAATGTGTCTTCAAATGAGGAGGAACTTTTTCAGGACCCGGCACAGATATAGCAGTGACCATCAAGGGCAACAGATGGGGTATATTGGTGTGTACAAGTCGACTATACAATTGGAAAAGAAACATGACTACAAGCGGACTCTCGGTAACTATCTTAAAGGACCTGGTACTAGGGTTAAGCTGCCCACTCCCAACATATCCCGTGGCTGTAATTGCCTGATCAGAGGAAGATATATCCATGGGCTTTACATCTTCCACTCCTGCTCCCTCATTTTCAAAGAAATGGCTAACAGTCAACCTAAAGTTCTGGTAAATCTTGCACACGAAGTCCAAGAAAGGCTGAACCTCATTTTCCGAAGTAGGCCTAAAATTCCTAAGAAGATCAAAGATTATACGAATGCAGATTAACCCATTCTCCTCATTGTCTGTGGTTAGTACTTGCATTGCTACTTTCAAGAGGTCCTGAACGAAAGGTCGAAGAACCTCGCTGTGGGGTAGTCTATTGAGGATCTCGACCACAATATTTCGCAGCTTGTGCTCGGGATTGTCAGTGAACTGTGGCTTTGTAATCTGCAAGAGAATAACAGAGAAAGCCCGGAAATAACACTTGAGAAAATTCGAGTATTCGGCAGTGTGGGCTATCTCTAGACTGTCTCTGACCTCCATTGCCATCTGTAACCTCGTCTGAATCGCTGAACCAAAGAAAACACAAGAACCGAAACATAAATCATCAATAGCATACACGACTGGTCAATCAACGCCATTAATGCTGGAGAAGAAATAAGTGAAGGAATAAAATGGGTACACTCTCTCATTAAAAATGGGAAGACGAAGTCCCAAATAGCTCGAAACAAACACTTAGAGATACAAAATAAAAAAGAGGCATTTGCAGCTTATTTTTTCAATTCAAGACGGATAGAACAATAACAATATTGAGCGAAAAGAAAAAAAAAACGTTGAAGAAATAAATAAAGGAGTAGCAGAAAAATTACGCAGGTCAGGCTCGACGAGGTGGCGTGAGTGCTGCTCAAAATTCTGAATGGGGCTCATGGTTGGGAGCTTTGAAAGGGAAAACGAGAACACCCGAAAGCTCGAAAGCTCACTGTAGGGCTTCTTCAGGCTGAGCTCTACTTGTTCTTCTTCCTACTAGAACGCGAAAGGTTGATATAATCACTTGTCCGCGTCCTAGTTCGAGTTGAAGCGCCTGAAATTCAGAAATTTTTAGGGTTTTCGAGAGAATCCGGGGAAGAAACTCTGTAATTTTTTGTGCTCCAGCGTTCTCGCTGTTCTCTGGGTTCTGCCCCGTTTGGCTTTCCCCGTTGTCCGAGCAGTCGCGACTCGCGATTTTTAAAACGATGGGATGTGAAACTTCGAAGTGGTATGTTTGCCAGCCTGCAACTTATTTGAACCCAATTGATTGAAATCTTTCTTCGAGAGCCCTCAGGCTTCAAATCACACCTCAATTGAACCTCATTGTTTGCCCTCTCGGCCCTTTGGGCCTGGGCCAGGCCTTGGTCCAGGGTACGCATTACATTACACTATACTTCTAATATCCTTTTTTTTTTTTTTGCATTTTTAAGGATACGATTTGCTCTTTTTCTAGTTTTATCTTATTTCGTAAGGTACTTGCCTTTATGAGGGCCTAAGTTGCAATTTTTCCGGTTTTTGTCTGTCTCACATTCCTTTTTTGTTAAAACACGACTTCATTCCCTAACTTTCTAATTTTTATTTTTTGGACCTGAATTACGTCTGTGTTATATTTTAGTCCCTAAATTTTATAACTATTTAATTAAATCTTCTATTTGTTCTCGTGGCCTCTAAATTTTTATTTTTGTTGTTTTTTATATACTTTCTTCTAAAATAAGAAATTGGTGACCATAATTTATTTATTTTTTAGTTAAACCATTTTCTATCTTCATTAAGTCAATTGTGAAATCCTTAATGCTTAAAGCTTTTCCATTTTTTTTTGTCTTGATCCTAACGTTTTTTTTATTAATTTTCTTTATTGTTGTTTTCTAAAATTAAGCTTTAATCATTATTTCTATCATTATTCTTTCATTATTGATTATTAAGATTTATTGCATCAATTAATTATTTCAAGCTCTATAGTTTAAAAAAGCAATTTGGTCCATAATTGTTAAATTTGAGAGTAAATTTTTCTAGATAAATTTTTTATTGATATTAAAAATTAGATTTTGTATTAATAGGAGTTGAAAATTTTTATTGGATTGTTTTTAATTAACAAACCAAATATGCATTGTTTTGAAGCATATAACATATTTCGTGTCGCACTATTATTATTAAAATTTATTAATAAAAAATATCCACTACAATGTGCGGGCCACCAGACCTTTCCATGTATTCTCTTGGTCTCTAATTTTTTTATCATTTTTTTATTTTCTTCTAAAGCAAAATATTGCTAACCATGATTTTTGCTCCAAAATTACAATGGCTGAAACTTGAAAGTATATATTTTTTATTATATTAAGTCTTTATGTCTTTCCATGAATTTATACAATAATCATATGAACCGCTGCAATGCGCAGCCTCCATACATCTCGTTATTATACTATATTCTAAAAAAGAAAGCATTTTACTGTTCATAAACAGTACCGCACATAGTGGCTTTTTTTTTCTATTCTTCAAATGTATAGTCAAACCTCTCTTTTGGTCCGTAAATATTATATGTCTTACATAATGCTCCCCAACTTTCGTATGCTGTTGCCAGCTAAAAATTAGACTAATTGCTAATGGTGACATAATTGTCACATCATAAAAATTGGGGAATATCACTGGCCAAAGGAAACATTATAGGGACCCAAGATTATTTTGTCCTTTTTTTCACAAGTCCGCCTACCTTTTCAAATTTTTTTTTCTTTTCAGAAGAATGGTCAAATCTCTCCTTTCGTGCTTGGATATAACATTTTTACCATAATAGTCTCCAACTTTTATGATCTGTCATAAACCTTTTTGTTGCCACTTACTGATCAATTTTTTTGTAAATACCAAAAATCAGAGGTTTTTAAGAAGGAAGGAAAAGGGCTATTTGAATCTCTGGTCACAGGTGAGGTAGGCTTTCAGATAACTGGCATGAAATTTTAGAAAAAATAAAAATTTTGATGGCATATTTATATTTAAGATGATAAAACCTTAAATGAAAGTGTGAGACATGCTTATATTAATCATATTAAAATTAAAAGCTTTTTATTTTGCATGGTTTGACTCATAATTTTAATTATATCGGTTTGTTTGAAAGTTTTAATTAGTTGGAACAAATGCACACTTTTTATAATGTATAAGCGGTTTATGTAGATTTGATTTAGAATTTTGATTAGTTAACATAAGTGAACAATTTGTATTATACATAGGTGCATGATTCTTAAAATGTTCTATTTTATCACTAATTCATTATTGAGTAAAAATTTGGAAAACCTATGCATGTATATTGTGCAATGGTATCCTACACTAGGGGTGAGCATTCGGTTATTTCGGTTTAAACCGAACCGAAATTATCGGTTTTGTTCGGTTTCGGTTTTGAGATACTAACAAACCGAAATAACCGAATTGATGTGGAAACCGAATTGGAACCGAACCGAAATGTTTCGGTTCGGTTCGGTTCCAACCGAATTAACCGAATTAACCCTTGCTTTCACCATTTGCTTGCTGATGTGATTTTCCGCCAAGTCATTTTACATAAAAAAGAAAGACTTATAGCCAACAAAATAAGACAGCCAGAAAACCTGATCTTACTACCAAGCAGAACAAGCCTGAGTCGAAGTTCAAGAAGAAATAGCAGAAGCAAAGACACCAACCATAATCCAGAGGATGCTAGAGAGCTAACTAAGAAGTGAATCGATTAACAAGACTAGGTCTCATCCCTAACCATATAATGAATCTCATTATATATTAGAAGGCACATTTTCTTTTCTTTCCTTTCCTTGCCTGATAAATAGCAGTAAAGTGAACACAATCCAAAGACCAGATTCAGCCATTTCACCCAAGACTTGATGTCAGCACAGGCTGCACAGCAGCACTTTCTTTTATGCGGCATAAACTGCTTCAGCAGGTGCGAAATGCATTCCTTTAGAGTCGCTGGCCTATCTTCCTTCAGAGAACTTTAAGGAACTAGAGCCATGATCAAGACAAGCTTATAGACAAATATGCAACATTTATCCAAGCAGCTTTTGTTTTCCATTGAAGTGGACAATAAGAAATAAATAAACAAGCTTAAAACAAACTAATGTTACTAAGGGCATTCCCCATGCTTTCAACTTCAATCAAAACCAAGTACTTATCAAAAAAATTAAATGAAACAAAACCAAACGAGAGTACTGCTAATAGGGGCATCCGCCAGCTTTCACTTGATCAAGATTAAGCACTTACTTCTCTTAAGTTGTAAAAGCTGGTCCCTGGTATAAATGTGCTCATTTAACATAAATAAACAAAAATCTTATTAACGAAAAAATTGAGTCTTTAGTGGCAGATTTCTTGAGCCCTATGCATTCATCAAAGTAATTTGAGTTCACAACGCCTTAGTCTCGAATCAAAAAAACTCCTAATCAATAAAATGCAACCTAATTTCAGAGAACATATTAACCAAACTCACAAAAAAAAATGAAAATAAAATAAAAATAAAAAATCCAAGCTAAAATTTTACCTGAAGCCGATAAGGATTTGCTGCCGCGAGGACCGGGACAGCTGGACGGGCAAAGCAGCAGAACTGAGGCCGACACTGGCGAGCGGGGGCTAGGAGCTTCCTGGGAACTGGGGCGAGTAAGCAGCGACGGTAGCCGGTAGCGCAAGGGGCAGCGAATCGCCTTAATATTCAGTGATTGACTGATTGCCGGAGTGGGAGAGTGGAGACGAGCGAGCTGCGACTGACGGACCCAAAGTCTGAGACGCCGAGACGATCAGATGAGCGCTGCGGCTCAACTCGCAAAGGGCCAAGGGCAGATTTGCAGAAGGGCGGGTGCGGTGGTGCCTGGCGAGCGAGAATGCGAGATGCGACAATGCGACTGTGAGAACAGAAGGGGTAAAGCCGTAAAGGTAAAGGGCCAAAGGCCCAAAGAGAATGAGTAACTAGGTAGGGGTAGCTCAGCTGGGTAAGGTAAATTATGGCCCAATATCAAACAGAAAATGAAAAATGGGCTAAAGCCCAAAATATTAAATTCGGTTATTTCGGTTACCGAAATAACCGACTTATGAAACCGAAACCGAACCGAAACCGAAACTACCTTTATTCGGTTTTCACCGAAACCGAACCGAAATACCGAAATAACCGAACCGAATTTTCAAACTTTTTCGGTTTTTCGGTTTTTTCGGTTTGACCCGAATAGTTATCACCCCTATCCTACACTATGAATATTAGAAAATTTCTTTTTCTTAATGGTTTTGTTGAATTGATTAATAGAATTGCTTTAATTATTTTTCATTTCTTATCTTTAATGCTCTTTTGACACCATATAAACATATCTTTAGTTGATTACTATGTGTGTTTATAATTATTTATGCTGAGATTTTACTTAATGTTAAGGTAAGTTTTATTTTTTTACATTGTTTCATCAATGACTTATATTAATTATATTACAGCTAATGTTAACATAGAATATACCCAAGTAACACATTGGTCCTACATACCTCGCTTACTTCTAAAAGTTGTGGAGTTTTCACTGTTTATTATTGAAAATAAACAGGTTTTTTTCCATCATCTTTTTTTATCCTTTTTTCTGACGCAATTTACCATTTCTTAAGTTCGATTCCTTTTTCACAAGATGCTCACATTTTTTTACTTTTTAGGGCCCATTTTGTAATTTCCCCAATTTTTAGGTTGTTTGGTAAAATGTCAATTTAATCCCTAAGCTTCTACCCTTTTTCCATATTAGTCCTTATATTCCATCCATCTTTTATTTTGGTCCCAAAATTTAACAAATTTTTAGCTAGATTCTTTTTATTTATTCTCTTGGTCCCTAATTTTTCATTGTTTTTATGTGCTATATTCTAAAGTAAGACATTGGTTATCATAATTTCTTTATTTTTGTGTTAAGCCATTTTTTTATATTCATTAAATCAATTGTTAAGTCTTTAATACCAAAGGTTTTTTCATTTTCTATCTTGGTTCAAACTTTTTCTTCTTTGTCTCTATTAATGAGTTTTTACTATTCAACAATAGTTTGTCCACTGGTGGTAGCCAAATAGCTCCGTACTCAGACCATCTAGCCTTCAACTTAGTTTGACATTTAACGTGCGCATTATGTCATGTTTTACCAATTATAGCTTGTAGCCCTTTATGTTTCAAGAGGCAGGCAGATTGCCCCTAGTTTTATTTAGTAGTTGTTTATCTCTTAATATATACTTGTAAATGCTTCTGACTAAAAAAAATTAGTTAATTTATATATCATGTGAAATCTTATCCTTTAAGAAGCCTGTAAACCACTTATAAAATATTCAAGACCTAAATATATTTTATGATAGCCAAAGTGGAAAATGGTATCAATCTAACCAGGATAGCCAGCCTTGAAGCTTGAGGTTGGAGAATAAGGGATCCTATACTCAAAGAACATGTTAGAGGCCCGAGGTGTATTCCTGTGGGAAACTCTCCAATGATCAAATTAGTTCTCAAAAGTGAAAAACTGTAGTAATGAGAATTCCAATAATATTTCGTACCTTGGGATTTATGAATGGAGTCCCTTTATATAGTAGTAGAGGAGATAACCACAGTGCTCTTAGATAAGAATGACCCTATGATAAGAGGAATCAGGTATCATTTTTATTAGGTTTCCTCTTTATCTATCCCATTTTAGGGCTTCTTTAATCTTTTGGGATGGGCTTTTTTAATCATTCTATATTGGACTCTTATTATGTGTTTATTTTGGGCCCATATGGTATCAATAGCCCCCTTTGTATAAGATGTGGGTTTAGGACCCGCATTTTCTATGAGGGATCGATGTCTGCCATCGTATCCATCTGGTGTTTTCCATTCTCTTTACATCATCATTTTGGTGAAGAGTAATGCTCATCCTTTAATATGATGCCTTGAAAAGGACCTCTTTTCACAAAATGATGCCCTTCAAACAACTCATTGAAAACACTTTCTAATAGTGTTATAAACATGTGGTAGGTCTAATGGTTGTTTAGGAGTTAAAATGATGCATGTTTAATACTTCACTAAGGAAGTGACTAAGTGTGGTTCTTTTGATGGCTATTTGGTGCCATGTGGCCCATACCCATCTACTTTGATATTCTGTCATAATTTTGGTGGTTTCCAAAATGTACTTCCTCTATTCTTTGTTCCTCTCAAGTTTTTCTACCAGTTGCTCACTATATCCTTTGGGTTTGTAATTTTTTATTCTCTTCATCTTCTGTTCGATAGTCTTTTAATCAGGTAATGAAGTTTTCTTTTTCTAATATTATTAGTCTCATGGGTTTTACCTTTCCGAACCTAGTTCTTCGCTTGCTATTCTGGGTTGGATTTTCAGTTTGGTTTCTTAATTTCTTGCATCCTATGGTGTGGCAACCCTTACCTCTTTTTCCATGGTTTTTCTAGATGGCCTCACACAAATCATCTTTGGGAAGGGCTATTGCTAGTGTTGCTCCTCCTACCATAGGTGATGTGGGGATTTCAAAAAAGCCTCTATTTCCTAATTTTAAGGAGATGAGGACCTTAAAGATGTCATTGACTCTTAAGACACTAGCAGCAAACCTAAAGTTGTTTCATTGGCCTAATGGAGTCATGATGGCTTTAAAGAAGTCCTAAGTGATAAAGGATGACTATTGACTAGATGCCAATGTTAAGACTAACAACCTCACCATTTTTGTGTCCCAACTTTAGGCTAGGTTTTGCTTTTCTTTATACCCCCTAGTAGAGCAATTCTACAAATTTTACAAGATCTTGCATTTTCAACTAGCCCCTAGTTCTTTTACCTACATTAATGCCTTCATCATAGTTTGTAAGATGACAATGGGGGCCCCTCTTAAAGGTCTTCTTTTGATTTTATGTTCTAGAACTTAAGAAGGATGCTAGGTTCTTCCATATTGCTCCTGTCAGTGGTAGGGGCAACAAGTCTCTTTCCTTTATGACCTCCAAACAGTCGTGGGCTGACGGGAAAAATCGGTTCTTTTTTACATTAAAGGAGCCAAAATGGGGCTTCCTAGGGCTCTTTTATTGAAGCCCCCAAAACATGCCATTGTCAAGCGGCCCCTTTTATTTTCAAGGCTTTAAAGGGCACTGGTCTTACCAAGGCCACCTCTTGTGGTTGGAGGCTATAGTCCAAAATGAAAATTATGTAGGGCTATTTCTGATCCCCTACATAAAGATTTTAGAGACCACCCTTAGATGGGTAGGATTAGTAAAACCCATTTGTTCTGCCCAAATGTGAAAACCCCCCATGACTTGTTCTAAGACAAGAAGATGTCACGAGTAGAGGCCTTTGAGAAGGCTTCGATTGCCCAATGGGGTCCTGAAGATTCTAACATCCATATTTGTTTTGCCCCTCCTACTCTTATTCTTGCTTTTCTTACCACGGTTATCATGACTTTTTTCCTTTTTGTGTAGATATGGATAGTCAAGCTCGAAAGCACATTAAGAGGTGAAAGTCACTCACGATTCAAAGGTGTTTAGTAGAAGTTCTACCACACTCTCGAGATAGATGGCTCTTTCGCTAGTTCACCTAGAGTCACCAAAGAAGGCTATCAATTGATAATAAAGAGCACTCATGCCTCGGCCCCGTTTTCCAAAGAGGTCAAATTTGGCAAAATTGGTCGCAATGGTATGCCCTTCTATCTTGATGATTTCCCTTTTCTTGATGACATCGATCTGACGTCATTCTATGATTGTTGTTGATCTTTTCATCCAGCTTCTCCCGTAAAAATGTCAATGAGGAATGAACACCCTTCTACTTTTATTGCAATGGTGTCATCTTAGGTCGCAGCTATTCTTTCTTCACCCCTTGCCTTCATTCTTAAGGGGGTGGTTCCATAAAAGGCTCCATCTAGTGGGCCACCGAGTGTTCAAACTCAAAGGTCATCTCTAATAAGGCCTATTCCACTGAACGAGGTAACCCTATACTTTCATCCTAGGAATCTAATTCCAAAGTAGAGGCAGGCCCAGAAAGACGGTCTGGTAATGAAAGGAATAGCACTAGATCAAGTCCTCAACCCTTATTGGGTAATGGGCATCGATAAGTCAATCTTGGAGGATATAATCGACATTATCCCCAAGGTCTTAGAGGCTCTAAGGACCCCCAGGGATCATTGTCATCTAGCTCACCCTCTAAGAGGGGACAGGGCGTAGCTAATGAATGCAGTGGCGCACCATCTCCTAGTATATTTAATTTCATACTTGTCATTATGCTTCACCTTTTGTTTATGCTTCTAATCTTTTTCTTTTTAGAAGACCATCATTACCTATGCCATTGGCGAGAGGTTCTCACACTCAAAAGGTGAAGATGAAGGTGCTGGTCACTCAAGTAAAAAACCTGAAGACTTCAAATACAGCCCTCAATAAGGAGCTGAGCTAAGAGTGATCAATCTGCAAAAGGGTTTCTAATATAGTAAAGGGGCTAGAAAGCGAGCTAGAAAAGTTAGAGAAGCTTATCAATGAGTAAGACTAGAGCATTCATTAAATGGTGGAAAATGAGAAGCTAGCCTTCAATAAGATCTAGCTACTCAAGGCCTAGTTAGGGGCTCTTGATAAAAATTGTCAAACATTAAAGTAAGCCACTAGTTGGGTTCGATGGCTCCGCAGGGTAAGGCCAGCTCAAGTGGCATGGTGCCTCCCTCCCTCCTTTTTGATTGGGTTATAGGAATAGACAAGCCTGTTAGGGATCTGTAGTGGGCATATCTGAAACATCATCAAAGGGCCAATGCTAATATCAAGGAGTATTTTTTGGCCAACAAAGTGCTGGAAAAGGGCTTAGTAAAGAGGCCTTCGAGGAGTTCTATGACGACTTCCTTTCCTACTGCTTCTGGGTAGAATAGAGGCACCTGAACCTTAATGTGCCATTTCTAACTACATATGCCAATTTAGGTCAATTCTTCAATGCATAGTCGAAGAAGAACAAGGTGGGAGTAGCATCATTTAAAGAGACCATGGTTGCCATAAATACCGATAAGGTACTATTCAAGGATGAATTCAAGGTCCCGGCACTCATAGATCCTTTTCAACAAATACCATCCTAGCTATATAGGCATGTGATACTTTCATACAAGTACCATCTTGGCTAAGGTGTGCTACTTCCACAAGTTTGAAAGCAACAGTCTTCGACCCTTACTGTCATTTGGTCTCACTTATTTGATTCATGGTCTTTCTTTGATATTTTTTGTATTCATAGTAAGGAATCTATAAGGCCTTTTGTAATAGCCATACTTGTAATTTTATGAAAAGTTTAATGAAATTATTTTTGTTTAATTCTTTGTGCCATTTATTTCTTAAGTTAGTCTTTAGGCTTATTGGGTAGTGCTTAACACGACCCCTCATAGGCCTGCCCAGGAAGCCTGTGAAAACTTGTCCCACATTATTCACAATTAGCTAATTAATTATATGCGCACTAGTTAAAACCTTTATGCTTCTAGTTATTTAATCTTACTATACAGTCATGTATGAGTTTATGCTTTGACTTAATCAATAAAATAAAGAAATGGTACTTGAAATATTGCCATGGAATAATTTAATAAAAATAATATCAAAACTGTCAAAGCATTCAAAGCAATTAAGTGGAATTAACTACACATAATCAATTGTGTGCAAGCATCCAAACAAGAGTAGACTATACTTGCACCCAAGAGCGACTCTAGAGTCAAATACTCAACATGACCATTGGAGGCAAACTTGTGTATCAAAACTATACACTGAATGACTGTACTAAGATCTAAAACCAAGCTTCCACTTAGAGCAAACCTCTAGTGATAAGCTTCGTAAGCCCTCCCTTGTGCTTCACTAGCCTCTATAAGCCAAAAAAGACAACTATAGTTAGTACCATAACTTAATGAACAAGCAACCCATAAACTAGAATCATAAAGATTTAAATAAACTAAATACCTACTCGTAAGCCTAGTTCAACAACCCTCAATGGTTGCTGGCTTAACGACACCTAAAACTGCACAACAAAAAGTAAGGGTGTGAGAATCAAATATTCTCAGTAAAGGGTCTTCAACCTGCAATAAAAATCCTAAGAACTCAACATATGAAAACATATGTACCCTATGCTGTGAGCTCATACAGCTTGAGGGTCTGATATATGTACATATAACTAGGCCCCTTGAGACCTTAACTCATCCTAGTCCTCCTCATGGGGCGTCACTTCGTGGCTAGCGAGTTCTGGCCACTAACTTACTCCTAGTAAGCTAAAGCTTACTACTTGACACAATAATGTAGCCTTCCCTTAGTTGTTGTGCAGGTGAACATGGTGGATGCTCCTTACTTGCGCTGTAAGAAATTCATTAGCTGTACTAGGCCTCCACATAGTGTCTCAAGTCCTTAGACTTGACTAGGTCACCTATGTACTCTGCCTCCACCTAATTAACCTACCAAGGGTGTACTAGGCTTCCACTTGTACCTCAAGGCATGGCTTGGCTAGACAACAAGTGCACTAAGCCTTCACCCATGGTGCTCCCTTATCCACCATTACTTGGTTCACACTAGTGGAGTGGCAATGATCATGGTTGGACTCATTTATTAGGTTCTTTGGATCCCTAACTAGGTGCACTAAGGTTTCCACATCGAAGCCTCAAATCCAAAGTCTTAACTGGGCTTTCGATGGTACTAAACCTCGTACCTAACTAATGGTGCTCATTATGATCATATTTTTCTTTAAAACTTACATTCACTTTGAGTTAAAATAACTTTAAAACTAGACCATTTTAAGTGTTTTGAAAGCATGGAATTGATAGTGCTCCTTTTTAGCTTCGTGTGGAATCTGAAATCACTTCAATCAGACACCCGAGCAAAAAGTTATGAAGAAAACAAAATAGGGTGTCAATGCTGTGCCGGCGACGCGTTGCCAAAGTTGTCGACGTTCTGCCAATTTCTGAGGTATTGGCAACGCGTTGTGGGAACTTAAATTTATTGATGACGTGTCGCCAAACCTGCAAAATGCCCATAAAACT
The DNA here is from genome assembly GCA_005392925.1 of Aquilaria sinensis. Classification (NCBI taxonomy): domain Eukaryota; kingdom Viridiplantae; phylum Streptophyta; class Magnoliopsida; order Malvales; family Thymelaeaceae; genus Aquilaria; species Aquilaria sinensis. The sequence continues at coordinate 103,918 of SMDT01003225.1, read as the reverse complement.
TCCCATTTTGTTGCTATGAACTTTGAACACTTTTCAAACATATCAAACATGCATGGATAGCCTTCAAACTTCACATACGTGTAGGACACGTTGTAAAGATCACAGTGCACCATTTAAACCAATCCTATGGTGTCCATAAACACCACACAAATCTTCAAAAAATCCTTAGTCCAACATGTTCATTACCATCCACCAACTAATGCCATCCATCAAAGTACTTGAATTTAACAAGCAACCAAGCTAGGAATGACATCAATTATGCTTGAATCATAAATCCCTTACCTCAATTACATACGAACTAGCAAGTCATGAAGCACCTCAAGCAACAAAGCTTCGACTATGGAGTACCTATGGTTCTAAGAAAATTCCAACATATAAGGCACGAATTCAGGCTCATTCTAACTAGAACCAAGCTCATGGAAGCTCAAGAAACCAAGAACAACTCAAGTAAACCATTTGGGCAAAATGTACCTAAGCTCCATAAACCTCAAAATGTCATCTAAAGTTCACCACACAGAATCCATGCATAAAGAAGCCTTTTCATGCATATAAACCTCATGGGGCACCAAAAACCACCAAGAATTGATGAAAAAATTGAATTTTCACCATGGAATTGAAGATGAGAAGGAGAGCTACGAATTTCGGAGCTTGAAGATGATGAATAGTAGGGGTGAGCATGGGTCGGGTTGGTTCGGTTTTATGGTGGAACCGAACCAACCCGAAATGGTCTCGGTTCCAAAATTTTTCTACCCAACCCGAGAACCGAGAACCGAATAGAACCAGAACCATGGTTCTGGGTTTCTCGGTTTTGGTTCTCGGGTTTTTCGGTTTATACCATATAGCTATAACAACACCAAAATTCAATAAATTTACATCCATAATCAGTTTTATGACATATTCAACATAATATACAATTAAATTAATATTTAAATATATGTACTTAGATACATTCAAAACAGTTTAAAATGTTGTTCTTACAAAAATGGTTCAAAAGAGTTGCTTGGCAAAATGACCTAGGGGTGGTGGATCTATGAAGTAAAGTGATTTAAGTAAATATGGAGAAATTTTGTAAATGATCCAACAACTTCCATACTGTTTCAATTTGGAATATCAGTTTAAGAGTTTAATATAAAAACACAAAATGACCATCATAATACTTCAAAGAAATATGTGTGTGTGTAGATGTATTAGTAATACTATAATTTTTATTATATAATTATATATATATCTCGGGTTCGGTTCCATCTCGGGTTGGTTCCATATGGAACCAGAACCAACCCAAAAACCATCGGTTCTCCTATATGTGGAACCAACCCGCGAACCATGATCAATTTTTACCCAACCCAACCCAACCCAACACAATGGGGGTGGTCCGGGTTGGGTTTCGGTTTTACCCAACCCATGCTCACCCCAAATGAATAATACCTGAAAATTGTCCCAAAATGGCTTAAATAACCATCTTCACACTTAAGTCCTTCAACTTGTTTAGTTTTGCCAGAAATACCCCTATGCTTAAACAGTGCCATAAGACTTGGCAATTTAGCCCAACTCTTTGGTTTCTTGTCACTTAGGTCCAAAAGATCAACTTATAAGCTTAAATACCAAACTTATCACCTTGAGGTAAAAATGACCATTTTGCCCCTAGTAACACTTAGGTGCCAAATTAAACTAGGAACCATCTATCCTTTAGATAACTTACTTGATCTTGCTAATTCACCTTTAATCAAGGCATTTAAACTAGGGATTTATGAACTTACTAATGCCCGTTGGCATCATCACTGTATGACATGGTTGACCTAGAAGGGACTTCTGGTGAGGAGGACGTTTGTAGGAGAGACTTCCGGAGAAAGATGGCCTGAAACACTCAAAGAACAAGCGTTAGGAGGTCTCCGGAGCATCTTTCTAGAGAAGGAGCCTCCGAAGCCCAAGTCAGTATCTGGCGAGATGAAGAGTGATAAGTAGAGAATAGAGAATATGTTTCTCTTGAGAGTCCAGTCTTCACTTCTCCTTTTTACTAAGGTCATTTCCCTAGTATTTAGAAGAGGGTGTAAGGAGAGGTCCGTTTGACATAGCCCGCTCAGATCATGACACTTGTTCGGTCGGATGTAGTCCGTACCTTCGGGAATGGGGACTTCTAGCTGGCCATAGGCCGTCTTGGCCAGAAGTCAGGGCCGCAGTAGGTCTGCGTGTCAGGGCGTGTACGAGAGCGGCATGTTTGGACGTGTACGAGGGTGGCGTGTCAGGACGTGTGTGAGGGCGGCATGTCAAAGGTTCCTTAGTCATTTTTGTCGTATCCTCGAGGTCCCTTTGGTGAAAAAGACCTTTTCGGGATAGGAAGGCTTCTTGTCGAGGTTGCTCCAGCTATTCGCGAATCGCCTCGGCATGGATGATCCCTTTCAAGAGTGTTTTCTCCTGCCAAAGATGGTGAGTCTATCTCTTTCAAAGCTGGTAAGGTCATTTTACCGAGGGTGGTAGTGCACCATACTCTCGAGGTCAGTATTGCCATTCCCCGAGGGTGATGATAGATCATCGAGGTCGGGGGGTCAGGTCGCCGGACCTTGTTTTCCCGAGGTTGGTGCTTCGCATTCTTTGAGGGTGATGCTTGCCTTTACTGAGGGTGGGGCTTCGTCAGAGCTTGGGGATCCGAATGGCAGTAGCCCTTTGGCTATCACTTACCTTACCCACCGAGCGTTCCGCTAGGAGGGCTATAATAGTGCTTGTTCCTTCTTAGGCTTCGTATGGGCTCTTTAGTATAGGCTTTGTGAGCCTTCATTAAGTTGAATGCCTTTTGGGGTTATTGCCTTATTCTTGGGGTTTTAATCCTAATGGTCATCATTGACCTTTGCTTGTTTTATCTAAGGCTCTTCCGAGCCCCTTTGTTGGTCCCATTTAAGGCTTATATCTTATTGGTCTATTAGGACCTCATTTCTTTGACAATTCTTCAAATATCATTTGTCATAGGGTAGATCACAAAAATATAAATTATAGACCATAATGATAATTAAGAATACCTTCATTTTATTGTTAATTGTTTAAACAAAGTAAGGATGTAGATCATTAGAATGATAAGTTTTAGTTGTGTCATCCTTCCACTAGCATCCATCAGTTTGTAGACTCATTTTTTGACTTTATTCTTCACCAGGTAAGGTCCATCCCAATTAGTTCTCAATGTTCCATGTCCTAGATTTCTCCCTGTTAGTTTTGCCTTAACAGGGAGCATTCCCTCTTCTTGGATTTTCTTTTGTTTAACTCTTCCATTATGGGCCAAAGCCATTCATTGTTTAAAAGCTCTCATACGGATTCAGGCATCCTCTCCAAGTTTTTTTAAAAGATCGAATTTGGCTTCTAGTCCTCAATTGCTACCCCCACCATTAAACATTTTTACTCATAGGGTAGGGTGTGTAATCCCAACAGGTATAAGTGTCTCAGTCCTGTAGACCATGGCAAAAGAATTCTCTTATATCAGCCTTCGGGAGGTCATTCAATAATCCCACAGGACATAGGGTAACTTTTCTGCCCAAATTTTTTTTAGCTTCATTTAGCCATTTTTTTAGTCCCTCCTTTGTGGTATGATTAGTGACCTCGACTTTTCCATTTGATTGTTGATTGCCCAAGGGCTGTTACCCATAGGACCTTCAGGGGAAAAAGCTTTAACACCACCTTTGGATGACAACCCAGCCAATCTCAGAAAAGGGCCTAACATAACCTTTAGATGGTAACCCATCCAACCTCGGAAAGTCTACCTACCACTATCAGCAGCAGGGATGTCTCCCGAACATAATTTCACCTTCAATAGGCCTTCGAAGAAGACAACAAAGACCTAGCCCCTAGGGTCACTAATAGGAACCTTCCACACACCCTTGGCTAGACATCCGAGGATAACCACTTGATGACAGCTGGGTACACCTTTCCCTAAGGTATGGACTAAATGTCCTTCAAATCCGACCAACCACATGTCTGAATCTTCTCAACTTGGGCAAAATGGCTTTCTCCTCAGACCCCCTATATATATATATCTAAGAGGTTCCCAGGTAATAAATAAGAGAGCCTCTTGTTACTTACTACTCTAAAAATTTTTCTGTCACACACTAATTTGGGCATCAGAGGTCCTTTCCCTAGAAAACACCACAGGGAACCCCTTAACCCCTTTTTTTTAATGTTGTAGGTACCATTCAAGTGAAGTACCATAGAGGCCACCATGTCATATATAAAGGATGTCTTGGAGCATCACTTGGTGCCGTCTGTGGGAACCTATTCCCAAGTTATTATTGTGGAAAGTCAACATTCTCAGGACAAACGAGTTCCTAAATCGTAGTCTGTGCCAAATCCTCAAGCAATGATAGATCAGCTACCCCCGAAGCCTTCTTTGCCTGAGGATGAGCATTCTTTGATAGTCATAATGAGCTTCCTATGTGACTTTTAGCGCTCTATTGTGGCCGAAATGACACAACCAGAAGAAGACATTGTTCCTTCTTGCCACACCATTCCCAGCAATGGGGAAAAGATAATACTACCATGTTAATGGAAAAGATCTTGGAAAGGTTGGACAAGGTTGAGAAATAAGTCTATCGAAAGCCTATTTGGCCGAGGTTGTCTAAGACCTGTATTGGTGATGAGTCTCTATTTGTTCAAGCAGTACTGGAAGCTCATATGCCTAGTGACTTCTGGGTACCTCGACTTTAAAGCTACGATTGGTGAAGTGACCCCAGGCTTATCTAACTAAATGCAAAAGGAGCATAGTACTGTATGGGGCTGATGACGCCACCCTTTGCAAAATGTTTTGAAGTAACCCTGTTAGGACTAGCTGCTACGTGGTATAACTCTTTGGTACCTGGAATGATTGTGAGGTTCCAAGAGCTATCCATGGCATTTACATAGCAGTTAATTGGGAGTATGCCAACGGTGAAGATGCTGGTCCAGATGTTTGACATAACCTAAAAGAACGGGTAGACCATTCGCGACTACATTAAAAGATTCAATCGTGAAGCCCTCAGTGTCCCTGACTTTTGCCTAGAGATAAGAATTTTGGCAATAATCTGAAGGCCAAAAAAGGGCTCTAAACTTTTCCATAAGTTTTTGAAGGATCCCCTAGAAACATTAGGGGAGTTCTATAAAAGGGCCGAACAACACATGGTGGTCGTAAAGCTGAGAATAAAAGGGCCGAAGATAGACTATCAATGTACTGAAGGTCAAAACCCCAACCTCAGTTTTAAGGAGAATAAGGAGGAAGACCTTAGAAACCCTGATGCAAAAGGCCATTGATGTTCACCCCCTTGAACACCACGAGGACTAACATTCTGATGGCCTTAAAGAGGCAAGGGGTCTCGATTCAATGCTCGAAAGCCATGACCTCGGACAACAAGAAAAATATGAAGAAGGACTGTCAATTTCATCGAGACCACATGCACAACACTGAATATTACTTCCAATTGAGGAAATACATCGAGTCACTAATTAAGCAAGGGCAACTTCAGTGCTACTTGTGAATACCCTCTCCTAAGTGCTAGGAAAAAAGGTATGAAGAGAGAAAAGGTGAAAATGAAAAGTACAACTTTGATAGACGTCGCCTAAACCGCAGTCCAAGGAAACACCCCATCATTCGGCTAGCGTCATCCAGACAATCACTACTAGGATGCCTTCGGTTAAGAGAAAAAAGAAGGTGAGAGGGATAACAATGATGGAATTCGACAACCCCACCAATAATCTTACCCAAAATGACAACTTGGTGGTAAAATTTCCACATGATGACCTTTCCTAATTACGGCTCGAATTGAAAACTGGGATATCAAGAAAGTACTCTGTGATGATGGTTTGAATGCCAATGTCCTGTTTGCTCATTTGCTACCAAATTTGGGTATTCCCCAAAAGTGATCTCAAACCTTTGACTTCACCAACATTTGGAGTTGGCCCTACTGAGCTTCCCATCTTGGGATGGATTGACCTACCATTAATGCCAAAAAGCACCTCGATTGTCTCAAGAGAAGAGCTCTTCACCTCCACAATGACAAGATTCATTGTCATAAAAGGTCACATCATCTTACAATGCCATCCTCAGCAGACAAATCCAAGGAAACCTGTACTTTTGAATGTATGTTACGTACTTAACGATCACCTTTGAAACAAAAGAGGGAGATGTAGAAATATTCATCGACCAGGCCAAAGTAAAGAAAGTGTTCGTCAAAGCAAGGCAAAATCTTGCCAAAGTCCATATACAGAGCTTAGGAAAGGATGGCATGCTTGCCGAAAATAGGCCAAATGGGGAAAAGTGTGATAGTGAGAAGATAGAAACTAAGAATCTGGAATTATTTCTTGGGCGAAGTGCCTGAACGGGGAAACACCTAGCCAAAAAGGAAAAAACAAGCTTGTATATCTGTTATTAATGAACAAAGACTTATTTACTTACTCCTTAAAGGATATGCTTGGGATAAATCTGGAATAATCTAGCATAGCCTAAAAATAAGCTTTGAAGCCAAGCCCATTCGGTAGAAAAAACGTTGTATATCATCACACAAGATTTACTATGTTAAAAATGAAATTGAACGACTTTTAGAAGCTGGCATAATAAGGGAAGTTAAATATCCTGACTGGCTTAGCAACATTGTCATTGCCATGAAGGAAGGAAGTGACAAACTCCAAATGTGTATCGACTTCAGGAATATTGATGATGCTTGTCCTAAAGACTCATACGTCCAACCTTCAATTGATTGGTTGGTAGAATCCACAGCCAAGTACGAATTATTGAGCTTCCTCGATGCGTTTAGTAGGTATCATCAAATTCGGCTGAACCTCAAAGATGAGAAAAAAAACAACCTTCATAACCGATGCGGGAATGTGTTGTTACATGAGAATACCATTTGGCCTCAAGAATGCAAGAGCCACATATCAAAGGCTGATGAACAAGGTATTCGACTCCCAGATCATGAGGAATATAGAAGTATATGTCAATGACATGATGGTTAAAAAAAACTATCAAGAAATTATATCACAGACTTGCAGGAAACCTTCCAGCAACTCTGGACATTTGGAATTAATCTCAACCCCAAAAAATGAGCATTTGGGGTAACAGCTAGCAAGTTCCTTGGTTTTATGGCATCCGAAAGAGGCATAGATGCCAACCCAGAAAAGATTAAGACACTGCTTGGATCTCGAACAGCCTCAACCATAAAGGACATATAGAGGCTTATGGAGCAAATAATAGTACTTAGCATATTTATATCCAGATACGGGGATCAATGTCGTCCTTTCTTCAAAGTGCTAACCAAAGCATCTAAAAGGGACATCGGGTTAAGTTTCAAAGAACACCCTTGGAACAAAAAGTTTCAGAAAGCTTAGGATGAACCAAAAAACTATTTGTCTTGCTTATCGACACTTCGATAACCTAAGAAAGGAGAACTTCTCATACTTTACCTCATTGTCAGCAAAAAAACTATAAGTTCGGTGCTTGTTAAGGAGGAAGGAGAAAAGCAATGACCAGTATACTTCATCAGTATGTCCCTACATGGGGCCGAAGTAAAATACCCAATATTACAAAAAGCAATTTATGCCTTAGTCATTATAAGTAGAAGACTTTGGTCATATTTTCAAGGACATTCCATTACAGTGCGAAGTAATCTGCCTCTTAGGGTGATATCCTTTCGGCTATCACCCATGAGACCTCCTAAGTGGGTAACTTGACACCACCCTCGGGTAGTCATAGCACCAACCTTGGAGGATTCTTTACACCACCCTTGGAAAGTTATATGGCCAACTTCGGGAAAAAGGCTCATTGCTAGCCTCGGTTTTGCGAGTTACCAACCTCAAAGAAATAGGTCTACCATTCTCGATAGAGGAAAATGACTCCTGAATATGGTCCGTTCTTTCGAAGGGGTCTTACAGAAAAATGACAAATACGATTAAGAAACCTTTGACAAAGAGGCCTCGCACACACCCTTACCATCTGGCCGGAACTACCTATGGCCAGCTGGAGATATTTGCCTCGGAAGGTACAGATCAAATCTAGTCAAACATGCATCACGATCTGAATACACTGTGCAAAACGGTCTCCTCCCTCCACCCTCCTATAAATACTTATGAGGCTCTTTGGTAAGGATAACAGGACTCTCTCCTTCATACTCTCTACTCTTAAACCACTTCTCTCCCATATACTGACTTGGGCGTTAGAGGCTCTTCTCCTAGAAACACACTCTGGGGAGCCGTTAACCCGCTTTCTTCAAGATCATGTAGATACCTTCTCACCAGAAATCTCTTTCAGGCCCAACATGTCATACAACGAGGATGCCGCTGGGCATCATTTGACACTGTCTATAGAAACCCATTCTCAAGTCGCTGTTGTTGAGACTCAGTGTTCAAAGGACAATAAACTCCTGAGGTCCTAATTCGTGCCAGAAACTCAACAAACGACTGAGCAGCCTATAGTAGAGACTTCACTGCCAGAGGACGAGCATCCTCTAATGGTTACAATGGGTTTTCTACATGACTTTCAGCACTCTATTGTAGCTGAAATGACATAACAACTCGACCAAAGGTGGTCACAAGCGTTTTCAAGAAAAGCATCCTCTCTGAACGCACGTTTGGAGAAAAGTCACAAGTCACCTCATCAAAACTCTGGAAGCGAGGGTTTTCAAGTTAAGTCCTCAACGAAGAACATATCATCCCGGGGACCTCGCACTACAGGAACTGGGTCAAAAGAGCCTAGAACTTTATGTAGGCGAAGTCTATCCCCAGACGAGAAGTCCCTATCCCTGCGCCAGAGAAGTTAGTCACCGAAAAGAAGATGTTATTCTCCATTCCCTGTGGCTGCTAGGCAACGAGGAGAGGACGGTACTACCATCTTGATGGAGAAATCCTTCAGAGGTTGGAAAAGGTGGAAAAACACTCGACAGCCTGTCTGATTGAGGCTGTCGGAGACCTTCACCGGAGAGGAGACCCCCTTCATCTGTATGATGGTAGAGGCACCAATACCTAGTGACTCCCGGGTGCCACGTTTGGAAACATATGATGAGTGCAACAATCCTCAAGCTCATTTGATGAAATATAGGAGGAGCATGGTACTACATGGTGCTGTTGATGCCACTCTCTACAAATGTTTCGAAGTCACCTTGTCGGGGCCTACAACTGTGTGGTACAACTCTTTGGCGCCCGGAACCATGATGGGTTTTCAGGAGGTGTCTGCCGCCTTCACCCAATAGTTCATCAGAAGTAAGCTAATGCGAAGATGCCCGTTCAAATGTTCGGTGTAGCCCAAAAGAATGAGGAGACCATTTGGGACTATGTGAAAAGGCTAAATCGAGAGGCCTTTAGTGTGCCGGACTTTCACCTTGAAATCCACATCCTCACTATGATTAGAGGACTTAGAAAGGACTCACAACTCTTCTGTGAGTTCTCCAAGGATCCCGCTGACACCCTCAGAGAATTCTATTGAAAGGCTGAACAGCACATGACAGCCGAAGAGCTAAGAATGGAAAGGCCGAAGTTCAACAATAATCACTTCAAGGGCCAAAGTCACCAGCTTCGGTTTTCCACCGACGGAGGAGGCAGAACTTGGAGAACAAGGGGAAAGAGACCAATACCATTTAGTCCCATGAACACCATAAGAACGAACATCTTGGTGGCTCTGGAAGGGCAAGGAACCACAATCCAACGTCCAAAGGCAATGAGCTCGGACAACAAGAAGAATATGAAGAAGTTCTGCCAATTTCATCAGGATCATGGGCACGACACTGAGGACAGCTTCCAACTAAAGAAGTATATTGAATATTTGTTCAAGCAAGGGCAACTTCGACACTACTTGCGGATGTCGTCGCCTAAAGCCTGAGAAAAAAAGGAAGAAGAGAGGAAAGGAGAAGACGAGGATTATGATTCTGACCGATGTTGGAATCAAAGTCCCAAGAAGCACCCTCCACCTCTAGCAGGGATAATCCAGACAATCACAACTAGAATACCCTCGGCTGAGAGGAAAAGGAAAGTTTGGGAAATCTCGATGATGGAATTCGACAACCCAACGAACAAGCTTATTTAGAAAGATGGGTTCACAGTAAAGTTTCCACACGATGACCCTCTCCTGATCATGGCAAGGATAGGAAGTTGGGATATCAAGATGGTGCTCATTGATGATGGGTCGAATGCCGACGTTTTGTTCTCCCATCTGTTGCCGAACTTGGGCATCTCCAAGGGTGATCTTAAAACCGTTACGTCTCCTACTTTCAGCATTGGTCCCTTGGAATTTATAATACTCATGTGGATTGATTTACCCCTGATGCAAAATGGTAGCTTGGTCCAAACCAAGGAAGAACTTTTTGGTTCCACTATGACAAGGTTCATTGTCATAGATGTGCCTTCTTCAGATAATGCCATCCTCGGAAGGCAAACATAGGGAAATCTTCATATTCACCCAAATGTGAAATACCTGATAGTCACATTCGGCATAAAGGATGGTGAGCAAAAATACTCATTGATCAAGCCATAGTAAGAAAAGTTTTAGTGAAAGCATGGTAGAGCCCAATGAAAGTTCACACATAGACTTCGGGAGAGAAAAGCATGGTTGGGGAAGATGCGATAGAAGGAGAAAAAGTGATCTTGAAAAAATAGAAATAGAGAGTGTAAAACTTGTCCCTGGTTGAAGTACCCAAGTGGGGAAAAAACTGGCCGAAGGTGACAAGGAAAAGCTTGTGTCTCTTCTATTAATGAACAAAGATCTATTTACTTACTCTCCAAAGGACATGCCCGGGGTAGACCCTGGTATAATTCAGCACTGCGTTAAAGTATGCCCAGAGGTGAAGCCTATTCAATAGAAAAAATGTAGCCTCTCGGTGTGTAAGAATAATTTCATTAAAACCGAGGCCCAATGGTTAATGGAGGCGAGCATAATAAGGGAGGTCAAGTACCTCGAATAACTCAACAATGTTGTTGTTGCCACAAAGGAAGGGAGTGATAAACTCTGAATGTACATCGACTTCCGAAACATAAACGATGCCTGTCCAAAGGACTCGTATCTTCTACCACCAATAAATTAATTGGTAGACTCCATTGCCAAATATGATCTATTTAGTTTCCTTGACGCTTTTAGTGGTTATCACCAAATTTGGATGAATCCCAAAGATGAGGAAAAAACTGCCTTCATTACCGAAGTCGGGACCTACTGTTATGTTAGAATGCTCTTCGGCCTTAAAAATGCAGGAGCCACATGCCAAAGGTTGATGAACAGGGTATTCAGCTCCCAAATTGGGAGAAATATAGAAGTTTACGTTGATGATATGATAGTTAAGAGAAAACAACCTAGTAGTCATATCATAAACTTGAGGGAAACATTCCACCAACTTTAGGAATTTGGAATCCGTCTTAACCCAGAAAATTGTGTGTTTGGGGTGACTGCTAGCAAATTCCTCGGGTTTATGATATCTGAAAGGGGTATTGATGCCAGCCCAGAAAAAGTTAAGGCCTTTCTAGGATTCCGAACTCCCACGATGACCAAGGATGTGCAAAGGCTTATGGGAAGAATCACAGCCCTTAGCAGATTCATCTCCAAATATGGCAACCAGTGCTGACCATTTTTTAAGTGCTCACCAAAGCTGCAAAAAATGAAGGCAAGTTTGGTCTCGAGGAACACCCTTAGAGTGAAGATTGCTAGAAAACTTGGGATGAACTCAAGAGCTACTTAACCTGTCTGCCAACACTTTGGCAACCGCTGGAAGGAGAACCTTTGATCCTCTACCTAGCTGTCACTGAAAAGGTATTGAGTTCAGTACTAGTGAGGGAAGAGGGAGGAAAATAATGGCTAGTGTACTATGTAATCAAGTTCTTGCACAATGCTGAAGTTAGGTATCCACTACTACAAAAAGCCATCTATGCCTTAGTATTGGTAAGAAGGAGACTTCAACCATACTTCCAAGGACATCCCATCACAGTTCGAAGTAACCTACCTCTTTGAGATGTCATGAGGAAGGTAGACTACTCTGGAAGATTATCAAAGTGGTGCATCGAGCTCGGTGAATATGATATCACTTATGAGACAAGAAGGGCAATAAAGGCGCCTCTAGTTCTGAACACCAAGGAGCCGGAGTAATTCTACAGGGACCCGAAGGTATAGAAGCTTTGAAGTGCATCATATTCGGTTCAGTGTCACCAATAACGTTGTCAAATACAAAGCCCTCATAGCAGGCTTACGATTGGCAAAAAGAGTTGGTGTAAGAAATCTGAAGGCCCACAATGATTCTCAATTGGTGGTCCAGTAGATGATAGGGGACTACGGGACAAAATATTCAAATTTGGCAAAGTACCATAGTCTCATAAAAAGGCTTATCCAAGAGTTTGACAGGGTATAGATAGAAAACGTACCCCGGCGAGATAATATGGGAGTAGATGTTTTGGCTAAATCAAAATAGTCCGCCGAAGTACTGGATAGCCCCAGTATATCAATAATGGCCATCGCAACCTTAGAAAAAGGTTGGAAGGATCCTATCAAATGGTATTTCGCGACCTCAAAATTACTTGAAGATTTTATGGAAGCTGCGAAGGTACGAAAGCGCTCTGGTAGATATTTCCTAATCAAGGAAGAACTGTACTGACAAAGGTATGCGAAGCAATTGCAAAGGTGCATCAGTGAAAAGGATATTAAGACAGTCCTTAAAGAAGTCCATGAAGGGGCATGTGAGTTTCACATCGGGACTGACGCCCTTGCTGGGGTGCTACTTCGGCAAGGATATTTGTAGCTTACTTTGAGGAAAGACGTAAGACAATTCATCAAAAAATGCGATAGGTGCCAAAGACATGCAACCATCCAAAGAAAACCCTCGAAAGCCATAACTTTGACAAACTACCCTTGGCCCTTCGCTGTTTGGGGTATTGACCTCATTGGTCCTTTCCCGACGGCTCCAGTAGGAGTGAAGTTCTACAAGGTTGTAGTGGATTACTTCACTAAGTGGATTGAAGTAGAGCCCCTGGCAGCAGTTTTGACAAAAGATGTCTAGAAGTTTGTTTGGAAAAACATAATATGCAGATTTGGTGTGCCGAGGGTGATAGTAGCAGATAATGGTTCCTAGTTCACTGATAAAGGATTTCAGGAATTCAAAACCAACCTTGGCATAAAGTTGCACTTCGCCCTAGTTGCCCACCCTCAGAGCAATGGACAAATTGAAATGTCTAATAGGGCAATAAAAAATGGTATGAAAAAAAGGTTGAAAGAGGCAAAGGGAAAATGGCTGGGGGAACTCTTGAGTGTGCTATGAAGTTACAGAACCACCCTTAGAAGAGCTACTGGAGAAACACTTTTCTCACTTGTCTTTGGCACCGAGGCTATTATCCCTGTTGAAGTCATACAACCATATATCAGAATATAGGTGTTTGTTGAATAAGGGAACAACCTTGGTCTAAGAGCTAACTTAGACATGATTGAGGAACATAGAGAGATGGCCAAACTTAGAAGAAAAGCCTTTCAGCAAAGGGTAGCCATTGCAACAAACTTGCGTGTCAAACCTAAAGGGATTAAAAAAGGAGACCTTGTTTTCCGAAAGGCTGAATTGGAACCCCGAAGACCATCCCATGGAGTACTTTGGGCAAGTTAGGAAAGACCTTATTTGATCCTTGAGGAAGTTCAGCTAGGGGTATATAAGCTAAAAAACGCCGAAAAAGAAGAGTTTAAGAACATATGGCATGCAGACTTTTTGAAAAAATTCTATACTTAGAATTTTCCAAGGGAGTTTGGCCGAATACGTTGAATGACCAAATACGGTGAATGACTGAATATGGTTAATGACCGAATGTGGTTGATTCTAAAAATACATGAGTGATATCGAACTAGTACTGCCGAAGAAGGATGACTGAATGTGGTTACTCCTGAAAGTACCTAAGTGTTTTGGTACAAAGCAGATTCCAAATATGGCTAACCAAACATGGTTGATTTCGAATATGGTTAACCAAGTATAGTTGTTTCCAAATTTAGTTAACCGAATGTCGTTAATTCTATTCTTAAACATTTAGAAAAATATTCAAAACCCATGGTAATATTTTCATCAAGGCAAGTACATGATCGAACATGGTTGGTCATTACTGAACTGAAGTTTCTAAGTCACTCAAAGGTGGTGAATCAATATCAATGATGCGTCGAAGTCAAACAATGCACGCCGAAGATAGTGCTAATTGTGGACTTAGCCAAAATTTTGAAAAATGAAGGCAATTCCATTAAAGGTGTAAAGTACAAATACAAAAGTACAAAAAAAAAAAACAACAACAAAAGGGAGTCCTAAGGGTCATTTTCCCTATCTAAGGGCTCTTCGGCATTGACATCCTCAGCATCATCTTCAACGTCATCTTCATCATCCTCAACCGAAAAGGGAAACTCTAGGAGATTCAAGAACTCCATCTTTGACCATGGCGAGAAGGGTCCCTTGGGAATATCAAGTGCTTGGAGGCAGGAGACATCGAGGTCGGGGTACTAAAGAAGCATCTAATGGTGAGCGGGGTAGAAGCCATCTTGGTATGATGACTTCACCGCCTCTTTTGCCTTAGCCTTCTCGGCCTTTAGATGCTCCACTTCCTTCTTAAGCGCCTCATTCTCCTTTTCAGCCTTCTTCCTCTTCTTCTTCTGCTTCTTCAATGCCTTAATTTCGGCAACGAATTTAGAGTTGATCTCCAAGGACTTGGTGAGGTCGATGATTACATTTTCTTTTTCCTGCCGAATGACCTCCTGCTCCGAATTTAGTTTGACCATCTTCACGCCGAGGTCAGAAATTTTCAAGGAGCACTCACCAAGAAGTCGTCTTTAACTCTCCAGAACTTCCTGGTGAAGCTTGGTCAGGTTTTCTTTCGCAATCTTGTTAAGCTCGCCGTATTTAACACACGAGCTAGCAAACACCTTCGACTAACTTCGGATGGCAGACTATTTGGCTGCCCAAGCCAAAAATGGCCACTATATGCTAGTAGCTACAAGTAGAAAATACCTGACGTGAGCCACAACAAGGTTGAAAACTTTGCGAAATCAAAATTTTTATTAAGTACTAGGGATTACTTGGGCAGCATGCTCGGACATCTAAACTACAAGGATCTCTTCATTGGGGCAGTCCTCAATCAGAGTTTGAAAGGTGGCATTGGTCATGATTCCCCTCACCATCTGAGGGACCATCTTCTGACAGTCTTCGGAAAACAAGTCCATATTGTTGATGAAGGTCTAGAAGGGCTTCTTCAAGATCTTGTCTTTCTGGATCTTGAAGTCCCGAATGGCCCTCCACCAAAGGTGGTCTGTCATCCACACTACTTGGGCCCTATCCTCTACAAACTCATGCCGAAGTTCTGTTATTACATTATCTTTTAGCCATTCATCTACAAGGTCTAAAACACCAAAAAATCCAAAGTTCATAAATGAAAGGCTAAGAGACAAACATGGTATGAGTTCGGTGTCAGAATCACTAACGTCTCGTACTTCAGCAGGGATCTCCTTCCCTTTGCGCTTCCACTTCTCCTAGGCCTCCTCGGCCAAAATCTCCCTCGAGGAAGTCTTTAACGTTTCAGTAGGGGTATGGGGACTTAGAGGGGTTAAGAAGATGACCGCCTCTGAAGGTGGGTCATCACCCATAGATGTTTGGTCTAGTGTCTCGGCTTGGTCTTTGGGGGGAGGGAGAAGGGAGTCCTCCCTAGTTTTCTTCAACTTCGGGGCCGAAGATGGTCCAGCTGGCACCTTTTTCTTTCCCTGTTCCCCTTTCACAACTTGGCCGAGAAACGGGCTCTTGTAAAAAGCTGCAGCCTTGTCGCCCATCTCTGGAAAAGAGAAGATGACACGGCCGTCTTTAGCCTCTGCTCAGGAGACCTGTGAGAGCTGGTCTCACGGTGGATTGCAATTGGCTAGCTGTATATGCGTGCGAATTAAAATTCCGTGATGCTAGTTGATTAACTTAGAATATGCAAGATGCATACTCTTCAAGCTTTGACTTAGATTAACAAAAACCATAAAACATTGATTTGGCCAAGAGATTTCTGTAGAAAATACGTTCAAATAGCCAAAGCATATAAAATCAACATTTATGTGAGTTTACTATACATAACAACTGTGTGGGAGCATTCATACATAAAGTAGACTAATGCCCTCACCCAAGAGTAACCCTAAAATCTAAGACTCCTGAAAACATAGACAATAGAGGCATCTAAAAGTACTATATATACAAGCCTCAACTGAGATCTTCTTAAACTAACTCCCACCTTGGATGCAAGTCCTAGTGGCGAGTCACAGAAGTCCTGATTCAAGTGCTACTAGGCTCTGCAGCCAAAGGAAAACTCTAATTAGTATTGTTACTTGACCAACAAGTTACCTGTGTAGGCTAGAATCATAGAGATTCTCAAGTATAATACTTGCACAAAAGCTATCTACCACAATAACCCTCAACGGTTACCTGGTCCAACAACTTCAGAATCTGTACAACATAACTAGGGAGTGAGAACTTAAACATTCTCAGTAAGGGTCTTCATTGTACCTGCAAGAAAATTACTAAAGACTCCATATATGATAACATATGTAACCTACTGTGAGCTCTTACAGCTTGAGGGTCTGATATATATGCACATATAACTAAGTCCCTTGAGACCTCTCTTTACCTAGTCCTTGAACCACAAGGCATAGCCATGTCCTCTAGCAAGCTTAGCTTACTAGCCAAACTAGTGATAAATCACCAGTTGAACCTCTCCCATTTATGTTGTACAGGGGAATTATGGTGGGACTATTGTAGACTAGGCCATAAAGACCTTGTAGACTAGGTGTACTAAAGTTTCACCTTGCAACCTCATGGCCAACGGCACGGCTAGGTTGCCAAGGGTTCTAAACCTTCCACCCAAGCTAGTGGTATTTAGTTGTGATCCTTAGTAAACTAGTTTTCTTGCTTATGGTACAAGTTACCATAAAACTTTATAAAAGTTAAGAAAACTCCTAGGTCTTGAAGGACTTTTGGAAGTCTCGGAGTACCTCTAGAATACTTAGACCCTAAGGTACCCTAAGAACCCCCTTAGGTCTTCCCTTGACCTTTCTAGCAAGACTCAGAAAATTCAGCCAACTTGCCAGTGGTGACGCGTCGCCACAGTTGGTAACATTCTGTCAACTTTTCTGGTATTGGCGACTTGTCGTGGACAATGGTACCAAACTGGCGACGCGTCGCCAATCTGCGAATCTGCAGAATTTTCACAGATTTTACTGCTATGAACCTTGGACACTTACCAAACATATCAACCATGCTTGGTTAGCCTCCAAACTTCACATACATGTAAAACATGTTGCGTAGATCACCGCCAACTATCACAAAGTCAATCTATGATGCATTATAACATCTTTCCAATCATCATAAACCTCATAGTCCATCATGATTCAACCTTGTTCACTAACTAATGCTATTGCTAGAATTACTTAAATTCTTCAAGCAAACTTATTCCAATAGCATTAATTGAACTTAAAAACACAACTCCCTTACCCCAACTTCAAGTAACAAGCAAGAATCAAGCACTCTTCCAATCCACTAAGTTTACAAAAGCACCACCTAAGTTCCAAGCAAAACATAGGCACCCAACATCAAATTCTCGCTTTCTAACCAAAACCCAAGCTCCTAACTAACCAATAAACATGAATTCAATCAAGAGCACATTGGTTACCTCGCACTAAAAATAGGGGATGGGAGAAAACATGCTTCCAAGCTCCAAAACCATGGTGTTATGCTTGAAATGAGCTTCCAATGGCCTATATACTTATGATGGCTTCTCTTTTCACCAAGAAACTTTGATTTCAAGCTCAATTGGATGGAAAAATGAGGGTGGAGAGAATGAACTCGGGTTTATGGTAGCCACCCTTCACTTTACTCTCTTATAACCCTTGCTTAACACAAAAGGCACCAAGGTATTAGACTTGATACGTGGTGGCCTGTGGCGGCTTCGTCGTGTGCCATTGTGCGGGTAAGGAGGGCTTCTGACGGAGGAGAGCACCTTGGGAGGAGATTCCCCAGTGGAGGATACCTCAAATGCTCCAGAAAACACAGGTTAGGAGGTCCCCGGAGTGTATTTCCGGGGAGGAGCCTCCAACGCCCAAGTCAGCACTTGTAGGTAACTAGATGATGTGCTCTTTTGTGTATTCCAAGAGAACTTTCTTACCTAGCTGGGATGCTTCCTGGGCGTTTATAAAGGAGGCATACAGAAGCCATTCTCTTCACGTGGTCATCCCAGATTACGACACGTGTTCGGTGGGATGCGATCTCGGCTTTTCGGGGAATGAAGGGACACTTATCTCAGTAAAAGTCGCTTGGCTAGAAGCCTAGGCATTCTGAGAGTGTCGTGTCGAGGTGTCCTTGTGATGGCGTGCTCCAATGATAGCATGTCAGAACGTACTTGGCGGGCGACTTTATGGGGAGGTGTCAGAGGCTCCTTAAATGCTCTGTTCGTACTCCCCGAAGTTACTCTAACGTTTGCAGTAGTATATTCCCCGAGGATGGTCCCTCCGAGGGATACTTCTGCTTTTAGAGAGGGTCTGATTGTTCTGCCGAGGTTGGTCCTACCGACCCCTAAGGAGGCGAATTCCCAACATTAGGCCTGGGGGGTCGTTTTATCCTTTCGACCTCGGCTGATAGTTTTCCTCTGTCGAGGTCGGTACTCCGTCAAGTCTGGGAGCTCGGCCAGTGATGGGCACCTTGGCCATCACATGCCCCCTCCTGGAGAGCCGAAGCGGGGGCTTCGGCTATGCTTTTCTCGGAAAGTTGCCTTTCTTCAGAAGGTGTCTCCTCGGAGCCAAGGTACCCTCATTTAGTTTTCTTGATGTCCTCGGGACACACATTACTTTTTTCTTTTTGCTTTTTCTGCCGCAAGTCTGTGAATCATCGCATCCTTTGGCCAGACATGTCAGTTATGGATAACCGTGCCTGGGTTTTCGCGATGTCAAAGGGGCGTGCCCTGGTTCCTTGCGCTACGTGACACGTGGACACTGTTGGATGGCAAAATAGTTACGCTGGTTACGTTAACTGCGCCCCTTCGCCTTCAAGGAGTAATAATGAAGCGGTTACATCTTCAAAGGATGACTATGACGACGTTTCGCTTATCCTTCTTCGGTCTATATAAGCACCTTCCGTCCCATTTTGCCTTACTATTTTGTTTTAGCTTTCATCTGTTCTAGAGTCTTTTCCCGTTCTTTTCCTTTTTCCGGCGGCGGTTCCTACGGTAGAGCGGTCTCCAGCGTCTTCTTGCGGCGGTGTTTCGCAGTTCAGATCTTAGCAAAATCTTTGGTGGGTGTTCCTTTTTGTGGTTTCTCTCCGTCATTGTTCCTCTATTTCTCCCAAAGTCATCTCTCTTTTTCTTTTGAAAGATGTCAAATCTGACTCCATTGATGACTGTGCGCCCTCTTTCTTGGTCGGACCGAGAAGGGAGAACAAACGAAGAAAGGTGCTACCAAGAGGCGCCTTCTGGGAGTGGGCCGTCTTCGGCGACGAAGAGGACGAAGAAGGACACCATTCTTCCACCCCCAGAGGATGCGGCGGAGACTAAACATGTCACCCCAACTTCCATCCTGCCTGAGACTCCCGATGGGGCTGAAATTTCTGCCGAGGTTCCTGCGGGGGCGCTTACTGTTGCCACCGTTCCAAGTCCTACCGCATCGGTGATCCCTTTAAGTTCCTTAGCAGGTGATTCTACTGCTAAGGAATTGGAGAAACGCCGAAGAGATAAAGGGAACACGTTCCTACTGCTGAGGAATTGGAGAAACGCCGAAGAGATAAAGGGAAACAGGTTCCTGCTGTCGTGGAAGAGATCCCAGACTCTGACGAGGACACTGCTGGGGTGCTGCCCGGTTTGCCTTTTGCTCCCTTTTTTCGATACTTTCGATTTGTATAACTGAGGAGCTTTATCTAACTTACGTCTTCATTTTTTCAGAGGATTTGGCGCCCCCAGTCTGGGTAACTGATCACGCCCGAAGACGGGCTCTTCGGGACTCTCTCATCCCGAGGGACAAAATCCCAAGGGAGCCATTCTGGTCTTTCACGGAGGACATGAATCTGTTCTCCGAAGACTGTCGGGAAATGGCCCCCCAGATGGCAAGGGGCGTGCTTACCCAAGCTTCCTCCAAGGCGGTTGCCGAGGAGTGTGCCTCCGAGGGCACCCTTGTTGCCAAGATTTCTGAGCACGCTGCCCGTGTAACTCTCCTGGTCCCTTTACTTTTCTTCCCACTTCCTTATCTCCGTATTTTGGCTTTCCTTGTAAATTTTGCTAAGTGTCCCTTCTCTTGCAGCTCTTGGGGTACAGTGAGTACCTTCGGGTGTGGACGGCAGAGCAGTCTTCGGCCCGAGTTCGGGCCGAGAATGAGCTGGCGATGGCCAAGCGCTTCTGTGCTGATTCGGCGTTGGCCAATATCGAATTAAGCCGGATAGCCAGGGAGAAGGTAGCTGCTGTTCGGGACGAGTTTTTGAGGGGCCAGGAGGACCTCATAAAAGACTTCTCACACAAGATGGCCGTCCTTGGCGCGGAGGTTGTGGGCTTAACCTCAGCCAATGAAGCCATTCAAAAGGAGAAGGAGGAAGAGACCGCTCTCTTGGCGATGGCTCTTGCTGACAATGCCAACCTTCGAGCCGAGGTCGGCATGCTGAAGGAGGACGGTGCTAACCTCCGAACCGAGGTCGACATGCTGAAGAAGGACTCAAAGAACAAGAAGAAGGTGAAAGAGCTGGAGAAGGAGGTTGCAACCCTTCAAAAGGAGGTCTCGGATCTTCAGAACGAGGCGGATGACTTAGACGTGGCTAAGGACAAAGCTGTCCAGGCAACGAAGGTTGCTTTTCAGGATGGTTTCTGCCTAGCCCGTCATCAGTTTCGCAAGAAGTATCCGGACCTTGACCTCTCCTTTTTGGCAGCCATGGATATTCCCGAGGGTCCTCGGTGGGCTTGGTCAAAGATAGAGCTCCTCAACCTGTCACCTGCCTCATTTCCGAAGACGTCGGCCAAAGACAGCGGAGCTGGAGCTTCCCATGACGCCGGGGCCCTCTAGATATCCTAGGGCTTTTTTCCTTCTTCTTTTTCTTCGTGTTTTTCTTTTCTTTGTAACCTTCTTCCTGTATCAAAATTTCGATTAATGAATTCTCATAATTTTGGCTAAGTGTTTTGAGTAATCTTTTCCAATATTTCGAGCGATCTTTTCCAACGATCCCGACCACATTCGGTCAAGGAACTTCGAAACGCTTCTCGCTTACCATTATTGTGGTTTTCCATCTTTTCCCGACCACATTCGGCCAAGGGATCTTGGAAAAACCCTTGTCGTTTTCCATCTTTTCCCGACCACATTCGGCCAAGGGATCTTGGGAAAACCCTTGTCATTTTCCATCTTTTCCCGACCACATTCGGCCAAGGGATCTTGGGAAAACCCTTGTCGTTTTCCATCTTTTCCCGACCACATTCGGCCAAGGGATCTTGGGAAAACCCTTGTCGTTTTTGGGGAAACGCTTGTCCATCTTTTTTCCCGACCACATTCGGCCAAGGGATCTTGGGAAAACCCTTGTCGTTTTCCATCTTTTCCCGACCACATTCGGTCAAGGGATCTTTGGGAAAACCCTTGTCCATTTTCCATCTCTTTTGTGGTTTTCCATCTTTTCCCGACCACATTCGGCCAAGGGATCTTGGGAAAACCCTTGTGGTTTTCCATCTTTTCCCGACCACATTCGGCCAAGGGATCTTGGGAAAACCCTTGTGGTTTTCCATCTTTTCCCGACCATTTCGGCCAAGGGATCTTGGGAAAACCCTTGTCGTTTTCCATCTTTTCCCGACCACATTCGGCCAAGGGATCTTGGGAAAACCCGACCACATTCGGCCAAGGGATCTTGGGAAAACCCTTGTGGTTTTCCATCTTTTCCCGACCACATTCGGCCAAGGGATCTTGGGAAAACCCTTGTCGGTTTTCCATCTTTTCCCGACCACATTCGGCCAAGGGATCTTGGGAAAACCCTTGTGGTTTTCCATCTTCGATAAATGAGAAAGGTATTTTCCCCCCTTCGCTCCTTTGAGAGTTTGTTTGGTAACTCTTAGGTTCGATAGGAAATTTTGGGAAAACCATTTTCCCTTTGCTTTCTCCAACCTCTTTTGTAGTCCTTTTTTATAGCTCTTTTGGCAATCTTGCCTGTCTATTGCTCGACAGTTGAGCTAGTAGGCCGAAGTGCTTTCTCATGCTGATGATGGATTCTTGAAATCCTTTGCCTATAGGCTTTGCCTGCATGGTTTTCCCTTGATCAGGAAAATATGGTTCGGAACGCCTTTGCACTTTCTGACGCTTTAGGAGGATTTTTGGGATCCTTTGGTTCCGGGGTTTTTCCTGCTAGGATCTTTCAGCCTTTCGTGCGAGGTCGTTATACCTAGCTTTGCCATACTCGGATGGCCCAATACTTCTGATAATCAAAATTTGATCGTTTCTATGGCCTCTCTACCTTCGGGCCCCCGAGGGGGTATCCCAGCGTCCTGACGTTCTGCGCTTAGGGTTCCACTGGCAAGGAGTTTCCATTCTGGATCTACCTTCGCTCTGTCTCCCTTATTGGTTCCAGCCTTCCCTCCTTTTGGGATTTCGGTGGTGTAGTCTGCCAGTACCTGGGCGTTCACTGCCCTTCTGTGCTCATGCGTGACGTAGTACTTTCCGAGTTCGATGCACCATTTTTATAGTCTTTGCCGAATGCTTATACCCTTTTTTGTGACGTCGCGCAGGGGAAGGTCACTTCGAACAGCGATAGCATGTTCAGGGAAGTAGAATCGGTTCCTTCTGCCCGCTAGTCAAGTCATAGACAACTTTTCGGGGCAATGGGTCTTGACTTTGTTACCGAGGAGATGGCGATTTTTCCTCAGGTGCCGAACTCGGGGAGGTCCGGGCCATCCTGAACCCACTTTTCCCGCAATCCATGTCCCGAAGGGGCTTGCTTCCCGAAGGGGACTCATCTCGTTGATCTTTACTTCCCACACTTTTGTGACTTGACACGGGACTTTTCCCCTCAACGAGGTAGCGCTGCGGAGGTGCTTTGGTTTGAACTTAGCTGTGGCCTTTTTCGGCTTGACTACTGCATCATTTCGACCACGACAAGGCGTGGGTATTCGCGCAGGAAGCCTATGATAGTAGTCAGAGGGCATTTACCCTCGAGCGGAGGGGGTCCGAGGGAGGGTTCGCGGAGGTCGGAAGTTGAACAGAAGACTAATCTTCCATCTCAGCTACGTTCTCGGGGGGAAGAGGAGGAGTGGTAGCCTTGACCTTCTTGAACTTAGAAGAGCCGGCAGTCGTCTTCTTCCTTTTAGCAGGAGCTTTCTTGCTCTGGGGTGAGACCCTTTTCAGCATCATGTGCAGGTCGATGTACCCGAGGACTGGAAGTTCAGATGGTCCGACGCCAAAGGTGGGGGAACTGACTGTGCTAAAATCACTTTCTGAAATGTCTAATTTACCCAGCAGATGAGAAAAAATGACGTCGGTGTTTGAGCCGTCGTCGAGGAGCAGTCTTTTGACATCCCAGTTTCCTATCCTTGCCATGACAAGGAGGGGATCATCACGAGGGAACTTTACTACAGACCCATCCCTACGGGTGAGCCTTCGCGGGGAGTTCCCGTACTCCATGACGGAGACTTCTCTCATTTTTCTTTTTCTTTCGGCCGAGGGTATCCCAGTGGTGATGGTTTGGATAACCCCTGCCGAGGGTGGCAGACTTTTTCGGGGACTCCGGTCCCGCCGTCTATCAGAGTCATACTCTTCATCGTCTGCTCTCCTCTGCTCTTCCTTTCTCCCCTTTGGAGAAGGCATCCGCAGGTATCGTCGGAGTTGACCCTGTTTGATCAGGGACTCGATGTACTTCTTCAACTGGAAACAGGCTTCAGTGTCATGGCCATGATCCCGGTGAAATTGACAGAATTTTTTCATATTCCTTTTATTCTCCGGGGCCATGGCCTTTGGCCTTGGGACTGTGGTCCCTTGCCTTTCTAGCGCCATCAGAATACTGGCTCTTGTGGTGTTCAGGGGGGTGAATGCTACGGGCCTCTTTCCTCTTTGCCTTCGAGACCGCTCTGCCTCGTTCTGCTGGCGCGGCTGATGGCTAGGCCCTTCGGTGCGAGGGTGTTCGCCTTTAGGTCCTCCCATTCTGAGTTCTTCGGCCGTCATGTGTTGTTCGGCCCTTCTGTAAAACTCCCCAAGAGTTTCTGGGGGGTCCTTGGAGAACTCGTAGAACAGCTGGGAGTCTCTCCGCAGTCCCCTGACCATTGCGAGGATATGAATTTCTGGCCGAAAGTCTGGTACGCTCAGTGCTTCTCGATTGAATCTTTCCACATAATCGCGGATGGTCTCCCCTCCTCTCTGGGCTATGTCAAACATTTGCACTGGCATTTTGGCAGTTGGCCTACTACCAATAAACTGTTGGGTGAAGGCAGTAGATAGCTCTTGAAAGCTTATCAAACTTCCCTGGGGCAAAGAGCTATACCACGCTGTTGCTGGTCCTGAGAGTGTTACCTCAAAGCATTTATAGAGTGTGGCATCGTCCGCGCCGTGTAGCACCATACTTCGCTTATATTTTGTCAGGTGTGCCTGGGGGTCGCTTCACCCATCATACGTTTCCAGGCGAGGTACCCTGAAATTACTGGGCATAGGCGCCTCTACTACCTCGCGTACGAAAGGCGACTCCTCTCCGGTGTAGGAGTCGGACAATCGGGACCAGACTGGTTTCCGGGAGATCTGTTTCTCGATCTTTTCCAGCCTTCCCTGGATCCTTTCCATAAGGGCGGCAGTGCTGGTTCCTTCCTGCCGTCGTGTGTTCGCTGATAGTGGCGAATTTCTCCTTCGCCTTGGGGAACGACTCCGGCGAGGAGGAGAGGGGGACCTCTAGTAAGGCGACGCGCTCCGTTGACAGGAGGCCCTGGTCTCTTTTGGGGCTCCCCTTCTGGCGGGGCGCACCTCAACGGGTTCACTATCTGTTGAATATGCAACAAGGGAGTCTCCACTCCCTGAACTCCGGTGAGTAGATCGCGAGCTCCTTTCCCGACGAATGGTCGGGGGTGAGGCCCTTTGAGCGGGTAGAGGTTGCGGCAACCTTTGATCAAGCTGCTGAGTGATTTCGGCAACGATAGAACGCTGGAAATCCCGTAGGAAGCTCATCGTTACCATTACAGGACGATTGTCCTCCGTCATAGAAGTTTCTGCCACAGGTAGAGTGGTCGCCTGCTGAGTCTCGGGTGTTAGGCGGGTCTTGAAACCCGTTTGTCCTTCGCGCGCCGAGTCTCCACGACGGTGATATGGGATAGAGTTCCCACAGACGGTGCTAATTGGTGGCCTGCGGCGGCTTCATCGTGTGCCATTGTGTGGGTAAGGAGGGCTTCTGATGGAGGAGAGCACCTTGGGAGGAGATTCCCCAGTGGAGGATACCTAAAATGCTCTAGAAAACACAGGTTAGGAGGTCCCCAGAGCGTATTTCTGGGGAGGAGCCTCCGACGCCCAAGTCAGGACTTGTAGGTGACTAGATGATGTGCTCTTTTGTGTATTCCAAGAGAACTTTCTTCCCTGGCTGGGATGCTTCCTGGGCATTTATAAAGGGGGCGTACAGAAGCCATTCTCCTTATGTGGTCATCCCAGATTATGACACGTGTTCGGTGGGACGCGATCCCGGCTTTTCGGGGAATGAAGGGACACTTATCTCAGTAAAAGTCACATGGCTAGAAGCCTAGGCATTCCGAGAGTGTCGTGTCGAGGTGTCCTTGTGATGGCGTGCTCCAGTGATAGCGTGTCAGAACGTACTTGGAGGGCGATTTTATGGGGAGGTGTTAGAGGCTCCTTAAATGCTCTGTTCGTACTCCCCGAAGTTACTCTAACGTTTGCAGTAGTATATTCCCCGAGGATGGTCCCTCCGATGGATACTTCTGCTTCTGGAGAGGGTCTGATTGTTCTGCCGAGGTTAGTCCTACCGCTCCCTAAGGAGGCGAATTCCCAACATCAGGCCAGGGGGTCGTTTTATCTTTTTGACCTCGGCTGATAGTTTTCCTCTGTCGAGGTCAGTACTCCGTCAAGTCTGGGAGCTCGGCCAGTGATGGGCACCTTGGCCATCAATACGCTTAAGCCCCTATCTTTTGGTAACCTTAGCTATCCCTGATTAATCCTTGTTTATTTCAACAAGTTTGGGTTAAAGTTGAAAGTTAAGTAATAAAACTTCATTTTAACCACTCGGGACCTAACTCGGCTATTCAGGATATAAAATTACCATTTTGCCCCTAAACTTCATTTAGTGCCTTAACTTTCTTAGAACTTAGTGAACTTTGCTAAACTTTTCTATTCTTGCTATGTAAAATTGAATTAAGGTTCCAAACTTAATTTAGAGTACTTTACCTTCCTCAAGCATGCTTCCTACTAGTAGGGCCATAACAGAAGATATCAGTGTAAGTATCAAAATTCTATGACTATGGTTTAAGGAACAGCTTACTTTCTACAAGGCCGAGGTAGGAGAGTTCACCCCAAAGAAGCCAAAAAAGCCACGCCTTCTTCCCATCCACCAAGGGCTTCAGCATATCTTGGTCAGTGACATGTTCGATAATAACCCTAAGCTCCTAAAAAACCTCATCGGTCATAAAGCTTCATCTAATGGGAAAGGGGTAGAGAGAATGCGAAGGTGCTTGCGCATCCCAGTCCACGATAGCTCGAATACGGCTATTGAACTCTTTAAACTGAGACTCCAGTTCAAGAGTTAACAGCTTCCTAGGATCCACTACATCAGTTGCCAGTGTAGCCGAAGCCTACTGAGTTGGGAGGTCTTTCTTCTTATCATCAATCTCCATGAAGAAGCATTTTTTCTGCCACATTTACCAGCTATCTTGGTGCCAAAAGTGAAAGTAAATTTTATGCTCCCGGATCCCCAAGGAAGCAGAAAGTAAAATCCCCCTTTTAGGGTAGAATGAAGCTTATAGTATTGGAGAAAGAAGATAAAGTGGGGGACAATTTTGAAAACTCCACAGATGTACAAGAAGGCATTAAAGTAGACATAAGAGTTTGGGCACATCTAATTGACGGCTATGCCGTGGAAATGGCAGAAGTCTGAAACCACCTTCGGTGGTGGATAGCAAAGATCCGCCTTTAATTGAGCTCTAAAGATAGTATTCTCTTTCAAACGAGGAAGGTAGCTCGATTCATTATGACCAAGCAGCCTAACTTTTGAGTAAGAAGGAAGAAAAAATTTGAGCCTTTACTTTGCCAATTTCTCTGAAGTCGCGTAGCTCAAATGAGAGTTGAGAGGAAGCCAACTCTCGGGAAAAGCTTTAACCATGGCTTGTTTGGCAGACATCTTCGATGACTAAGACACTAACCTTGAACAAATGGAGGAAATAAAAAAAATGGGAAGAAGGAGAGTAACTTCGAAAAGAAACCCACCTATTCGGCGAACAGATGAAACTTCGGGAACCATCACAAAATTTGCTAAAAATCGCTCCACTGCAGACACAACCACAAAGAAAGGACAGAGAGTGAAAGGAAGAGAGAAAGCAAGAAGGATGGAAGCAGAGGAGTGAGAAAACTCTGAAGGGAAAAGGCTTTATATAGACTGAAAGAGGCAGGCGAAGTGTCGCCATAATGACCCTTTGCAAGTGAAAGGATGTAACCGATGTAATGGACACGTTGGATAACTAATAAACTAAAGACACGTGTCGCATGAATGCGAAAACCAAGGGCTAGCCTTCTGACATTAGCAGGTCTATGTTGGTTAAACCGAAGTGATGTGACTGCTCGGCCATGAGAAAGGATGATTTTCTGGTAGAAGGTAGGGATAAAAAAATCCTAAGGAAAGATGTCCCTTTGGCTCTAAAGGTATAACTTCGCTAGAATTGAGTGTTCAGTTAAAGGATATAACCCATCTCCTTACAGATCTAAAGGTGTGACTTTGCCTAAAGAAAGAAGTTAATTCGGAGCAACTTCTTGATCAAGAGCTAGAATCTAGATAATGGAACACAAATGAGGAACCCCAAGAAATGCCAAAAATACAACTTCAGCAAAAGAAAGTGTCTTAACCCAAGAAGTTAGCGAAAGCAAGTTCTTTTAGCAAATACGGCTTTAGCTACCCAAAAAAGCAGGATTTCCATGATGTGCTCCTAAGTGATTAGTGCCGAAGATGCAACTTTGGCTTCTCCGAAGGGGGCATGTGATAAATGAAAGGCTATCACCCATGAGACCTCTTAAGTGGCTAACTTGACACCACCATCAGGTAGTCATAACACCAACCTCGAAGGATTCTCTGCACCACTCTCAGAAAGTTATATGCCCAACTTTGGGAAAAAGGCTCCTTGCCAGCATCGGATTTGCGAGCTACCAACCTCAGATAAATAGGTCTACCATCTTTGATGGAGGAAAAGGTTTCCCGAATATGGTCCATCCTTCTGAAAGACCTTCTGCAGTAGCTCTTGGGGATAAATCTCTGTCCGAATGGGTCTCATATCTCCAAAGGAGTCTTACGGAGAAATGACAAATACGGTTAAGGAACCTCTAATAAAGAGGCCTTGCGCAGGCCCTTACCCTCTGGCCAGAACTACTTATGGCCAGCTGGAGATACCTGTCTCCGAAGGTACGGACCAATTCTAGCCGAACACGGGTCATGATTTGAATACGCTGTGCAAAACAGCCTCCTCCCTCCACCCTCTTATAAATACTTAAAAGGCTCATTGGTAAGGAGAACGAGACTCTTTCCTTCATACTCTCTACTCTTAAACCACTTCTCTCCCGTATACTGACTTGGACGTCGAAGGCTCTTTCTCCAGAAACACACTTCGGGGAGCTTCTAGCTCGTTTTCTTCAAGATCTTGTAGATACCTTCTAACTAGAAGTCTCTCTCAGGCCTAGCATGTCATACAATGAGGATGCCGTCGGGCATCATCAGGATATCATGAAGAGAGTAGTTCATTCGAAGTGATTATCAAAATAGTGCATTGAGCTCGGAGAGTATGACATCATATATGAGCTGGGAAAATCAATAAAGGCCTAGGCCTTAGCAAATTTCATCGTCAAATTACAGGAAAATGAGAATGCTCTAGATGATCTCAAGGAAGAGGATCCTGAATGGGTACTCTTCATAGATGGAACATTGGGTTTAGAACACTAGGGTGCCAGTATAATACTATGAGGACCCGAAGGTTTGGAGGCATCGAAAGCCATCAAATTCGAGTTTTAAGTCACCAACAACGTTGTGGAATATGAAGCTTTTATAGTAAGCTCGCTATTGGGCAAAAGAGTTAGCATAAAAGCCTAAATGTTTGCAGTGACTCACAATTAGTGGTGCGGAAAACAGTAGGGGAATATGAGGCTAAATACCTGAAATTGGCAAAGTACCATGACCTTGTCAGAAAACTAATTTAGAAATTTGACAAAGTACAAATTGAGAATGTAACTTAGAAAGGGAATGTGCAAGCAGATGTGTTGGCCAAATTAAAACAATCCTTTGAAGTGATTGATTCCCCGAGCATAGCCATTATGATGGTATCAACCACACGAAAAGGATGGAAAGATCCAATTAGAAAATATTAGACAAACAATTCCTTGCTTGAGGACCTTGGGCAAGCGGTAAAGGTGTGAGGGCGGTCAGGGAGATACTTTTTATTGGAGAAGAATTATATAGGCAAGGGTACTCCAACCCCCTTCAAAGATGTATAGACGAAGGGGACGCGGAAGCTATGTTGAAAGAAGTCCATTAAGGAATATGTGGATCCCACATCGAGAAAGATGCCTTGGCTGAAATATTACTTAGGCAAAGATATTTTTGGCCCACTATACAAAACAATGCTTAGTAGTTCATCAAATGATGCCCTAAGTGCCAACGACATGCACCATTTTAAATGGCACCTTCCGAGGTAGTGACCTCAGCAAACTACCCCTGCCCCTTCACCGTATGGGGAATTGATCTCATTGGTCTTCTTCTTACAGTGCCAGAAGGTGTCAAATACTGCATCATTGTAGTAGATTACTTTGCTAAATAGATTGAAGTCGAACCCTTAGCATCAATCTTAGCGAAAGATATCCAAAAGTTTGTTTAGAAGAATGTCATCTACAGGTTCAGTTGCCTGAGGATGGTTACAACAAATAATGGTACCCAGTTTGTTGATAAAGGATTCCAAGAATTTGCCACCAATCTCAGGATAAAATTACACTTCACACCGGTAGCTCATCCCAAAAGTAATGGACAAGTAAAGGTGTTAAACAGAACTTTAAAGGATGGTTTAAAGAAATGACTTGTGAAGCCAAGGGAAAATGGCTTGGTGAGCTGCCAAGCATACTTTGGAGTTACTAAACAACTCCTAGAAGAGCCATAGGTGAAACCCCTTTTTCTTTTGTATTTGGAATAGAGGCCCTAATCCCTATCGAAACTATAATGCCGTCCGTAAGGGCACGAGTGCTCGATGAAGGAAGAAACGACTTTGGCTTAAGAGCATAACTAGATATGCTCGAAGAACATAGGGAGATGTCCAAACTCTAGAGACGAGCTTTCCAGAAACAAGTTACCATCACCACCAACTAGAAAGTTAGACCTAAGGGAATCAAGGTGGGAGACCTCATTCTCTGAAGGGCAGATTTGGATGTTCGAAGACCATCTCAAGGGCTATGCATGCAAATTGGGAAGGACCTTATCTAGTCACCAAAGAAGTTTGACTAGGAGTTTTCGAAATTGGAAATGTTGAAGGTGAAGAGTTGAAAAACACTTGGCATTTAGATTTTTTTGAAAAAAATACTACACTTAGAAATTTTCTAGGGAAGATTGTACAAGTGCTAAGTTGAAAATTTCAACCGAAGTTATATGAATATTAAATATCATTCAAACCTTTAGGGCAATCTCAAAACACTTAGGAAAATTTTTATTCATTAATATGTTACTTGAAATTTGCCAAGGAAGGTGAAGAAACCATTCAAATAAGTTGAACATATATGCTTATAAGTGTCATCGCTATTCACTACAGTCGAAGAAGAAAACATTTGGGACTTAAGTAAAATTACGAGCTTGAATTTGAAATAGGAAATATTTTATTAAAAGCTGAAAGGGCAAAGAGTACATGTGCATAAAGTACATAAATAAGTCATTTTACGCCCCTATACTCCTCTTCCTCATCCTTGCCTCGAGACTCTTTAAAATCAGTGTCATCTTTGGGTGCTGGAGGCTATTGAGGTAAGCTTAAAAACTCCCTTTGCAACCACTCAAAAGTAGGGCCTTCAGGAATGTCAGGTGCTCAAAGAAAGGGAAGGTCAAGGTCAGGATAGTGGGAAAGGACTTGATGACGAACTAAACAAAAATCGTCTTGAAAGGACCATTTCTTCATCTCGTCAGCTTCCCCCTTTTGCTTCTTTAAAGCCTCCACCTCTTTTTTTTTGTCTTCGTCCTCCACTTCTTCAGCTGCTCAACTTTGGCCAAGAGCTTGATCTTGTCCGTAAAAGCATGGGCTACCTCAACTATTAAAGATTCACGCTCTTTCTGAAAACCCTCAATAGCAGAGGTTTACTCCACCAACATTGCTCTGAGGTTGGATACTTTGGAGGAATAACCCTCAAGCAGTTCTTATTTACCCTTAGTGAGATCTTGGCAAAGTCCTGCCAATCTTTCCTTAGCAATCTTGCTTAATTCTCCATATTTATAGCAAGTTGTTGCTAAGGCTTCCTTGGCCTTTGCCAAGTTCTCCTTTGATTGAGTTCGGATCAAGGTTTGATTAGTAGCATATGCTCAGAAATAGCCCTTATAGGTGAGCATCTGCAAAAAAAAAAAAAAAAAAAAGGAAAAGAAAAGAAAGAGAAAAGGCACGAAGAATGAGTCAAGTGGCCTAAGTAATTGGTGAAAATTTTTCTAAGTATCGGGAGAAATAATGTACTTGTGCTGCTTGCTCGGAAATCCAAGTAACTAGGATCTCCTCATTCGGATAGGACTCCGTCAGAGTCTATAAGGTGGCATCGATCATAATCCCTCTTGCCATTTAAAGGACCATCTTCTGGCAGTCCTTCGAGAACAAATCCATGTCCTCAATAAACCTCTAAAAGGGTTCCCTCGGAAACCTTCCCCGAATGAATTTTAGCATTTCGCTGCTAATGCCTTTGCTCATGGTTGGCAATCTAGTCTAGCTTTAGCATTTCCTCTGCAAAATCTCTCCAAAGTTTTAACACCATGTTATCCCTTAACCATTCATCTATAAAGTCTAAAATATCAAAAAACCAAAAACTTATAGATGAAAGGTCAAAAGATAAACTTAGCAAAGGAACCTTGGCGTCCTTTGCTTTGAAATTACTTACTACTTGGATATCAGTAGGGATATCCTTCCCCTTTTGCTTTATTCTCTCTTTCACCTTTTTAGCCGAAAGAACAACTAGAGAAGTCCCTAGGGTCTCTACGGCCAAATTAGGACTAACCGGAGTAGAGAGGATGGTGACCTCAGTAGCAGCATTGTGAACCTCTTTCGGGACTTTGGGAGGCAGAGGTAGGGAGTCTTCCTTAGCCTTTTTCTGTGGAGGCTCCATCGAAGGCTGCCCCTTCTTCCTCTCTGGGGCCTTCTTCTTTCCTTGTTCTCCCTTCTTAGCTTGACCGAGGAAGAGGCTCTTATAAAAGTCAGCTGACTTTTCGCCCATTTCTAAAAAATGAAAAAACATTAGTGTAAGTACAAATAGATCCAATAAACTATGGGCCAAAGTTACTTACCCTTCAAAAGAGCTTCATAAGAAAGCTTCCTTCGAAGGAGCCTAACTATTAAAAACTTCTTCCCATCCACACTCGGTTTAGGCATTCTAAGGTCGGTAAGGTGTTCATTTACTACAAACTCCCAAAAGACCTCTTTAGTCATTAAATTCCACCTGATGGGGAATGGGTAAGGTGGACACGAAGATGCTTGATCATGCTAGTCGGCCACCTTTCTGATTTGGCTATCAAACTCTTTAAACCGAGACTCCAGCTCTTTGGTTAAAAGGTTCAATGAATCCATAACATTGATAGCCAAAGTTCTAAAGGCCTACTTAGTTAGTAGCTCCTTCCATTCCTCCAATACCTTCATAAAGACGTATTTCTTCTTCCAACCTTGTCAACTATCTTTGGTGGTGAAGGTGAATGTGTATTTCTTACTTTTTGTCCCTCAAGGCAACAGGAAATAAAATGACTCCTTTGGAATAGGATGATGTTTATAGTATTGGATGGAGAAGATGAAGTGGGGGACTACCATAAAAACCCCACACATACAGAGAAAAACGTTGAAGTAGGAGTAAGAGTTCGGGGGTAGTTGATTGATAGCAATGCCATAAAAATGACACAAATTAGAGACCATCTTCAGAAGGGGATATCGAAGACTGACTTTGTGACAGCCCACGAAGTTATAAGTCTAATTAGCCAGGTAATTAGTTAATTTAATAAATTAACACTTTAGATAATTTATTTACAAGCTAAGTCTTAGTATTAAATGGTCTAGTAGCTTAAAAGAGGTAAAAAATTGATTATTTAAGCTGGTAGGACCATGGACATTTTAGTCATTTCACATAGTGACATATTTTATTGCACGGTTGGATAGGGCATGAGAAAATATTGAATTTGTGGTATCATAGTTTTTTGTGATTTTCGCTACATCATCGTGAAATTTTGGATTGACTAGATTGTCCATAAGTGGTTTAAGTGTAACGTTAAGAAAATTAGGGACAAAATGAAATATAATTGAAAGACTGGGACTAGTTGTGTAATTAATATCTAGGTGCGGCGTAATACCAACTTGGTCCTTGAGTTTTAAGCATATTACGAATAAACCCAAATTTACTAGAGAGTACAAAGAGGGCACTGAGCATGTGGTTTTTTAAAGTAAGGTGGTGGTGTCTTATTTAAGTTAACTAGGCCATTTTTTCTAGCCTTAACCACCCGAAACTTCACCCCTCATCTCAGAAATACTATGGACACATCTGCTTAAGCTCTCAATAGCCAAATTCTCTAAATTAAACATAAATTAGCAAGGATTTGGGGTTGAAATCATGTATTCTTGCATAAAGAGCCAGAGTTGAGCTCAATTGTTGCAAGTAAGTAAACAAATTATTTTTTTCCTAATTTTGTTGGTTCTGTTTCAAACCTAAAGTTGCTTGAAACTGTGTTCGATATACATTTATTAAATAAACTAAACATGGGAGGTTGAGAAACAACTTAAATTATAAAGAAATAGAGTTTGGTTAGGAGGCTATGGATTGATGTTGTTCTGCGTAACTTTTCCTATGTAGTTTTCGTGTTTGTGGTTGGAGGAAGGGGTTGGAATTAATACTGCTTGATTATTGCTAAGTGTAAAAGACTAACAAGCAAGGAAAAGGAAAATATTGGGTCTAAGTTTTATTTAGGGGCCAGTTATGTGGAGACCAATGTAAAAGTTAATTTAGTCATTTAAACCATACGGGGCTTTGTTAATTATTAGCCTAAATATGGGCTATTTATGTGTTAAATGATGAATATAGGTCTTGAGCATAAGCTATTAAGAAGAGACTTAAGTTTGGCCTAAAACCGAGACAAAAAAAATCAAGTGCCTTGAGCTTGCAAACTAAGTTATCTAAGGTAAGGGTTTCTTGATTTGTATGCTTATGTATTGGATAAATTTAGCTATGATACATGTATATCAAGTGGCTGAATTATTGATGGATTTAACAAGTATGTAAATTGAGTATTGGTGGCTATTTAAGAAGCTTATGTGATTAGGTTTAGTAGGAAACCAAACTATGAAGTGCATATGAAGTGTGTAAGTACATATTTGTAAACTTCAATGTATAGGCAACATGGACCTTAGTGTGGTCTAATTTATGGAGACTATGATGGTTTGAGAACCTAAGATACCTAAGGTCACCATGATGGGCTAAGGTTTAGGTGAATCTAAGAGGGGGAGGTGTTCTTAACCACTCACAAAATATGCTAGCACTAACACATGCATTTAAATAAGTAAATAGTTCACTCCTGTACATAAAATAAGGGATATTAGCAAATACTAAGAGGCTTTCAAAGCAGTATTTGTATGGACAAGTTGGACTTGTCAATTGCAAGACAAATGAGTAAATGAAATTGTGGGAATTAGTTACTCCCATGATTATTGGCCAATAACACAAGTTCCTAACACTATGATTTGAGCTCAAGTGCATGAGGCATATATTAATATATTTACAGATAATATGTATGGTCCTATATGAATGTTTTTCTTGCAGGCTCACAACCTTTACTAGGAACCTTTGGTTTTCACATCCCTTACATATTTTGTATGTAGATACTGGTGGACTTGGGGCTAATAACCAACAAAAGAATTGGTTATTAGTATTTTGATACTAGGTGTGCAGAAGTTAATTACTATTGTGCATTGTCATTAAGTTTCTTTTTTTCAGGTTCCTAATTACTTGGAATACTAACTTCTGGCCTTTGTTGGATAGAGGCAAGGAATAGGGGTACCTGAACACTGTAGTGACCCTGTTTTGGAAGTGTAACTCAGGTGTAGCATATGTATGGCACTTTTGTGTATGATGTATTTATGTGTGTGAAACTTATGCCTCTGATAAATGCTATGGAGCTATTGGTTATGTTTCCTGGTAGCTTGTATGGATTCACAATGTATAATAGTATGTTTTATATGAATACATATTTTGAAATACTAGCCAGTTGTGCCAAGTATATATTATTTTTATGGTCATTGACCTACAGCCATAGTAAAGCATAGTATAAAACAGTAATGCATTAAGGATTTAATTAATTAGCAGGCCCACTAAGGAGCAACTTGCACAAGCCTGTCACTAAATTAGTGTAAAATTCCTGGGGTCCTATATGACTTAGATAGGATTATAAGTAAATGCCTGTGACAGACTTTTAGTTAGGATCTAAAAACAGTTACCTCTTGTTCTGAAGGGTGGTAGCTCGGTTCACCATGTTCGAAAACTCTAGTCTTAACATAAAAGGGAAGAAAAAATTTTGTTCGCCACTTCTTCATTTTCTCCAAAGTGGCACAACTCAAGTGAGCATCAAGAGAGCTCTAACTCTCCTCAGTAGTACTAACTTCGGCACTTCGAACTTCCATCCTACAATCTGAAAGCTCTAACTTTGGAAGAAATGTGAAAAAGAAGAAAGGAAAAAACAACCTCGGTAGAACACCCACCTATTCATTTTTCGAAGAAGCTGATACATCACCATGTATAGTTGTCAGAAATCGCTCCGCAACAAAAGGCCACCACAAAAGAAAGGACAAACTAGCAAACAAGAAAAGAAAGAAAGGAGTAGAATGAAAAGTGAGGAACTTCTATTTTGGACGAGGTAATATATAGCTCTAGGAAGGCAAATGAAGAGATGCAATAATGACTATGATACGATCAAAGAAGGCACAACCAAGGATGGCAAGGATCCATTGAAGAAAACTAGTGGACCATTGACAAGGAAGGAGGCTAAGGAGCTCACTAGTGCACTTCAAGCTCGGATGTTGACAGATTGGCGATGTTCTGGTGGAAAAATCATATCTTGAGTTAAACAGATCATAATTGAGTGATTCTTGATTCATTAGAAAGCTAACATCTAGAGCTACAGATCATATGAAGACCATGAAACCCACTTTGCACGTTAAGGAGGTCCAATTTAGCTTCAAAGTCACGATTTACGAGTTATCGCTTGTTCAAAAGCAGTTGCAGTAATTTGGGCATATCTTTGGCTTCAGATGTCCGTTTTGTGTGGTTCAGGTGTCATTTCAAAGATACGAAAGAGATATACAACTTTCATGCTTTGAATTTTGAGAAATCATGGTTGTATCAAGTTCGAATTTCAGCTTGAAGATGAAGACACAAGC
Source organism: Aquilaria sinensis (assembly GCA_005392925.1). Taxonomy (NCBI): domain Eukaryota; kingdom Viridiplantae; phylum Streptophyta; class Magnoliopsida; order Malvales; family Thymelaeaceae; genus Aquilaria; species Aquilaria sinensis. The sequence continues at coordinate 67,168 of SMDT01003225.1, read as the reverse complement.
AGGAACCACCTGAGAAGACTATTTTGGGGTTTTTATGGCCAATCTTATTTTGTAACGTATTTTATTTTAGTTTCCTATTTATTTACATTATTTAGGATGTTATTTAGGCCATGGAATTGATTCAGGTCATTTAGGATAAAAGGAATTCGCTGCACACCTTAAACATGTGTTAAAGTGTGTTAGAGTCCTAGTTTGACTAGGTTTTCTTGAGTCCTTTGTAACTAGGTTTCCTAGGTGACTTGGGCTGCGAATTTTGCCCAGATTTTTACCCTAGTTTAGGCCTATATAAAGGCACATATTCTGGATGTAAACACACAGATTTATGCCGAAATAATATTGCTCTTTGGAGAGGTTTTCTCTTTGGTTCTTTGTGGACTACCTTGGTGCACAAGTGTGCTTGTGTTCTTGGAGTTCTATACTTCTCGTTTCTAATCATAGGTTGATTAGGGGTGGGGGTTTTAAACCCAGTCTTTTTGATGTCTTGTGGAGCTTGAATCTCATCTTGGGTGCGTTTCATGGTCTTTATACCATCGGGGTTCGCATCAGACTATCTTCTATCGAATAGACATAACCAATGTAACCAATGAGAAGGATAGCCAATCATGCAATGACATGTGTCAATCACCGCACAAATCAAAGGCATGCCTCCTAAAACTATCATATCAAACAATACATGAATCGAAGCAATCAACTCATTTACCAGCAAAACTAGAAAATTTTGGGGTTAAACCCACAACTCCTAAAGTGGGAAAAAACCCTAAGGCCTCACCTTCAAAGATTAAGGGGGCATGTGATAGCCGAAGGGCTGTCACCCATAGGACCTTCAGGGGAAGAAACTTTGACACCACCTTTGGTTGGCAACCCAGCCAATCTCGGAAAGGGGCATGACACCACATTTGGATGGCAACCTGGCCAACCTCAGAAAGTCTGCCTACGACTCTCGGCAGTAGGGATGTCTCCCGAATGTAATTTTGCCTTCGATAGGCCTCCTCAGTGACCTCAAAAGAAGACAAAAAAGATCTAGCCCCTAGGGTCACTGACATGAACCCTCCACATGCCCCTGGCCAGATGTCCAAAATGACTTTCTCCTTAGACCCCCTATATATATATATTTGAGAGGCTCCAATGTAAGAAACAAGGGAGACTTCTACTTCCTATTACTCTAAAAACTTATTCTTCACACACTAACTTAGGTGTCAGAGGTTCCTTCCGTGGAAAACACTCTAGGGAACCCCCTGACCCTTGTTCTTCAGTGCTACAAATACCATTCAGGCGAAGTACCTCCGGAGGCCAACATGTCATCTATAGAGGATATCTTGGAGCATCAATTGTGGATGGGCCACTAGCACAAATAAGAGGTGGAAGCCATTTTGTTATGTAAATGTATGCACTTGTTGATTATCAAATTGCTTGCCATTATCTATAACAATGGCTTGAAAGCCTTTAAATCAACAAACGATATTCTTCCACAGAAACTTTATGATCTATGGGCCCCTTATGGTTGCCAAAAGTTTTGCTTCTACCCACTTGGTGAAGTAGTCAATAGCGATAACGCAACATTTCACCTATTTAGGTGCTGTTGGGAGTGCTTTAATTAGGTCAAGGCTCTACACAATGAAGGGCTAAGGATCTATAGCTTACAAGGCCTTTAAGGACAGCAACTTTTGGATTTAGGAGTTAAGCCGGCATGCATGGCACTTGCTGCACAAAGTTTTTAGCATCCTTTCGGATCATTAGCAAAAAATATCCCTACCACACTATTTTATGGATAGGGAATCGGCCCCAACATGTACCCCATAATCTCCTTGATAAATTTCTCTAAGGACTTCCTGGCTTTCCTAGGGGGTCAAACATTTCTATAGGGGTGAAGCAAACCCTTTTCTGTAATGGTTATTACAAATAATGGTGAATCTTCCTAAATACCTTGACCCTTCTTTGCTCCTCAGGCATTCTAATCATGGTCCTAGTTTTAAGATAGAGTCATATTGGCTTTCTCCAGTCATCTACGAGGGCCTGATATTCCAAGAAGTGGGTTGAAGGCTCCTTCAATTCTTTCATCATGGCCACTCCCTTCTTTGCTCCTTAGGCATCCTAATCATAGTCCTAGTTTTAAGATAGAGTCATATTGTTTTTCTCCAGTCATCTACGAGGGCCTGATATTCCAAGAAGTGGATTAAAGGCTCCTTCAATTCTTTCATCATGGCCTCTTCTCGGCCTTTTGACAAGGCATCTGCCTTAGCAATCTTGGCCCTTGAAATCTTTTGAACCTGTACATGGCCAGATGTCTTGCTCAAATTCTTAACCAAACTCAAATACTTATAGAGAATGAGATCTTTGACTCCTACAATTCTATTGGCTTGGTTATGATCAGCTAGGAATTATTGTAAATCTATAGCCATCATACCCCAGCTTGACCAGCTATTCTTAGTTTGACTAGGAGGCCTTCATATTCCACCATATTGTTAGTCATAGGGAATCTAAACTATATCATTAATGTTTTGTCCATGCCATGTGGTCCTTGGAATATGATCCCAGCCTCTTGGTGATCAGACCCCAAAGTGCCATCAACATACATTTCCCAAGGAAGGATGTCAAACTTAAGCTTTCTTTCAGTATCTTTTGCTAGCATCATTTCCGTGACAAAGTTGGCTAAATACTAAGCTTTTATAGCTTTTATAGGTTCATATTAGATGTCAAATTCTCCCAATTTAATGCACCATTTAGCTAATCTTCCTAAATGGCCTAGTTTTTTTAGAATATCCCTTAAATGCAGCTCTATTCAAACAATAATCTTATGCCTTTGAAAGTTGGGTCTCAGGTTCCTAGATGTTGTAACAAGGGTGAAGGTGACCTTCTAGAGGGTTGGATATAGTGATTCTGGTCCTTGAAAAGTTTGGCCAGTATAATATAGAGGTCGTTGCTCTGCCCTTATTATTTGATGAGAAGAGTGCTTATTAAGGCCACAGTGACTCCAAGTACAGTATTAAGGGCTCATCAGGTTAGGGTTACTTAAGCATTGAAAGACATCATAAATATTCTTTAACTTGCTTGAAGGCCTTTTTATTTTCTTCAATCCATTCAAATTTTTTTTTCTTCGTAAGGATTAGAAGAAAAGGTCGACATCAGTCTCTAAATGTAGATATAAAGCACCAATGGGCAGTTAACCTTCTAGCTAACTTTATAATGTCCTTCTTACTTTGTGGGTGGGCATTGATAGGATTGCTTCCATTTTATTAGGTTTGGCATTGATTGTTATGAGTTTTAAACCTTAACCACAAGTAGATGGTGGATGTAGAAGTAGGGTAAAAAAGAGTATTATTACTACTAGAACTGATTGAATTGTTTGCCAAGTACCACTACTCTAAAATAACTTTAGTTAAACAATCTAAGTTGAATGAAAATTTAAGCAAGTCAAACAAGTATCCAAACTTAGCCAGGTAAAATGCTATTAACCAAGAATGCAAGAATGCGTTGTAAATTCATGGTTTTTATCAAATTACTAAAGCAAACTTCCTATGGGTTTACTAATTGTCTTGATTAGTTGGTGGGCTTAAGTAAGTGATTTGGTTGTCTTGCTTGTTGGTGAAGTCACCCATTTGAATTCTTACTTTCTCAGGTGAAAGGATTACTCTTTCTAACCTAAACTTAATAAGGATTCTTATTCAATTATAGGCTTAAGAAAAGACATTAATGTTTAATTTATTTTCACCTAATGACTTAGACTAGTTTCCCAACAAGTCCATTGTCATTAAACTCTTATCTTAGGTCCAATTGCCTTTAACCTTTTTCCAAGAGTTTAAAACCAATCAAGGTACAACTAATTATGGCTATCAATTAAGACCAAAGGAAGGATAAATAAGCATTTTAAGGAAAACTAAATCATATAACCATAAATTCATCAAACATAATCAATTCAAGTAGCTGGATCCATAAAAAGTATAAAAGAAACTACTCCACATTCAAACTAAACAAAAACATGAAAATAAACATCATCGCATCCATAGAAAACTATAAGGAAGATGAAAGAATAAATCCAAGAGGACTAGAAGAGCTTGAGTCCCAAGTCCCCAAGCAGGTCCCCTTAAGTACTCTAAGCAACCTCCAAGCAAGCTCTAATGGTGACAAAGAAACCTCAAGAACTAACAATGGTGGTACTTGAAAAAATGGTAGAGAGTCTAAGATAACATGGTAGAGAGAGCTCTAGATCTTTTTCCCCTCTCCCCCCATAAATATTGCCTTCCTCCTTAAAGATAAAGTGGCCCTAAAGTATAACGAATAATGATATGAGAAATATGGGGCTGTGTCTCTAGGAGCTGAGGCTACATCTTTGTGGTTGAAGAAGAGTTGCTAGAAATCTTAAAGATGTAGCCTTGGAACCTGATGATGTATTTATGAGGGCTAAGGACATGCCTTTCGCTTATGAGGATGTGTCTTTGCCTGCTCTAACTTCTCTTATATTTTTACCCAGCTGAGGATGTGTCTTTGGCTTCTGATGACACATCCTTGCTTGTTCTAGAAGATTTTTCATTTTTGATGTTCCAATGTTGTAGCTCTATGCTCCAAGGGCGCATCATTGGGGTTAGCCGCTGCCTTGTGCTACAAGATTTACCCATTTTACCCCTTTTCCAAGCTCTTTCACTTTAAAAGTATTCAAACCTTAATTTCTTACCAATAAATCATAATAAATGCCTAGGAATTACTTAAAAGATAGAGTAAAATGTACAAAAAATTTCAATACATCATCGATCCTTCTTTCCGAGACCATATAGCCCAAAAATTTACTAGCTTTAACTCCAAAGGTACATTTCTAGGAATTTAATCTCATGTTAAACTACCTAATTCTTTGGAAAGTTTTATAGAGGTCATCAAAATGACGGTTTATTGCCCGGCTTTTGATGATCATATCATCTACATATATCTCCATGTTATGCCCGAAATGCTCTAGGAAGATAATGTGTGTTTTGATTAGTTTACAAGTCTTTCCACTACATTAATGAATAGTATAAATATGTGAACTTATAGACAAGCACACCTATCATCAAAGTATAGAGTGGCAAGTATTAAGATTGTTTTTCCTAAAGAATGAAGTTGTTTACCATACTCAGCCTTGTTCAATTATCTAATTGACAATTAAGAAGTTTTGTTTAACTGATTAACTACTAATTGAATTAACTAACCAACGTAGTAAAAATAATTAACTAACTAATTATTGGAGTTGAAAACAATCATACAATCAACAATAAGGTACGTCATACTTAGAATCGAATCCCCCTAGGAATCTATTATGTTATTCTTACTTTGGGTTAACAGGCATATGATTAACTTAGACCGTCGAGTACTACCTAATTTAGATTAACTCCTTATTCCTTTTATTCATTAAGCCTTATTCTTAAGTCTCTAGGTGGTTAGTCCTACCTTGTTTTCTAAGAATGCGTTAATAGTCCTATGACCCAACTACTAGGTTTCACCCTAGTTGAGAGATATTATTTCTCACCTATTATTTCTGGTGATGATAGTATCCCTTCTATCCAATGGTGATTCACAACAAACATATTAGATATTACCTACATATGTTCATCACCTCACATTGAACTAATAAGCTAACTACTATCAACACAACAAAGCACATTGGATAGATCACAAGAAAACCATAATCATACTAAAGCAAAAGTTATAAAAATTTAGCACACATGTAAAAGATTTCAAGAATCTACTTACTTGATCTTCATGCTAAGAACTTAAGATATTAAATTATCAATCAATCTTTATATATAAGAATATGTTCAATAGTATGATTGAAAAATAATTATGCTCCAAAAAGTTAAAAATTTTTAGGAAATCACTAAAAATTAAAAAATTAATCAGAAAAGCAATAAAATTTAAGGCCTAAGTTACACACTCACCCACACTTAAACAAAACATTGCCCCCAATGTACAAACATGGAAAAAAAATGAAAAAAGAGAGGTAATAGAAATTGATACTGCCCTGAAAAATTCAGTTGCCTAATGTGTAAATCGACATTCTAAGTAAAAATATAAGAACCAGATGGAAACATAGAAAAAACTAAAATAGGAGCAAAGCGGTGACAATGCATAATGCTTTATGTGAGCAAGTGATCTGTTGTGCTATTAAAAGTTCTATAATCAGCTATGGAAACACAATGGATAAAGTTAGAGTACAACCAACTCTTCCAATCATCTGCATGATAGTGCAGCCTATATTGATCGGCCTATTAGGGAGGATGCCATGTAGTAGACATGCCATCTCCTTTGCAACTGAATTTGTAGCAACCCTACTCCAAATGGTGTCCTCCTAGGAAGACTATGGAACTAGAGTTCCACACTAGTTACAATTAACTAGTTAATTACTTGTCCCATTTTAAAACCTTATATACATCTAGTTGTTAACTACAATGCAAACATGTATGGCCTTGCTTCAACTTCAAGTAACAAGCAAAAAAAGAAATTTAAAATTTTGCGTGCAATTTATGAAAAGATAATTAAAAAGCTATGACACATTTATTGTTACCACTCTGAGTACTTCTATACAGTGAATGAATTTAGTGAGCTCAAGCCCAAGGCAGTCCATGTCCTGTAAGCCTAGCAGAACATGGGCACTATGTTTACCCAAGTTGCCCTCTTGGTCATTATGCAAAAATGTGTATATTGGTCCAACCATCACATGTATATTCACATATAATTTCATCTAGAAGTAATGATGACAATGAAATTCTTTATTCCTGGCCAATATGGAATTTGAGTAAAATCTCCAAGTGCACGCACAATCACATGCATACATGATGCTACTGGTGCACATTTTATGTGTCCAAACTTTCACACCATTTCCAACTCAAATTCTACCCATGTTCTCCTATGCCCTAAAGGTTTTAAACCCTTTAATACCCTTAAACCTTCATAGGGAAATAGGTTTGAGACATTAAATCCATATAAGTTTACAATTATGGATTTTATACTTAACCGGGTAGAAATGACCATATGAACAGTGCTCAGCAAAATCAGCCAATTTTGATAGGCTATAACTCTTGCTACAGGGCACCTAATCCAGTGATTCAAAAGCCAAGTTATTTATATTGAAGTTTTCTAGATGTGGTCAAAATTTCATAGCCAAATTATTTATGTAAAAAAAATTATGGCAACTGGAGTATAGGGTACCTAATTTTAGCCATTATTGACCATTATGCACATACAAAATATCATAATATTCATACACTCCATTTCCAAGTGCAAAACCCACTTGGTAGTGTCCATACATGTCTTATGCACCTGGGAAACCATTCTCATGAATTTAAAACCCTTTTCACCATAGTTCATAAAAATTCCATCAAAACAGCCCATAAACACTATATGGATAGCATTGTATACACACTTCAAACTACACTCCATTGATCCACATATCCTTCTCACCTTCTCACATTACATATGCAGCAAACCCAACTCATTTACCTGCATTTATACACCACATACATGACAATAACTTAGTTAATATGTACACTAAGCTTCTTGGAGAACTTCAAAATCACTAAGCACTCTAGAAACTTGAAGGGACCAACTGCTGCGTAAGGCAGAAAGTACCATTACTAAAAATAGCTAATGTGCTCCAAAAATCATGAAACTTTCCAGTTTACAACTAAACATATGGAAGTTAATATACCTGAAATTTCACAGAGAAATTGAAATGAAAGCTATTAGTTTGAATGCTCTCTTTCAGGTGCTCCTAAAATGGACAAAAAGGGGATAAGTCTCTTTGAAGAAACTTAGTAAGGGCTTATCATCAGAAACTTGAATTCCCAGAAACATACCTGAAATCCAAAGACATAAAAACACAAAAAAAATCACATATACAAAAGTATGGCCATTCAAATCCACAAACAAACAGAACATAATCAAATGTAATGTTGGCAGCAGTACATCATTAGGGTTACTCCATAAACAATGAAATACATAATATGTAATCACTATGGCAGGCCTCATCAAGCTAATGCTTGATCTTAGGAGGTTAATTGGTCTTATTTAGTACTAACTTGGGCTCTAGGAAGCTCTATAAACACTACCATCTTAGTGCATGAAAAATAGTAAGGCTGAAACCTTGTTCATACACTCCCCCTTAACCCATACGTGGTTCCTTGAGCTTTTTGCTCTCTTCCAAGCATGGTCTTAGCTTCATGGATGCTTGATCATCATCTTAGGATAGTAAACAACCATGAAACATGAAGATGAAACCCTTACCTAAGCTATGAAGGTTGAGATCTTCAAGTGATACACAATAAACCCAAAAACTAGGGTTTTTCTCTTTCTTGTTGCATCCGATTGCCTTCCTTTGTGATTTCTTGGGAGATTGAGATATGGTGGCTATGGAAGCTTATGGAGGAGCTAAGGAAGGAACTATGGCTAGTGAGGGCCGAAAATGACCAAGGAAAGGCATGAAATCAAGATATTTTCCTTGGTTTAATTAGTTTAATCTTAACCCTCACTTAGGTCACTATAAGTATGCATTAAGCAAAGAATTTTTGGCTAATCTTTAGCCCACCTTTTTGACCTTAGAACTTGGAAATAAAAGGCCGGGATAATGCTAGAAATGGCCACCTTTGACCATTGTCAATTATACTCCCTTCCTTAAGTTATTTTTTATGAACAATTGTATTGTCCTCAGTTCTTGAATAATAGCCTTTGTTTCCTTTATGAAATTTAGCCTCCAAAAATTGCTTCCATACCATTAAAATCCTTCTAAAACCTCTATTTTAAAGTTGTACAATTGAGTACCCAAGTCTTGAAATCTTACAATAAAGTCCATAGGTTACTTGTTGACCAAGGAATCCTTTAGGGTTTTCTTGAGGGTCAAGTAACCATTATGTGGTTATTTCAAGGAGGTGTAGATTATACACTTTACCCCTCACATTCCATTCACTATGGCGAAAATCATGCTATATAATGGTTTATAACCATTATGACTTTATATTGTAATTTTCCTATTTGTTAAGGTAGGAACATATATAATACATGAAATCTACTACGGGCTCAATACAATTTAAGGGCTAACATATATGCATATATTTGAGTCCCTTGAGACCTTACCTCTTCCTAGTCCTTACGCGAAGTTTATCCTGTGCTTAGTGAGTTCTAGCCTCTAACTCGTTCCTAGCAAGCCTTGACTTGCTAACATCCTAGTAAGTTAAGCTCACTAAATATCCTTCCATTTGTTATTGTATAGGTGAACATGTTGAGTGCTCATTGCTTGAGTTTCAAGGAATTCACTTGGTGTACCTAGCTCCCACATAGTGCCTCGAACCATGGTACTATGCCTTGTCCAATTAACCTACTAAGGATGCATTAAGCTATCACTTATGCCTCAAGTTACAACTTGGCTAGCCCACAAGTGCACTAAGCCTTCATCCATGGTGTTTCACTATCCACCATTACTTGGTTCACCTTATTGTGGCAAGATTTGCTATGGATAGACCTAATTTAATAGGTTCTGGAGAACCTCTCTTGTATGCTAGGGTTTCTCATTGGTGTCATAAGCTCTAAGGCTCCAACTAGACTACCAATGGTGCTAAACCCTCTTAATTCTCATAATGGCCTTATTGTAGTGCTCAAAGCTCCTTTTAGATTATCTTCCTTCATGCTTTCTTTGCACCAAAGACAACTTGACTAAAAAACTAGTGCTTTATGGAGTTATGGGGGGTATCAAGGTACTATTAGGCACCTTCCACCCCAGTTCCCTTAGGCACTTTTAGCCTCTCTTTGGAACAAAATTCAGAAAAACATAGGCAGATTCAGGTTTGGGTGGAAGCATGAAAGTTTTAGTCTTTTCTCTTAGCTTCACGTGGAATCTTGAATTGCGTCAATCAGACACCCGAAAAGTTATGGTAAAAATACTACAACATGTCAATGCTATTGAGCCTTGGTGACATGGTGCTGGGAAATAGTGACAGCATCACAAACATTATCTCTCAGATTCCTGGAGCTCCACACTTGCTCCATAGCATGTTTGGGGCCATCCTAAGCCACCCAAACCTTCATACCACACATTTACAAAGATCCAGTTCATGATGAGCAATATAATAAGCCCTGGATATGCAAAGCTAACAATGTCTTAAGGCTTCAAACATGCCTTACTAGACCATGGTTTCACGCTAGTCCATGAACAACAAATCCTCACCATAACAATGCATATCTCATAAACCATTTGAAACCAACAATTAAGTAACTAAGATATACATTATAAGAGAATGTAAACTAAATCCTTTACCTCAATTGAAAAGAACAAGTCATCAAGCATCCATTAGCTACAAAGCTTCAATAAAGGGGCTTCCAATGGGTCCAACACAATCCAACATAAAAGGCACTAATTCTAGCTCATTTTCCTATACCCAAGTTCATGAAAGCTTAAGAAACTAAGAACAATAAGGAAACAAGAGGATCAAAATGTTACTTAGAGCTCACAAGCTCAAAAATGCCCTCCAAGTGCTCCCATACCAAAACTATACAAGAACAAGCTTCCTCTTGTGTGGGCCCCTTATAGGGCTTTGATTTCTAGTAAAAATTGATGATTTTATGAAGATTTGGCCATCGAATTGAAGAGGGGGAGATCTATGGAAATAGAAGGTTAAAGATGATGAATAGTGAAGATTTCTTCTACCAAAATGGTTTTAAAACTAATCTTTCCGCCTAAATCCCCTAAATTATTTTATTTTTGCAAATAAACCCCATGCCTGAATAGTGCCATAAACTTAGGCAAGTTTTGTCCCAACTTTGGTTTCATGTCGCATAGGTCCAATTGAACAACTTATGAGCTTTAAGAACTAAACTATCACTAACATGGCCGTCCCCAGCCCTACCTAGGACAACCCTACCTGGGAAGCCTGTGAGAATTGGTCTCACTGTGGTTGCAATTGGTTAGCTGTATATGTGTGCAAATTAAAATTTTGTGATGCTAGTTGATTAACCTAGAATATAGAAGATGCATGCTCTTTATGCTTTAACTTGGATAGAAAGGAAATCATAAAACATTTACTTGGCCAAGGTACTTTTCATAGAAACAAATTCAAATAGCCAAAGCACACAAAATCAACATTTATATGATCATTGCTACACATATTAGTTGTGTGAGGGAAATCGACAAAGAGTAGACAAATGCTCCTCACTAAAGGGCAACCCTAGAGTCTAAAACTCAAATGTAGATAAAGGAGGCAACTAGGTGTACTATATATACAACTCTTAACTGAGATCTTTTCAAACAAACTCCTACCTTGGATGTATGTCCTAATGGTGAGTTACAAAAATCCTGTTCATGTGCTACTATGCTCTGCAGCCAAGAAAACACTATAGTTAGCACTGTTGCTTAATCAACAAGAAACCTCTGAAAACTAAAATCACAAGGATTCTCAAGCAAAGTACCTGCAACAACAGACTACTGTGGCAACCCTTAGTGGTTATTGAGCCTGACAATGTCAAAATCTGCACAACATAACCAGGTAGTGAGAATTCAAGAATTTTCAGTAAGGGGCCTTGACCTACGAGAAATATATTAAGAACAACATATATATGACATATGTAATCTGCTGAGAGCTCTTTCAGCTAGAGGTTAAACTTATGCGAATATGTTTTAGTCCCCTGAGACTTGTCCTCAACCTAGTTCTTGAATTGCAAGGTAGAGCCTTCCTACTAGCAAGCGTCGCTTACTAGCCTAACCAGTGAAAATCATTAGTCGAAACTCCCTTATGTTGCACAAGGGCACTATGGTGGGACTATTGTCTACTAGGCCTTAAAGACTCACTAGGTGCACTAAGGTCCCACATTGTAACCTCATGCCCGATGGCATAGCCAGGTCACCGATGGTACTAAACCTTTCACCCAAGCTTGTAACACTTCATTGTGGCCCTTTAAAAACTAGTTTTCTTGTTTATGGTAAAAGTGTCCATAAAACTCAGTAAAATGCCTAGGTCTCAGAGGAGTTTTCGAAGCCTCGGAGTACCCCTAGAATACTTTAACCCCTAGGTACCCTAGGTGCCCCCTCGGGCCTCCCTTCAAACCCTTGAGCAAAATTAGGAATTTTGGCCAACATAACTGTGGCGACATGTTGCCAAAGTCATCAACTTGCTGTGAACTTTTGTGGCACTAGTGACTCGTCACTAGCATTGGCAACGTGTTACCAATACCTGCAATGCTCAAAATTTCTAGTTTCATTGCTACAACCTTAGAAGACTTACCATGCATACCAAACATTCTTGGATGACCTTCCAACCTCATATATCTGTAGAACATGTTGCAAAGACCACAACTAACTATCATATACCTATGATGCATTATAACATCATTCAAACCTCCATCAAGCTCATAGTCCACCATGATCAACTTTGCCCACTAACTAATGGTATTGCCAAAACTGCTTGAATTCATCAAGCAATAACACTCCAATAATATTAATCAAGCCTAAAAACATAACTCCCTTACCTTAACTTCAGCACAAGTAAGAACCAAGCAATTCTTTTACAAGACCAAAGCTCTACAAAGTTCTACCTAAGTTTTAAGTAAACAAAGGCACAGAATACCAAATAACTAACCTCTAACCAAAACCCAACTTCCAATCATCTAATAAACAAGAATTCACCAATGAAACAAAAGTTACCTCACCTAAAAAATAAGGGCTAGCTGGAAATATGATTCCAAGCTTAAAAAACATTAAATTCCACTTGGAACAAGCTTCCTATAGCTTGTATACCCGTGGTGGCTTTAATTTTCACTAAAAACTCTTAGTTTTGGGCTTGAATTCTTGATGAAATGAAGAGAGGAAGGATAAAATTGGGTTTGAAGTGTAAAATGGCAGCTGCTTTGACTTTACCAAGTTTTTATACATATTTTAAAACCAAGACACACAGCTTTATGCAAAGTTACAAAAGCCCTCTTTTCGTCATTAGTAATCTGTCAAACCTTGGTCAAATTTTGTTTATTTAAGTTAAGATTGGGTTTAAAGCAAAAGTTAGGTTTTCAAAAGTCATTTTTAACTCTCAGGACTCAACCCGACTCTTTGAGATTCAAAATTAGCCTTTTACCCCCAAACTCTATTTGGTACCTTAAACTGCTCGGAACTTAGTGAACTTTGCCTAACTTACGTATTCTTGCCATGTGAACTTGAAATAAGGTTTCAAACTAGGTTTTAATTACTCTACCTTCTTCAAATGAGCATCTAGCTAGGAGATTCATAACATTCTCCCATTCTTATGGAATTTTATCTCCCAAATTCCATTGCAACTAAGGAAAAACATTAGGATACCTTTTCAGGATATCTTGGTCCGTTGTCCAAGTAGCTTCCTCTTTACTATGGTTTGAGCAAAGGATCTTAACCATCAGAATCCACTTGGTTCAGAGTTTCTTAACTTGCCTATTGCATATCTAAACGGGCTTTTCTTTGTAGGTTAAGTCTTCAGGGATGGGAATCACCGAAGGGTTGACCCCTTATCCTGAATCCGTTATGCATTTCCTTATAAGACTACTGTGAAACACATTATGTACTTGGGACAAGTTGGGCAGTAATGCCAATCGATAAGCAACCTTCCCTATTTTCTCCAAAACTTCATAGGGTTTAATGTATCTAGGGGCCAACTTACCCCTCTGCCCAAACTGAGTAATTCCTTTCATGGAGACATTTTGAGAAGTACCTTGTCCCCAACTTCAAAGTTCAATTCCCATTTCTTCAAATTTGCATACTTAGTCTACCGGTTGTTGGCTGCCCTAATCCATTTCTGGATCAACTTAATCTTAGTTACGGCGTCAGCTATAATTTTAAGACCAATGACCACCCTATCTGAAAGGTCTGCCCAACAATGGGGCTTCATGCATCACTTACCATACAATGTCTCATATGGTGCCATACCTATAACAGTTTGGTGACTGTTATTATAAGTAAACTCAATGAGTGGTAAATGCTGATCCTAATCTCCTCAGAAGTCCATGGCATACATACATAACATATCCTCCAAAGTCTAAATCATTCTCTTAAACTATCCATTAGTTTGAGGATAGAAGGCAGTACTAAGACTAACCTTACTTCCTAACACCTTTTGGAAAGTATTCCAAAAGCTTGATACAAACCGAGGATCTCTATCAAATATAATCTTATCTAGTATACCATGCAACCTCACAATCTCTTTAACATACAGCTACGCCAACCTTTCCAAAGTATAAGTAACCTTTATGGGTATAAAGTGCATCAATTTAGTCAGCCTATCGACCACTACCCATATAGCATCATGCCGACTCTAGGTGTTCAGTAATCCATTGTAATGGATCTCACTTTCTCTCTGGAAGAGGTAAACTAAAAAGTATGCCTTTCAGTTTTTGATGTTTGGCTTTAACCATTTGGCATGTCAAACACTTAGCCACATGTTCTGCTACATATCTCTTAAGTCTTAGCCACAAAAAATGTGTCTTTAGATTGTGGTGCATTTTACTAACACTAGGATGAACACTAAACCTACTACTATATGCTTCTTGTAGGACTAGTTGCCTAAGTCCCTCCACATTTGGCACATAAAGTTTATCTCCATGGTGTAGTATTCCATCCTTGTATCAAAACTCCTTCCTCGTGGCACCAAGTGTTTCATTGCTTAAAATCTTTTTCAACAATGGATTCTTGCTTTGAGCTTCCTGCACCTTAGCCAGCCATACCGACTAAATTTCCAAAGTGCAGACTAGGGACCTTTCTCAGTTTTGCCAAAGCTCATGCAAAGCCAACAAATAATCCCCTAAGGAACTTGTAGCCTGATCCTTAGATAGGATCACTCTTGTGTACTTCCGACTTAAAGCAACTGCTTCTACATTTCCCTTACCTACACAGTACTCAATGAAGCAATCATAATCTTTTACGTACTCGATCCACCGATGTTACACTATATTCAAGTTATGTGAATAGATATCTCAAAGTCTTATGATCAGTGAAAATTCTAAATGACCTCCCCATTAAGTAATGCCTCCAAAGCTTACGAGTAAAGACTATCGCTAATAGCTTAAGGTCATGAACTTGATAGTTCATTTCATTAGGCCTCAACTGCTTTGAGCCATAGGTAATCACCTAACTCTCCTAGATCAATACACACCCTAAACCAGAACTTAATGCATTTGTGTACATTGTGAAAGCCTTGTTTAGTTCTGGCAGAATGAGCATTGGTGCATTTGTTAACCTTTTCTTTAACTCCAAGTAGGCGTCCTTATATTATTGTGTCCAATCAAACTTTTGAGTTTTCTTGGCCAAGGGCGTCAACAGTGTAGCTATCACAGAGAATTTCTTTATGAACCTCATATAGTAGCCTGCCAAGCCCAAGAAACTTCTAACCTTTGTAACTGTAGTTGGTCTTTCCCACTCAACCACTGCTTGAACCTTTTCAAAATTCACTAACAAACCCTAAGAACTTTTGATGTGCCTTAAAATTTGTATCCTTTTTGGCCAAAACTCATACTTGGATAGCTTTGCATAATACTGATTATCCTTTAACACCTACAAGATTGTTATAAGGTGCTTCTCATGCTCTTGGGTAAACTACGAGTATACCAAAATATCATCAATGAAGACTTTGAGAAATTGATCCAAGAATGGTCTAAAGATCCTATTTATGGCTTCCATGAACATTACCGGGGCATTGGTCACACCAAATGGCATAATTGTATACTTGTAGTACCCATACCTTGTCCTGAAGGCGATTTTTGGGATATCTTCTTCCTAAACTATAATCTGGAAGTATCCAGACTAGAGGTCAATCTTAGAAAACACCTTCGCTCATTTAAGCTTATCAAACAGACCATCGATTCTAGGAAGCGGATACTTGTTCTTGACTGTTACTGTATTTAATTTTCTGTAGTCAATGGACAGTCTTAAAGTTCCATCCTTCTTCTTCACAAACAACATTGGGGCTCCCTACAATGATACACTAGGCCTTATGAAGCCTTTCACTGGTAGTTCCTGCAATTGCCTTTTTAACTCATCCATCTTAGGAGCTGACATTCGGTAAGGCAATGTTGAAATAGGTTCTGCTCTAGGCTGAAGATGGATGGAAAACTTGGTGTCCTTTCTGGGCGGTAACCTAGACAACTCCATTGGAAACACCTAGAGGAATTGATTGGCTATAGGATCTTCCCTAATTTATTCCTTTGTGGCCACCTCATTCAATGAATAATATTCCTTTTCATTGACTATGGGGATGCTATCCATAAGTATATTGTGCAAACTTTTAGAATTGGATGGTAACCCTCCTATGTGTGTCATTTTAGCTTCTTGATCATCAGTACTGTTGACTGAGTGACTAGCAGAGTGAATTTACACCTTGTGCTTACTTAGCCAATCCATTGCCAATCCATTCCCAACACTAGGTCATAAGACCCCAAGTCTATAACCAACAACTCATAAGAGAAATCATGGTCACCTAACTGCAAGGGATACTTAGTAACCAACTCATTGGTTACAATAAAACTCTTCACTATAGTCTTGATGAATCTTAACTCATCTGAGATTTCTTGGTACAATTTAATCTTATCTACCAAGGTAGATGATATCATAGAAAGCATAGCTCCAGTATTGAAAAGTACTCTAATACTACCATTCTGGAAAGTAAAGGTACCACGAATGACGGCTGGTTTTTTGGTCACTTGACTAGCCAAGGTAAAGACCCTCGGCTCAACTGCTACTGTGGGTACACCAGGTCGATTTCTTATGGCAAGGGGTGCAGGGGGTGAATTAGTAGGCAGACTTGGCAAGGGTCAAGCTTATGGGCATTCCTTTGCCCAATGACCACTTCTACCACAGTTGTTGTAGACATATGTTCCCAGTGTACATGGCTTCATGCCATGGAACCGTCTACACTTACAGCACAACCTTTTTTTTTTCTCTCGAAGGAACCTTGACTCTCTGTTGTCCTTCCTATCATTGGACATTTTTTGGTAGTTTTACCTAGGTTGGATGGTCCAACCTACACCTTCTTACTTGATGTTCTTAAGTCTTCAATCTCCCTTTCTAAGGCCAATTCCTTTTGAACCACTTGGCGATAGCTCCGGATGTCCACCATCACCATATGCCTCTGAAGAATAGGCTTAAGGCCTTGGAAAAACTTTTTGGCCTTCAACTCATCATTACTGGCTATATAAGAAGCATACTTGATGAGCAAATTGTAGCACTGCTCATACTCCTTTACTAACATCTCTCATTGAGCAAGGTTTTCAAACTTAATCCTCCTTTGATCTTGTGTAGCTTCACTGATGTATTCATGTTAGAACTTCCTCTTGAAGTCTAACCACTTAAGCACCTTTTTCTTATGCTCTGGTCTAGTGCCATTACTTTCTCTCCACATCTTCATTACATCATCCCACTAAAGACTAGCCCTCCCTCTAAAAAAAAAGGTACTAAGGCCATTCTTTACTTTGATTCACAGCCTCCACATGTGAAAAGCTAATTCATCCTGAACAACCAATTCTCTGATCGATCAGGGTCACCTAACCCATTAAAACTTGGTGGGTCAACAATCTTGAACTTTTCAAGCAATGTTATTTGATGTGAGGTTTCTCCCCCTTTTTGGAGCCTCCAAAACCTCTAGCTCCTCCTCATGCTCATAAGCATGTTCTCTTATTTCATGGGCCCTAGGCACTTACCGATGCTCAGCATGCTTCTCTTGACATTGCGATGGTTCATTCCCTTGGTCATTTTCTTATTGAACAATTTTCTGTCCTCATGATCATGGAACAACTCAATCATAATAGTAGTTATCCCTTGTGCCACTTACATCAAAGTTGGTGTCATCCCTTAGAGGACCCAAGATATCTCATCTAGCCTTGACATAATTGGGTTACTCGAACCTTCACCAAGTGCCCTAGCTCCTCTTGAAGCTCTTGACCTAGTATCGTCCATAGCGACTTGCAACCAAAGCCAAAAGACTTTCCCTAGATGTTGGTCACTAATAACAATCCTAGCACATAAACTTTAAACTAAATCTCAGTCATAGCCTCCAATATCTATGAATTAAGCTCAAATATCAAAAATTGACATGGCCATCCGTAGCCCTGCCTAGGGAGCCTATGAGAACTAGTCTGATAGTGGTTGTAATTGGCTAGCTGTATATGTGCATGAATTAAAATTTCATGCTACTAGTTGATTAACCTAGAATATGCAAGATGCATGCTTTTATGCTTTGACTAGAGTAGAAAGGAAATCATAAAACTTTCACTTGGCCAAGGAACTTTTCATAGAAAATGAGTTCAAATAGCCTAAGCATGAAAATTAACATTTATATGGTAAATACTACAAATAACGACTATGTGAGAGCATTCAACCAAAAGTAGACTAATGCTCTGCACCTAAGAACAACCCTAGACTCTAAGCCTCAAACATAGATAAGGGAGGAAATTAGCTGTACTATATATACAAGCCTCAACTATGATCGTTTCAAACTAACTCCCACCTTGGAGGCAAGCCCCAGTGGGGGGTCACAAAAGTCTTGTCCACATGCTGTTAGGCTCTATGGCCAAGAAAATACTATAGTTAATACTGACACTTAACCAACAAGTAACTATGAAGGCTAGAATCACAAGGATTCTTAAGTAGAGTACCTACAATAGTAGACTATTGTGACAACCCTTATCGGTTATTGGGCCCAACAACGTCAGAATCTACATAACTTAATTAGGGGTGAGAATTCAAGAATTCTCAGTAAGGGGTCTTCACCTGCAAGAAAAATACTAAGGACAACACATATATGAACATATGTAATATGCTGAGAGCTTTTTTACCTTGAGGCTAAATTTATGCGCATAGGTTTCAGTCCTTTGTAACCTATCCTCAACCTAGTCCCTGAACTATAAGGTAGAGCTCTGCCTACTAGCAAACATAGCTCACTAGCCTAACCAGTGAAAATTCACTAGTTGAAACTCCTTTATGCTGTACAAGGGCACTATGGTAGGACTATTGTAGACTAGGCCTTAAAGACTCACTAGGTGCACTAAGGTTCCACATTGTAACCTCGCGCCTGATGGCATGGTTAGGTCATCGGTGGTTCTAAACCTTTCACCCAAGCTAGTGACACTTCGTTGTGGCTCTTTAATAGCTAGTTTTCTTGTTTATGGTAAAAGTGTCCATAAAACTCGGGAAAACTCCTAAGTCTCGGAGGAATTTTGGAAGCCTTGGAGTACCCCCCAGAATACTTTAACCATATAGAAACATTGGAAATTTTTGGCTAACATATTGTGGCACTGGCGATGCGTTGCCAATACTGCAAAGCCTAGAATTTTCAGTTTTGTTGCTACAACCTTGGAAGACTTACCAAACATACCAAACATGCTTAGTAATGCTCTACGACATCTTCAATTTAGGACATGTTGACCTTCAGAGAAGCTTCACCTGAATGATATTTGTGACATTGGAAGAATGAGGGTCAGGGGGTCCCTAGAGTTTTTTCGAAGGAAAGGACCTCCAACTCCCAAGTCAGTATATGGAGGAGAGGTTAATGAAATTAGAGAGTAGAAAGGCACTATCTCATCGTATATTACCTAGAAGCCTTCCAAGTATTTATAGAAGGGCTTAGGGATAAGGCTGTTTTGCCCGGGCTGAGAAAATTGGGACATGTGGTCAGTCAGATTCATAGACATTTTGTCTAGACCTCGGGAAGAAGTGTGCCCAACTGTATATAGTTGGCTACACCTAGATGGTGTGTGGGAGGTTCCTATCAGAGATCCCGAGGACTAGGCTTTTATCATTTTCTTTTAGGACACCTCAAAGGTTCACAAAACCCCCCATGCCTATTTCTGAGGGTGATAAAAGATTCATTTGAAGTTGGTTAGTCAACACTCAAAGGCAGTATAGGTCACTTTCCAAGGTTGATTGGATTTATCAGTTGAAGGTGATATCAAGCCCCTTTTCCAAGGATGGCTATACTATTTTCCAATGATGGTATCAAGTCCCAATCCGAGGTTGGCTGTGATATTAACCAACGATGGTCATGAGAATGTTAGCAAGGTTGGTCATGTATATTCCCAAGTGTGGTGTCGATACTACTTTTCTGAAAGTCTTATGGGGGATAGCCCTTCGGCTATCATATGCTCCCTTGGAAGGAGTGAAGTTACATATTTGGTTTATACATGTTTACCCTTAGCCAAAAAATTCTTTACCAACGTCATATCTTAAAAAATTATGGGCTATCCTAATTAAGGATTCCTTCTTTTTCCAAGGTTGTACTTTCATCAATCTTGGGATGTCTTTATCCCTGATTTCCTTCTTTGGGCTGAGTTGCACTTTTGGCATAATCAGGCTGCTTGTAATCAAAGGTTTATTCTATCTATGCTGAAGTTACATTCTTAGTATAGTTAGGCTATTCTTAACCAAGGATTTGCTTTCCTTTTTCTGAGGTTACACCTTTAGTATTACACATTTGGTATACATAGGTTTTTATTTCCCTCTCAATGCTTTGGCTTCCTGCCTGTTGTAAAATACATGATTTCCAAAGGTTGTGGCAATGGAACTTCTTTGTGACTTTGCAGAGGAGTTGCCCTTACCTGACATTAGAGCTAATCATGCAAGGAAGTAGGAACTTCAGGACAGGAAGATCCCCTTTGGTAAGGTTCCGAGGGAGCCACTCTGGAGTTTTACCGAGGACATGGATTTGTTCTTTGAAGACTGTTAGAAGATGGTTCCCTACATGGCTAGGGGGATCATGACGGATGCTACTTTTCAGTCTCAGATAGACTCATGTCCGAATGAGAAGATTCTTGCTGCTCGCATG
Organism: Aquilaria sinensis; assembly: GCA_005392925.1. NCBI lineage: Eukaryota > Viridiplantae > Streptophyta > Magnoliopsida > Malvales > Thymelaeaceae > Aquilaria > Aquilaria sinensis. Next base: position 46,394 of record SMDT01003225.1, on the reverse strand, counting down.
ACCAAACATGCTGCTCAGGTACTTTTCTTCTCTTGGTACTTAGAAAAAAATTTTGCTATCCAAGTTTTCACTTTATTCTCAATGCCTTGTCTTCTATTTTGCTGATGTTTGCCTATGGGACCTATTTTTGAGCTAGTCAGTGAAACAAACTTCTGTCCAAGGTCATTCGGAAGAAAAATTGGTGAAGGCTAAAGAAGTTTTTACGAGCTCTTGCCTCAAGTATGGCGAACTCAATAAAATTGCTAAAGAAGGGATAGTGAAACTTCCCCAAAAAATGATGAAGAGGTAGAAAAAGCTCTTTGATGACTATTCTTCCCGAGTATCTAACCTTGGGAAGATGTTATCTAAGCAAGTTTCTTCTACTGAGGCCTTTTGGAAGGAATGGGATGGCCTTCTTTCTACCTGATGAACTCATTTTCAAAGAAGGCCCAACTATTAGCTGAGGTCGAGCAACTAAAGAAGTGGAAGAAAAAGAAGAATAAGGAAATGTAGGCCTTGAAGGTGAAGAAGGTGGAGGTTGATGAGGCGATGAAGACTTTATTCCAAGATGGTTAATGCCTTGCTCGGCATCAAGTGCTTTCACGCTATCCTGACCTTGACCTATTTTTTCTTTGGGCCCTTGATATGATCAAAGGCCCTTCTAAGGAATGGTCGAGGAGAGAATTTCTAAACCTTCCTGAGCAACATCCGGAGGGTTTAGAAGATATTGATGTCGGAGAGTCCCAAGGGGATGAGGAGGAGGAGTAGTTAAGGGTCTTCCCCCATTTTTTTGTGTACTCTTTTTCATTTGGCTTAACAAAATGAATTTTATTTTCTAGTTTGGAAAATTTTGGCTAAGTCCACAAGGTGCATCGATACTTGTTGTTGGCTAGCCACCTTCGATGTTTTTACTATCTTCGGTGAGAACATCTATCTAGCCACTTTTGGCATTTTCATCAACTTCGGTGAAATCATTTATCTAGCCACATGTCCATTATCTTTTTTCCAAAATGTTTAAACACCTCTTCAACATTTAGCAAAATTTTCATCTTTGGCAAAATACATTTACCACCTCGAGTAAAATGCTTAATCAGGTCAAACATTCACCATCGTCGAATAAATGCTTAACCAGACAACACTTTCACCATCTTTAGCAAATATTTACTTTACCACATTTGGTTAGTGCTCATTATGGCATCTTCGGCAAACGGTTAGTTCACCATCTTCAGCAAAATGTGTTCCACCTTCGGCTAAAATGTTATAAAGAACAACATTTTACCATCTTTGCCAATTTTAAGCAGTGAAAATTTGTCAAAGTGTTTTGGGAATAATTTTTTGTATTCGTACAATGTCTTCAGAGAATTTGCATTTGCTAAGTATTTGTATGACTTCAAAAATTTTCCCTAGTAACTCTAGAAACTTTCCTATAAGTAAAATGTACTTTTGAAAATTTCTAAGTTCTTAGAAAATTTCTAAGTGTCCAATTTTTTCAAAGAATTTGAATGCCAAGTGTTTTTCAATTCCTCCCTTTCGGCACTTTTGAGTTCGGAGACTCCTGGTTGGACTTCTTCAGTAACCAAATAGGGCCCTTCACAATTTGGCCGTAATACACCATGAGATGGTTTTTGGGCTTCTAACTAAGCCTTCAGGAGAACAAGATCTTCTACCTTGATCCCTTTAGGTTTGACTTTCAAGTTAATAGTGATGGTTACTTGTTGTTGGAAAGCCTTTTTTCTAAGTTCGGTCATCTCCTTATGGTTGTCAACCATATCAAGCTTGGCTCTCATACCGAGGTTGTTCCTTTCTTTGTTGAATACTTGTATTCTTATGGAAGGCTTTGTAACTTCAATAGGTATCAGAGCCTATGTCCCGAACATGAATGAAAAGAGGGTTTCCTTGGTAGCTCTTCTTGGGGTTGTTTTGTAACTCTATGGTACGCTTTGATGTTCGTCAGGTCATTTTCCCTTGGCTTCATTTAGCCTTTACTTTAGACCATCGTTCAAGGTCCTGTTGGATACTTCAACTTGTCCATTGCTTTGGTGATGAGCAATTGGGGCAAAGTGTATTTTTATTTCGAGGTTGGTAGTGAATTCCTAGAACCCTTTGGCAATGAATTGGGAACTATTGTCTATTACTATCACCCTTGGGTAGTCGAATCTGTATATGATGTTCTTCCAGACAAATTTCTAATTGTATTTGGCCGAAACTATTGTCAAGGGTTTTGCCTCAATCCATTTCGTGAAGTAGTCTACTGCAACGACACAGTGCTTGATACCTCTAGGAGCAGTAGGGAGGGGACCAATAAGGTCAATTCCCCATACTGTGAAGGGACATGGGTAGTTTGCTAAAGTTATAACCTCCGAAGGTGTTCTTTGGACGGGTGCATGTCATTGGCACTTGGCGTACCATTTGATGAGCTGCCGAGCATCCTTCTTTATAGATGGCCAAAAATATCCTTGTTAAAGTAGTACATCGTAAAGAACATTTGTCTTGATGTAGGATCCACATATTCCTTCATGAACTTATTTCAGTACTACTTTGGTGTCCTATTCACTAACGCATCTTTGTGAAGGATTTAAGTATACTTGTTTGTACAACTCTTCCCTAATTAGAAAGTATCTTCCCGATTGCCTTGACACCTTCACTACTTCCCAAGGGTCCTCAGGTAAAGAGGAATTCATCAAGTATTTTCTTATTGAATCCTTCCACCTTTTTTAAGAGGTTGTGAGTGCCATTATGGATATGCTCAGAGAATCAAGTACTTCAGCAGACTGTATTGACTTGGCCAATATATCTGTTTCCATGTTCTTTTTTAGAGGTACCTTTTTTATTTGTACCTTATCAAATTCTGGGACTAGTTCTCTAATAAGGTCATGATATTTCACCAATTTTGGGTCTTTGGCACCGTATTTCCCTATCATTTGCCGAACTACTAGTTGGGAGTCACTATAAGCCTTTAGATTTTTTACACCAACTCTTTTTGCCAGCTGATGCCCGTTAGCATCTTCGTTGTACGACATGATGACTTGAAGTAGGGGCTTCCGATGTAAGAGTGCCTGAAATGCTCAAAAGAACAGGGGTTAGGAGCTCCCCAGAATGTGTTTTCGGGGGAAAAGCCTCTGACGCCCAAGTAAGTACTTGGTGAGTAAGGAGCAGAGAGTGGAGAGTAAAAGAGTGGAGAGAGTTGTCCCTACCAAGGTTATTCTTCAAGTATTTATAGGAGAGCATTGGGAGGAGTCCGTTTGACATAGTTTGCTCAGATCATGACACGTGTTCGGTCGGGTGTGATCAGTATCTTCGAGGATGGGGGACCTCCAGCTGGCCATAGGCTGTTCTGTCCAGGAGACAGGGCCGTGGGAGGTTTGTGTGTTAGGGGCATGTGCAAGGTCTCTGTGTCAGAGGCATATCAACCGTTTTTGTCTTATTTCTGTAAGACCCCCTCGGGGAACAAGACCTGTTCGGAGTAGGAGGCCCAATTCGGTTAGACATCATTATCGAGGGCTGTCATGATGAGTACTTCGGCAGAGCAGGGCACCTTCGGGAGAAGCTCTACCTCACCGAGGATGGTGGTTTACCGAGGTTAGAGGGTCAAGGACTGTGTACCCTCTTTTTCTGAGGTTGCCGCTTGTTTGATCCGAGGGTGGTGCTTGACTTTTACCGAGGGTGGTGCTCGTCAAAGCTTAGGAGTTTAGAGGGTAATAGCCCTTTGGCTATCACATGCCCTCCTCAAAGACCTGAAGATATGTCTTCGGTTTTTGAGCTTTCGAGAGCCAATCGTGGAGCCCTTCGGAGGCCTGTCCGGACCCTGAAATGGCCAGGGTCACCCTTTTCGGATGAGAGTCTCTTTGATCCAAAACATCTGTTCTTGCCAGGATAATGGCATTTATCCCTTCGGGAGAGGTGTCTGGTGTTCCGAAGGTTATTTCTTTAGTCAAAGTGTGTTCGTTCCAGGCTTCTTAATGCCTATTAATGGACCGTCATGTCTACTTGACGCGTTTTCTTGGGAAGGGCCTACGTCTGACAGTTGTTAGGGGCGTGCTCTCGTTTCCAGCATTGGGTGACACGTGTCACCTGGTCACTGGGGAATGGCCACATCCGTTTCGTCAGACATGCCTCTTCGCCTTCGAGGGGCAATTATGGTGACGCTTCGCCTTCCTCATTTGGACTATAAATCCCCCCTTCCTCATTAGTTTTTGCACACTTACGCTCTCTTGCTCTCAAATTTTCTCATTTTTTCTTGCGGCGGCGGTAGTGGCGGTGTGATTTCCGGCAAGTTTTCACGACGGCGTCTAGAAATCTAGACTTCGGCAAAAGTTTTGGTGGGTTTTCCTTCCCGAAGTCCTTCGATTTTCTGTTTTTATAGCCTTTTCTTCTTTTCTGAAGTCATCTTTTTTTTCCGAAGTTATTCTTCGGCATTGTTTCCTTCTTTTTTTTTAGCCTTTCCGAAGTTAGGTTTCTTTCTTCCAAATGTCTTCCCCTGTTCCACTCATGTCTGTTCAGACTGTCCCCGAGAGCTGGCTTCCTCTTAATTTTCATCCGAGTTGTACCACTTCAGTGAAGTTAGCGAAGTGGACAACTAAATTCTTTCTCCCTTCTTACTCAGTTATCAGGCTACCTACTCCTGGCCTGTTCAGTTACATGAATAATCTGGACGAGGTGACTGTTTTTTGGGCCTAACTGAAGGCTGGACTTCGGTTTCCTCCACCGAAGATGATTTGCGACTTCTGCAAATTCCATGGCATAGCCGTGAATCAGCTTCCTCCTAACTCTTACTCCTACTTCAATGTTTTCCTTTGCATGTGTGGGGTTTTTAAGATAGAACCTCACTTTATTTTTTTCATGCAATACTACAAACTCGACCTTGTCCCGAAGGGTGGCTTTTATTTTCTGCTTCTTCGGGGTTCTGGGAGTAAGAAGTTTACATTTACCTTCAACATGAAGGATAGTTGGCGAGGGTGGCAGAAGAAGTTCTTCTTCTTGAAGGTGGCTGACCAGTGGGGCCACATTCCAACCAACTGGGTGTGGGGGACACTGCCTATAGATGTAGTTGACCCCCAAAAACTGTTAACCTTAGAATTGGAGGCCCAGTTCGAGGAGTTTGATAGCCGTATTCGGGCTATCACAGACTAGGACCCCGAGTTTCCCCCACGTTCCTTATACCCTTTTCCCATCATATGTAACTTAATGATTGAAGAGGTCCTTCGGGAACTGGGGGTGATCAAGGAGCACATTATCAACCTGAACATGCCGTAACCTCTTTTTGACGGGAAGAAGTCGTGGTTGGTAATGCTCATTTGGGGCGAACTCACGTACTTAGCCCTTAAAGAGAGTAAGTTCCTTTCTAGATTTTTCATCTTGCTCTGTGTGTACTTACACTGATATTCTTCTTTTTGTAGAGATGGGTGACAAATCTGCCGCCTTCTACAAGTCCCTTTTCCTCGGCCAGGCCGAGAAGGGGGAGCAGACCCAGAAGAAAGTGGCGGCGAAGAGAAAGAAGTCATGGGGGGGATCATCTTTGGTTCTGAGGTCGACGAAAACGAAGGAGGACCTCATTCCTCCACCTCCCAAAGATGACGTGGGGACTGAGGACCAGACCCATGTTCGGGAGGATCCACCTTTGGAACCAGTTATCCATTCCACTCCTCTTAGTCCCAATACCGCGGCGGAGACTTTGGGGACCTTGGTTGGGGGGTTTCCGGCCAAGGAGCTAGATGAGCGCCGAAAAAGGAAAGGCAAAAATGTCCTCGATGAGGTCCTTGAAGTCAGCGAATCTGACTTCGATGACGTGGAACTTCCACCAGGTTTGTTCCTTAGCCATTTTTCTATGAGTTTGGGAATTTTTGGTGTTTTAGATCTTATAGACGAGTAGCTAAGGGATAACGTACTAATAGAACTTCGGCGGTACTTTGCAGGTGAAGCAGTGCAGGCTTCCTGGGTGGAAGATCATGCCCAGAAGAGGGCCATTCAAGACGCCAAAATCCCGAAGGGAAAGATCCCAATGGAACCCTCCTTGTCATTCACGAAGGACATGAACTTGTTTTCCGAGGATAGCCAGAAGATGGCTCCTCAGATGGCGACTGGGGTCATCACGCATGCCACTTTTCAGTCTCTGACCTAAAGAGTGCCCGAATGAGGAGATCCTCTCCACGAGGATGACCGAGCAGGCTGCCCAGGTAAACTCCTACCTTTTTGATACTTAGTGATTTTTTTCGTTTGCCTTATGCTCCTTACTCAGGATTTCTCTTTTGCAGTTCTTGGTGTACACGGGGTACTATCGGGCCTGGACAGCCAAGCAAACTTTGGTCCAAACTCGTTCCGAAGAGTCTCTAGTGAAGGCCAAGGAACTCTTGGCTAGCTCTGTTGTTAAGTACGGCGAGCTAAATAAAATGGCCAAAGAGGATCTGGCCAATCTTTGAGAGGAGATGCTCAAAAGCCAAGGGGAGCTTATCCAAGACTTCTCTTTGAAGATGTCAGACCTCAAAGCGAGGTTGATAGCCATGACCTCGGCCAATGAGGTTCTTCAGAAGGAGAGAGATGATGCTGCTGCCTAAGTGGCGAAGGCCTTCGATCTCAACTCCAAGGTTCAGGTCAAGGTCGAGAGGTTGAAGAAGGTGGGAAAGAAGAAAAAGAAGAAGCTGGAGAAGGAGAACGTGGAGCTTCGGCAAGATCTGGAGGATTTGGATGTGGAGAAGATGAAGTCTGACCAAACAACCTACAGGTGTTATCAGGACGGCTTCTGCCTCGCCCGTCACCAAGTCTTATCAAGATTTCTGGATCTCGACCTCTCTTTCTTGGTGGCCCTGGACATCCCCGAAGGGCCATCTTGGCAATGGTCAAAGGTGGAGTTTCTCAACATCCCTGCTATTCCACCTTCGGCTCCCAGATCTACTGATAAAGATTCTAAAGGTTTGGAGGCTGAGGATGGTGAGGAACCGGCAGATGCCCAGGATCGCGAATAGGCCTCCTTTTTCTTCTTTCCCTTCTGTAATCCATCTGTAGTATTCTTTTACTGATGCTAATAAAATTTGCTTTCTTCAAACTCTGTTGTATTTGGTCAGTACTTCTTCGGAAAGCACGTCTTTTGTGAAACTTAACCTTTGTTCGAATCATGACTGATCAACATTTTATGCACAAAGGTACGGTTCGGCGATATACACACTCAGATGACCAGCTTCAGCATTCATAGCGTTTGTTTCCAAATTTTTTTTTCCAAGTTCTAGGCACATACCTGGGGAAATTCTCCTTCGGGAACTACGTTCGGCTGAGGGAAACACTTATCTTCGGGAACAACTGTCCTCGGTCATGCTTCCTTGGTGTTTTTGCATGACTAAATTTTTTTTCTAAGTGTCCATCTAGGCACTTTTAGGGGATAAACACCTTTGGTACCCACTATCGTCGTATGCTTGTTGAAGGCTAGTCATTTTTATGAGCTTATCACTTCGGTGTACCCATGATCAGAAATCTAGCTAATCATTGGGTGTTGTCGTTGTTCGGGAGCAGGTATGTTCAAGATTTATTTGTTCAAATGCCTTTGGAAGAAGTCTCATTACACCATGTTCGGTTAATTAGCTACAGGGAGAATAATAGAATTTTTCCTTTTCCTCAGAAAATTCTAAGTATAGAATCTTCTTAAAGAATCCGAATGCCATGTATTTTTCAATTCTCCACCCTCGGTGTCACCGAGCTCGTACACTCCTGGTCGTATTTCTTCAAGAACCAAATAGGGCCCCCCCAGTTTGCACGAAGTGCTTCATGCGATAGTCTTTGGGGTCCGAACTCTGCTTTTCGGAGAACGAGGTCTCCCTTTTTGATTCCTTTCCGTTTTACATGTAAGTTGGTAGCAACAGCTACTCTCTGCTGGAAAGCTTTTCTTCCCAGCTCGGCCATTTCTCTATGTTTGTCAATGAGGTCCAATTTGGTCCTTAATCCAAGGTTGTTTCCTTCTTCATCGAACACCTGTACCCTAACCCTGGATGATTTTTACGAGAATAATGGCATCTGAACCGAATACGAGTGAGAAGGGTGTTTCACCTGTGGCTCTCCTCAGGGTGGTTCGGTAGCTCCATAACACGCTTGGGAGCTCTCCTGGCCAATTTCCCTTTGCTTTTTTTAGCTTCTTCTTCAAGCCATCCTTTATTGTCCTGTTGGACACTTCAACTTGCCCATTGCTTTGAGGATGGGCTACCGGGGTGAAGTGCATTTTAATTCCGAGGTCGGTAATGAATTCTTAGAACCTTTTATCGGTGAATTGGGAGCTATTATCGACCACTATTACCCTAGGGATGCCAAATCTGCATAGGAAGCTTTTCCAGATGAATCTCTATATATCCTTTGCCGATATCGTTGCTAATGGCTTTACCTTGATCCATTTGATAAAGTAGTCTATGGCAACTAGACAAAATTTGACCCCTCCGGGAGCAGTCGGTAGAGGCCCAATGAGGTCGATGCCCCATACCGCGAAGGGATAGGGATAGTTGGTCGAAGTTATCTCCTCCGAGGGTAGTCTCTGGACAGAAGCGTGCCTTTGGCAATTATCGCACTTTTGGACGAACTGCCTTGCGTCCTTCCTTAAAGTGGGCCAGAAATACCCTTGCTGAAAGAGGACTCTGGCAAGGGCGTCAGTTCCTATGTGTGAATCACAGGCTCCCTCATGGACTTCTTTGAGGATCGCTTCGACATCCTCTTCACCAATACACCTCTGTAATGGGGTGGTGTATCCTTGTCGATATAGCTCTTCCCCTATCGGGAAGTATCTTCCTGATCATTTATGCACTTTGGCTGCTTCGAGGGAGTCCTCGGGGAGTTCCGAGGTTGAGAGGTGTTTTTTGATAGGGTCCTTCCACCCTTTTCCCGTGGTTGTTACGCATATTACTGCTACACTTGGATGGTCCAGTACTTTTGTTGACTCTCTTGACTTGGCAAGTGTGTCAGCCTCCAAGTTATCTCGCCGAGGTACATTTTCTATGTGCATTGTGTCAAATTCTTTGATGAGTTCTTTGACAAGGTTGTGATATTTTGACGAAGCCCTGGCCCATAAGTTTTTAGTTTAACTCTTAAACCCAGAACTTAAATTCTAATTCTCTAATTCGGCCAAGCAAGCCATGGCAACATTAAGACTTATTTTCTTAAGGTAAAAGGCCTGGGAGGTGGCCCAGGAGGCTTTAAAGACAAATCCATTAATTACTTGCAGCAGATGCAAGGCCCAATACCACTAACTTGCAGAACAAGCAAGGTTTTAATAGATTCCTTGCATAACAAGCAGGGCAACACTTAATGAAATTTTAAGTGCTTAAATGGTGTGCAATCAAGTGTGCTACTTATATGGCAACCAAGAAGCCCACAGAATTTACTTTGGTTTTGAAATCACATGTTGACATGCATATGATCTTCTTGGCCATCAAAAGTACACAAGGAGGTTCACAACGTTTCATGCTTCATATTTGCATAGACAAATATAAGTCCTTAACTAGTCATAAGGGTGCCAAACCTTGGCCCAAAGCATCCAACATATATACATGTCCAAAACCATCCATAACAACATACACATAACTTGGCACATAAGTCTAACAAAACCAACACCAAAGCTAGGTATCCAAGACTACATATATGTACACAAAATGGTAGTCTACCTAGTATCCAACATGGCTACATGCCATGAACCCTTAAGTTTTCCATGCCAAGCTAGTACAACCCATGACCACTAATGGTCAAACAGTACCTTAAGGATTCCATACAAAAGTACACACTGCAACACCAACCCAATTGCCATGTTCATTGTCATAAAGGTGAACACTCTGATCAGAGCCAAAGTCCAAGTATCCATAATGCTCTCTTAGACAGGTCCCCCACACTATAAGCCTGTAAACTTAGTCCATAGTCTCGGCCAACACAATATAAGACTTGTAATGAACCAAAACCAATAAGCCAAGCATACATTAGCACATACCTTGGCACATACCTTGGCAATTAATCAAGCTAGCACTAAACACAATCACAAAGCAAGCACACACTATTCAGGCCGAATGTCTTTTCCTGAAAACATGTAGGATGGGCAGTGAGTATAAAACTCAGTAGAGTTCACTTTAATATACAACTCAATCATGAGTTTATTTAGTTAAGCTGAGTATACAACTCAAAGCTTAACCTCCCATTAGCTCAACATAACCTGCAAAACAAAAAAAAAGACAAGGAAAACCAAACATACACATATACATAACCGAGGCATATAAGCAATAATAGTGAATGTTGGGTTAGCAAGAACATAGAATTCACCAAACCACACAAAACACACACACACACTACTAAGTGCTCTCGGCCAAGTTCTCCATTGATGGGTTTCGGGAGTCAAACAGTGTAGTGGAATTTAACTGAAACCCTCCAGGATCTAGGTGAAACGGGGTAAACCGGGTGTTCAAAAATTTTCATACCTAATTTTCGGTTGAGATCTCTCACTCAACTATAGAGTCGAATCACAAAACCTGAACAGTTGACGTATTCAGGCTCTCTATGGTATCCACACGAGCCTCTCGGGATCACCACGCTTCCACCACATCCCGGTAGATGCATTTCTCTTGCGCTCGCAGTGCTAGCTTGCGTCCTCCAAGGAATTGCAAGAGAAGAGTGTGGCTGTCCTTTTGGGAGGCTAGGGCAAGGAGACCTACGAATTTCTCACTTAAAAGTTGTATTTATAGTGAGACTCAACTTCCAGGCCTAATGGGTTTCAAAGCCCTAATCCAATTAGGATTTAATTTTGGGCTTAATAATGGCTCAACTCTTGGGCCCATTATTAATATGAAATTAAAGTGAAACCATAACCCAAATAATTAGCCCATGCACTCTAATGATCCAAATAGCTCTATGTGTGCGACCCAATAGGCTCTTGCCACGTTGGCAATGATCATAAATCACATTTATGATCATAAGCAATGAGCGGTGTCTAGCAACACATCATTGCTACCCAAGTGACAAGATTGTCGATGATTCGACTAAACCTTTATGATCATCACCGATATATGCCATTGTCCCTTTGTCCAAGATATCAAGACTAAGCACGAGACATGGAATGTGTCACTCTCGTATAGCCCAATCTTTGGTTTCTTGATTACCGAGTAGACCAACTTAAACTGATGACATTGATATCATATATCAACTCATCCGAGCATGGCCATGCATTTTCTAAGTCTCACTCTATCAAGGGGCCCGAAGATATCACTCCCGTTACATAGGAGGGACAAATCCCATCTTGATCATACAAATCCCTCCGCATGATATGTGACATACCCAATGACCTCCTTCAAGTTCACTCAGTTACGAGCAACAAAGGAAAGTATCAAAGTATGTGACTCACATGTAGGGAACCTTGATGATCTTAGGTTGAAGGACTACATATACCATGATCACTATGAGAATCACTTATGACACTCATATAACGATCCATGTAGTGTTCTCATGGTGGGTCGGTCCAGTACACAAGTTCTCCAACTTGTACCCATATGTAGACTACATATCTCATATTAGTCTCCACATATGCTAGTCGTTATGTATTATTGCAACCCGCTCCACAATAATACTAGACCAGGGACGTTTAAGAATATCATTATTCTAGGGTTACAATTATGTTTGTTAAGTTACGCAGAAACAAAACAACAAACATAATTGCTGGATTAATGCCTTAATAAAATATCATGACTCAATGTGCAAAAATACAATCATCTCATGATTGGCTTTTGGGCACAACACTAACAATCTCCCACTTGCACTAAAGCCAATCATCCATGTATCTAATACCGATGGACCTAGAATGGCTATCATGCTTTTGCTGCGTAAGGGGCTTTGTCAGCGGATCAGCAATGTTGCTATCTGTCGAAGTCCTGCATATCCTTACATCACCCCTCTCGATGATCTCCCTGATGAGATGATAGCGTCGGAGTATGTGTTTGGATCGCTGGTGAGATCGAGGTTCCTTAGCCTGTGCGATTGCTCCATTGTTGTCACAATAGAGCTCTATCGGGTCGGCAATGCTTGGAACCACTCCAAGTTCAGTGATGAACTTCTTGATCCAAACTGCCTCCTTCGCAGCATCAGAGGCGGCAATGTACTCAGATTCTGTTGTAGAGTCAGCTACTGTCTCTTGCTTTGAACTCTTCCAGCTCACAGCACCACCACCAATACAAAACACATAACTAGATTGTGATCTAAAATCATCCTTATCGGATTGGAAGCTTGCATCGGTGTAACCCCTTACAACGAGCTCATCTTCACCTCCAAAGACCAAGAATGCATCCTTAGTCCTTCATAAGTACTTAAGGATGTTCTTAACAGCTGTCCAGTGACTCTCACCGGGGTTCGATTGGTACCTACTCGTCATGCTCAAAGCATATGAGACATCGGGACGAGTACATATCATGGCATACATGATAGATCCAATTGCTGAGGCATATGGAATCTTACTCATGCGCTCTCTCTCCTCGGGTGTACTCGGACACTGAGATCTAGAAAGAGTGATACCATGTGACATGGGCAAGAATCCTTTCTTGGAATCTTGCATGCTAAACCTCTTTAGCACCTTGTCAATATATGTACTTTGACTTAGGCCAAGAAGCTTTCTAGATCTATCTCTATAGATCCTGATGCCTAACACATAGGCTGCTTCACCCAAGTCCTTCATAGAGAAACATTTCCCTAGCCAAGTCTTCACAGACTGTAGCTCAGGAATGTCATTCCCGATGAGTAGTATGTCATCTACATACAACACCAAGAAGACAATAGCGCTCCCACTAACCTTCTTGTAGACACAAGGTTCATCTTCATTTTTGATAAAACCAAACTCTTTGATTGCATCATCAAAATGAAGATTCCAACTTCGAGAAGCTTGCTTCAGTCCATAAATGGACCTTTGCAACTTGCACACTTTATTGGCATTCTCAGGAGTGACAAAACCCTCAGGTTGTGTCATGTACACATCCTCAAGTAGCTTTCCATTTAGGAATGCAGTTTTGACATCCATTTGCCATATCTCATAATCATAGTGTGCAGCAATAGCAAACAAAATTCGGATGGATTTAAGCATAGCAACTGGTGAAAAAGTTTCATCATAGTCAATACCATGAATTTGCTTGAAACCTTTTGCAACCAATCGTCCCTTAAAGGTAATCACATTACCATCCATGTCAGTTTTCTTCTTGAAAACCCATTTGCACCCTATGGGTTTTACCCCTTCAGGTGGGTCAACCAAAGTCCATACTTGGTTTTCATACATGGATTCCATCTCGGATTTCATGGCCACTAGCCACTTCTCAGAGTCAGGCCCTGACATAGCTTGTTGGTAGGTTGTGGGCTCATCCTGATCCATGAGCATCACATCACCAGTGTGAGTCACAAGAAATCCATATCTCTCGGGCTCACGCCGAATCCTACCAGACCTACATGGGCTCTGTGCTACAGGAATAGACTCTTGAACCACAACATCTTGTGGTGTCTGTTCAGGTTCCATTTCAGGTTCGATGTCTCCTTGTTGTTCTTGAATTTCTTCAAGTTCTACTTTCCTCCCACTAGTTCCTTTAGAGATAAACTCTTTCTCTAAAAAGACACCAGTTCGAGCAACAAACACTTTTTGCTCAGAAGGATTGTAGAAATAGTAACCCTTTGTTTCTTTGGGATACCCAACAAAAAGGCATTTTTGAGATTTGGGCCCTAGTTTGTCAGAGGATTGACGTTTCACATAAGCGTCACAGCCCCAAATCTTCATAAAAGACAAATTGGGATGCCTCCCACTCCATATCTCATATGGTGTCTTTTGAACCGATTTAGATGGAACTCGGTTTAGTGTAAAAGCGGCTGTCTCTAGAGCATGTCCCCAAAAGGAGTTTGGAAGGTCAGCTTGACTCATCATAGAGCGAACCATGTCTAACAGAGTTCGATTTCTCCTTTCAGATACACCATTCCATTGAGGTGTACCTGGTGGAGTGAGTTGTGATACTATACCACACTCCTTCAGATAGTCAAGGAATTCTCGATCCAAGTACTCTCCACCTCGATCTGATCGAAGCACTTTGATACTCTTCCCGAGTTGATTCTCTACTTCATTCTTGAATTCTTTGAACTTTTCAAAGGATTCTGACTTGTGTCTCATAAGATACACATAGCCATATCTGCTGAAGTCATCAGTGAAAGTAATGAAGTATTGGAAACCTCCTCTAGCTTGTGTAGACATAGGGCCACATACATCACTATGTATGAGTCCTAGTAAGTCATTAGCCCTTTCACTTTGCCCTGTGAATGGGGCTTTGGTCATCTTGCCCAACAAACATGACTCACATGTCTCATATGATTCAAAATCAAATGAGTCCAAGAGTCCATCCTTATGGAGCTTGGATATGCGGGTCTCATTTATATGGCCCAAGCGACAGTGCCAGAGATAGGTCGGGTTCGAATCATTTAATCTGACCTTCTTGGTATTCACATTATAGATTGGATCTTCGAGGTCTAGAACATACAACCCATTGCTAAGTTGAGCACTACCATAAAAGATTTCATTCAAATAAATAGAACAACATTTGTCCTTTATTATAAATGAAAAACCTTTCTTGTCCAAACAAGAAACAGAAATCAAATTTCTACTAATAGTAGGCACAAAGTAGCAGTTGTCTAATTCTAAAACTAATCCACTAGGTAAAGTGAGAACATAAGTCCCTACGGCTAAGGCAGCAACCCTTGCTCCATTTCCAACACGTAGGTCCACTTCACCTCGGGCCAATCTTCTACTTCTACTTAGATCCTGCACATTTGCACAAATGTGAGATCCACATCCAGTATCCAATACCCAAGATGAGGAAGTAGAAAAGTTAGCCTCTATAACAAAAATACCTGAAGTGGAAGTCTTACTTCCCTTTTCCTTAGCAAGTTCTTCAAGATAGAGCTTGCAATTGCGCTTCCAGTGTCCAGGTTGCTTACAATGGAAGCACTCCCCTTCCTTTGCCACACCACCCTTTGGTTTCAGTGCAGCTGAAGAAGAACTAGCATTGGACTTTCCATTAGCTTTATCCTTCTTCTTGTTGGCTTTTCCCTTTCCCTTGCCCTTTTGAACCATCAAAATGGGCTTAGCCTTCTTAAGGTTTTGCTCAGCAGTTCTCAACATGTTGAGCAATTCAGGGAGGGACTTGTCAAGGTCGTTCATGTTATAGTTCATGACGAACTGACTGTAGCTTTCAGGCAACGATTGCAAGACTACATCAATAGCCAACTCTTTCTGAAGAGCAAATCCCAAATTCTCAAGATTCTCAATGTACCCAATCATCTTGAGCACATGAGGACCCACGGGACTTCCCTCAGACATCTTGCACTGAAACAATGCCTTAGAGGTCTCAAACCTCTCATGCCTAGCTTGCTCTTGGAAAAGCATTTTGAGATGTTCGATCATATCGAACGCCCCCATGTTCTCATGTTGCTTCTGAAGCTCAGATTCCATGGTAATAAGCATGAGGCATGCAACATCCAAAGCATCATCAGAATGCCTCTTGTGAGCATCCCTTTCAGCTCTTGGAGCAGTGGCAGCAGGCTCATTCGGAATGGGCTGCTCTAGGACATAAGCCTTTCTCTCTTGTTTGAGGACTATCCTCAAGTTTCGGTACCATTTGAGAAAGTTGGTCCCATTCAGTTTTTCCTTCTCAAGGATCGATCGCAACGAAAGTGTCGATGTGTTTTGTGCCATGGTTATCTACAACAGTAAATATGCAGTGTAAGAGTCATGTATTTTAATTCATTTAATAAGGACTTTTATTAAACGATACTCCCACTATTTTCCTCAAAATAATAACCCTCGATATTATTTCGGAACACCTCGGCGCTAAGGTATTCTAGTGGGCCAAGATCCATATTTGACCACAACCTGAGTCAGCTTTGGCTTTTCTCTCAAGTTACAGCTATTTAGGTAGGCAACTCCTTGCCAATTGCATCTTATGCAACTCTTGGATAGTTGGGTGAACAACACTTGTCCAAGCTCATCTCATGAGCTTAAGCCCAACTCTATGCCTCTAAGTCCCTAATCCTATTAGGATGACTTAGTTAAGTCGGACCCAAAGTTAGCAATTTGGATATCACTATTATCCCATCGCGCCTTACCAAGATGAACATAGGTGCTTTGCTTTGGCAAACCCACCTAATGTTGATCAAAGTCTTGACGAGTGCCAACATTTGGAAGGCATCACATTTAATGACTTAATATTTGTTTGAGGGATTTTTTTTCCGTTTGATCTCACCAATTTGTTATCTCCGGTTGTCTTATACATGCATCACATACAAATATAAAACATGCATCTCATGCGTACAAGAAAGTAAACGTGACATGGTTATAGCCCAAACTATGCGATATTCTCAAGCCAATGAGAATATCATAAAAGCCTAAGAAAAGAAAAGAGTCTTCACAAGCTCCTTATCTTCCTTTCTTGGCTGCCCTTTTGTTGTCATCTCCTTGGACATGCCTCCTTGGATGATCCTTAGACATACAACCTTGGATGATCCCATAATGCACCATTACATCAATAATAGAAACCTCGAGTTACATTCGAGGGGAGTAAGGTGAGAAGAGAATGTACAATGAGAGTGATAAGAAAAGGCACGACTCGCAGGCCGTATTTACAAGTACAACCAATCAAGGGCTATAACCATGCACCATGCTTCAAACACCAATCAGCATATCATGTCAAATCTCATTCAACAAAGATGCATGCCAATTTTCGTGCGTTGATTAACCAGTTTTTATTTATGTGGCGCTTTGCATACGGCGGTCCCGCTGGCCGGTCAGCGGGCGGTGGTTCCGCTGACCGGTCAGCGGACGAGGTCAAGGGGAGCCGCCCTTGCGGGGGGCGTGGGGGGCAGCGCCCCCCTGCGCAAAAAATTTTCTTACAATTGCTTAGCCCGAAATCTTCTATTTCGAGCAAGTAGGCACCCGAGACTCCTCCATTCGAGCCACCAAAAATACCTTACTTTCAGTGCCCGAACAGGCCGAATCCGAACAAAGCTAGGGTTTTTGCAACTATTGCAAGAATCCTAATCCATATAGGTATCTCATACCATTCAATTTCGAGGTTAATCTCATTAACCAATTAGTGTCGTTTCTTCATATATCTCATATGTTCATTACGAATTCCAGTTTCATGCATCATGAATCAATCTAATTAATCATGGCCGAAAAGCAACCGAACACATAGCATCATGCGATTCAACACTCAATCCCGATTTAGGGTTTCACCAGTAGCTCTGATACCACTGATGGGTTTCGGGAGCCAAACAGCGCAGTGGAATTTAACCGAAACCCTCCAGGATCCAAGTGAAACGGGGTAAACCGGGTGTTCAAAAATTTTCATACCTAATTTTCGGTTGAGATCTCTCACTCAACTGTAGAGTTGAATCACAAAACCTGAACAGTTGACGTGTTCAAGCTCTCTATGGTATCCACACGAGCCTCTCGGGATCACCACGCTTCCACCACGTCCCGGTAGATGCATTTCTCTTGCGCTCGCAGTGCTAGCTTGCGTCCTCCAAGGAATTGCAAGAGAAGAGTGTGGCTGTCCTTTTTGGAGGCTAGGGCAAGGAGACCTGCGAATTTCTCACTTAAAAGTTGTATTTATAGTGAAACTCAACTTCCAGGCCTAATGGGTTTCAAAGCCCTAATCCAATTAGGCTTTAATTTCGGGCTTAATAATGGCTCAACTCTTGGGCCCATTATTAATACGAAATTAAAGTGAAACCATAACCCAAATAATTAGCCCATGCACTCTAATGATCCAAATAGCTCTATGTGTGTGACCCAATAGGCTCTTACCACGTTGGCAATGATCATAAATCACATTTATGATCATAAGCAATGAGCGGTGTCTAGCAACACATCATTGCTACCCAAGTGACAAGATTGTCGGTGAATCGACTAAACCTTTATGATCATCACCGATATATGCCATTGTCCCTTTGTCCAAGATATCAAGACTAAGCACGAGACATGGAATGTGTCACTCTCGTATAGCCCAATCTTTGGTTTCTTGATTACCGAGTAGACCAACTTAAACTGATGACATTGATATCGTATATCAACTCATCCGAGCATGGCCATGCATTTTCTAAGTCTCACTCTATCAAGGGGCCCGAAGATATCACTCCCGTTACATAGGAGGGACAAATCCCATCTTGATCATACAAATCCCTCCGCATGATATGTGACATACCCAATGACCTCCTTCAAGTTCACTCAGTTACGAGCAACAAAGGAAAGTATCAAAGTATGTGACTCACATGTAGGGAACCTTGATGATCTTAGGTCGAAGGACTACATATACCATGATCACTATGAGAATCACTTATGACACTCATATAACGATCCATGTAGTGTTCTCATGGTGGGTCGGTCCAGTACACAAGTTCTCCAACTTGTACCCATATGTAGACTACATATCTCATATTAGTCTCCACATATGCTAGTCGTTATGTATTATTGCAACCCGCTCCACAATAATACTAGACCAGGGACGTTTAAGAATATCATTATTCTAGGGTTACGATTATGTTTGTTAAGTTACGCAGAAATAAAACAACAAACATAATTGATGGATTAATGCCTTAATAAAATATCATGACTCAATGTGCAAAAATATAATCATCTCATGATTGGCTTTTGAGCACAACACTAACATCCATAACATGTGCCCATGTGCATTTTGCACACATAACTTCATCAACACTCCATATCCACTTAGAGCTCCAAAATGCTTAGCAAATAGGCCACATTTACTAGCATTTCTAGCACATGTACCATAGTCAATTAGCTAATCAACACTTAAACCGAATATATTCACAATAGCCCATCAAGCAACTAAGGTCATTTGGCAAATATAACCATCACTTAGCCACTCTAAACACTTGAACCATGGTAATTCACCAAGCAAAATCAAGTGTTAAGTGAACCCTACCTCAAATTGCTTTCGGCCAAGATACCAACTTCAATGCTCAAGTGTTCTTCACTCAATTTAGCCTACCAAATGATTAATTAGGCATCAATAACTCTTATTCATGGATCAACTACCATGTATTCAAAGAAGAACACTAAGTTACTATAGTTCATACTCTCGGCCAAATGCACATTTCCACACATTGATGTTCCTCACTAATTTAGCCCAACATATAACCATCTAGGCTTCATTAAACCTTGTTCATGGAACAATTACCATGTAATCAAGGGAAGACATGAGTTTACCTCCAATCAAGCATTCGGCCAAGCACCAACTTCCACACCTTGATGTCCTTCACTCAAAATAGCCTACCACAAGATCAAATAGGCGTCAACAAGCTTTAATCATGGATTAATTTCCATGTAAACAAGGAAGAACACCAAGCTACTTCAAATAATCCTTTCGGCCAACACTTAATTTCCAAACCAACACATCACTTGCTCAATTAGCTTAGTATAACATCAATTGAGCACTCAAACTCCTTGTTCATGGAATTCAAACCATGTATTCAAGGAAATATCAAGAAATACCTCAAACCCTAGCTTGATTTGGCTTGCCCCTTCAACGTTTCTCCATGAACAAAGCTTGATTCCAAGTAGTTTTGTGCCGAAACCAAGCTTCCAAGCTTGAATCCTTCAAGTGCCTCCAAGTTTGCTTGAATTCAAGACCAATTTGTGAAGGAGCTCAAGAACAAGCTCTCAGCCAAGTCAAGAGCAAGGAAACCGAAATGGAACAAATGGCCTTGACTAAGTCTGGCCATAGGACACTTGTATTCAAAATGGCACTAACATAAGTTTTTGGCTCCAACTTATTTGCATGGCTCAATAAAGCCCACACTTGCTCACGGTCACACATGCACCATTAAAACACTTGATTCAAATGGCACTTAAGTCTATTCATGGCCTGTAATGCCAAGCACAAGACAAAAGTGCCTTAAAGCCCAATAATCCCATGTGCAACCGGCCATGTAACTAGAATTAGTTCTAGTTAAGTAAACTAGAATAATGATGGTTTATGCCTTAGTGGGAGACATGATGTGACTTGTTATCATTGATGTCTCCTTAAATTGGTCTAGAATACCATAAACCCTTGCATAGTTTTGCATGGCCGAAACCATCATCTCTCATTTTGTAGTTTCAAATGTGCCACCATGCCAAGTGTGCAATTTGGTCCCCTTTCTATGATTTATGTCAGTTTCTCCATAGTCCAGTTTTTGTGTGCAAATAGGCCTTCACAGTTTCCATCTTCGCACATACATCATTGTACTAGTTTCCATAGTCTTTCACATCATTCCTTTTTGTTTCCTTTATGTTTCCTGGCCTAAGCCAAGCACTTAGGAGGTGAGCCTAACATCCTTTGCCCCATATTCTCCTGCCATCTATCAGACCAGTAGCTAAGAATCGCTATGGGCCTTTAGATTTCTCACGCCCACCCTTTTTGCTAGCCGTAAGCCTATTATGAGGGCTTCATATTCGGTGATATTGTTGGTGACATTGAACCCAAATTTGATAGCCTTTGTGGCCTCCATTCCTTCAGGACCTTGGAGAACTACTCGAGCTCCTTGGTGTTCGAAAGCCGAAGCTCCATCGACAAATAGCATCCACTCAGGTTCATCTTTTACGAGCTCCTCCAAGGTATCTCCGATTTTTGGGACCTCGACGATGAAGTCTGCCAATGCTTGGACTTTTATGGCCTTTCTTGGCTCATAGGTGATGTCATATTCACCTAGCTCAATGCACCATTTTGACAGTCTTCACGAGTGATCAACCCTCCTCATGATATCCTGAAGAGTTAGGTTATTTCGGACACTAATAGGGTGTGCTTGTAAGTAAGGTCGTAACCTTCTACTTGCCAATACTAAGGCATAGATGGCCTTTTGTAGAAGAGGGTACCTAATCTCGGCTCCATGTAGTGATTTGCTTACATAGTATACCGGCCACTGTCTCCCTCCTTCTTCTTTTACAAGCACCAAACTTACTGCTTTTTCGCTGACGGTGAGGTAAGGGATGAGGGCTCCTCTATCCTTCGGTTGTCAAAGTGTCGGCAGGTGGGTTAAGTAGGTTTTCAGCTCATCCCAAACTTTTTGGCAATCTTCGCTCCAAGGGTGCTCTTTAGCACCGAAGGTACCGTCATTTTTTGTGGCTTTAGTGAGCACTTTGAAGAACAGTCGACACCGATCCCCATATCTAAAGATGAACCTACTAAGAGAAGTGATTCTCCTCGTTAGCCTTTGCACATCCTTGATTGTTGTGGGAGTTTGAGATCCCAGTAGGGCCTTTACTTTTTTCGAATTGGCATCGATTCCTCTTTCTGACGCCATGAATCCAAGGAACCTGCCTGCATTTACTCTGAACACGCACTTCTTCGGGTTTAGATGAATTTTGAATTCCCGAAGTTGGTGGAATGTTTTAGTTAAGTCTTCGATATGACCACTAGGCATTTTTCTCTTAACTATCATATCATCGACATATACTTCCATATTGCTCCCGATCTGGGTGTCGAACACCCTATTCATTAGCCTTTGGTATGTGGCACCAACATTCTTTAGATCGAGGGAATGTAATAGTAAGTTCCTACTTCGGTGATGAAAGCAGTTTTCTCCTTATCTTCGGGATCCATTCGAATTTGGTGGTATCCACTGAAGGCATCGAGGAAACTAAGTAGGCCGTATTTGGTAGTAGAGTGTTAGGTTTCGGGAGCCAAACAGCACAGCAGAATTTAACAGAAACCCTCTAGGATCCAAGTGAAACGGGGTAAACCGGGTGTTCGAAAATTTTCATACCTAATTTTTGGTTGAGATCTCTCACTCGACTATAGAGTCGAATCACAAAACTTGAACAGTTGACGTGTTCAAGCTCTCTATGGTATCCACACGAGCCTCTTGGGATCACCACGCTTCCACCGCATCCCGGCAGATGTGTTTCTCTTGCGCTCGCAGTGCTAGCTTGCGTCCTCCAAGGAATTGCAAGAGAAGAGTACGGATGTCCTTTTTGGAGGCTAGGGCAAGGAGACTTGCGAATTTCTCACTAGAAGTTGTATTTATAGTGAGACTCAACTTCCAAGCCTAATGGGTTTCAAAGCCCTAATCCAATTAGGCTTTAATTTTGGGCATAATAATGGCTCAACTATTGGGTCCATTATTAATATGAAATTATTGTGAACCCAAAACCCAAATTATTAGCCCATGCACTCTAATGATCCAAATAGCTCTATATGTGCGACCCAATAGGCTCTTACCACGTTGACAATGATCATAAATCACATTTATGATCATAAGCAATGAGCGGTGTCTAGCAACACATCATTGCTACCCAAGTGACAAGAATGTCGATGATTCGACTAAACCTTTATGATCATCACCGATATATGCCATTGTCCCTTTGTGCAAGATATCAAGACTAAGCACGAGACATGGAATATGTCACTCTCGTATAGCCCAATCTTTTGTTTCTTGATTATCGAGTAGACCAACTTAAACTGATGACATTGATATCGTATATCAACTCATCCTAGCATGGCCATGCATTTTTCTAAGTCTTACTTTATCAAAGGGCCCGAAGATATCATTCCCGTTACATAGGAGGGACAAATCCTATCTTGATCATACAAATCCCTTCGCATGATATGTGACATACCCAATGACCTCCTTCAAGTTCACTCAGTTACGAGCAACAAAGGAAAGTATCAAAGTATGTGACTCACATATAGGGAACTTTGATGATCTTAGGTCGAAAGGACTACATATACCATGATCACTATGAGAATCACTTATGACACTCATATAACGATCCATGTAGTGTTCTCACGGTGGGTCGGTCCAGTACACAAGTTCTCCAACTTGTACCCATATGCAGACTATATATCTCATATTAGTCTCCACATATGCTAGTCGTTATGTATTATTGCAACCCGCTCCACAATAATACTAGACTAGGGACGTTTGGGAATATCATTATTCTAGGGTTACAATTATGTTTGTTATGTTACGCAGAAACAAAACAACAAACATAATTGCTGGATTAATGCCTTAATAAAATATAATAACTCAATGTGCAAAAATACAATCATCTCATGATTGGCCTTTTGGGCACAACACTAACATAGAGTCCACCAACTGATCTATTGGTGGTAAAGGAGAAGAATCCTTAGAGCAAGCATCGTTTATGTTTTGGAAATCAATGCACATTCGGAGCTTATCACTCATTTTTTCGTAGCAATGACAACATTGCTAAGCTATTCGGGGTACTTGACTTCCCTTATTATGCGTGCTTCCATTAAGCGCTATACTTCAATTTTGATGAAGTTGTTCTTATGTGCCGAGAGGCTTCGCTTTTTTTGTCGAACAGGCTTTGCCTCTGGGCGCACCTGAAGACTATGTTGGATTATGCAAGGGTTTACCCCAAGCATGTCCTTTGGTGAGTAGGCGAACAGATCTTTGTTCATTAACAGAAAAGATACAAGTTTTCCCTTGTCACCTTCGGCCAGTTTCTTCCCCACTCGGGTACTTCAACCTGGGACAAGTTCCACATCTTCTGTTTCTATTTTTTTGAGGTCTACTGTTTCTTCTCCCTTTGCCTTTTCTCTGAGCACGGCCTTCACTCCCAAAGTCTGTGTGTGGATCTTTGCTGGGCCCTGTCTTGCCTTCACAAAGACCTTCCTTACTTCTGCCTGGTCGATGAAGATCTCGGCATCCCCATCCTTTGTTGCAAAGGTGACAGTCAAGTATTTCACATCTGGACGAATGTGGAGATTTCCTTGTGTCCGCCTCCTGAGGATTGCATTATATGACGAAGGGACATCTATGACGATGAACCTTGTCATTGTTGAAGCAAAGAGCTCGTTTTTATTTTGAGATGAAGTTCCTCTTAGCATCAAAGGTAGGTCAATCCATCCGACGACAGGTAGTTCGGACGGACCTACCCTGAAGGTAGGGGAGGTGACAAGCTTGAGATCGCCTTTTTTGATACCCAAACTTGGCAGCAAATGGGAGAATAAGACATCGGCATTGGAACCATCATCGAGGAGTACTCTCTTAACATCCCAACTCCCTATCCTCGCCATGATGAGGAGTGGGTCGTCATGAGGAAACATCACGGTGGATCCATCCTTCCGAACAAGCTTGTTCGATTGGTGACCGAACTCCATGACCGAGATTTCCCTCATCTTTCTCTTCCTTTCAGCCGATGGTATCCCTGTGGTGATCATCTGGATTACTCCTGCTGGTGGTGGTGGATGCCTCTTGGGACTTCGGTCCCGACGTCTGTCGGAATCATAGTCATCATCTCCTTTCCTCTCCTCTTCCCTCCTCCCCTTCGGGGAGGGCATCCGCAGGTAGCGCTGAAGTTGGCCCTGCTTTATGAGAGACTCGATGTACTTCCTCAGCTGGAAGCAATCCTCTGTGTCATGCCCATGGTCGCGATGGAACTGGCAGAATTTCTTCATATTTTTCTTGTTTTCCGAAGTCATGGCCTTCGGACGCTGGATTGGATTGCCTTGCCTTTCCATGGCCAGCAGTATGTTTGTTCTGGAGGTGTTCAGGGGGGTGAACGACATGGGTTTTTTCCCTTTCTGCTTCCGGGGTCTTCCCCTGCCCTCGACAGAATAGCGATTCGGTGACTTTGTCCTTTAGGCTAATGGCCATCGGACTTCGGTCCCCCCATCCTCAGCTCTTCAATCGTCATATGCTGCTCGGCCCTTCGGTAGAACTCGTCAAGGGTGTTCGGGGGGTCCTTCAAGAACTCAAAAAAGTCTCGCCGAAGCCTTTGTATCATGGTGAGGATGCGTATTTCGGGGCGGAAGTCCGACACGCTCAAGGCCTTTCAGTTGAATCTTTCGACATAATCGCGAATGGTCTCTCCGTTTCTTTGCGCAATGTCGAACATTTGAACCGACATCTTCGCCATCGGCCTACTACCAATGAACTGCTGCGTGAACGCCGTGGACAGCTCTTGGAAACTCATTATAGTTCTAGGGGCGAGGGAGTTGTACCACACGGTTGCCAGGCCGGAGAGTGTGACCTCAAAGCACTTGCAAAGGGTAGCATCATCAGCACCATTGTTGACACCCAATTTTGTCCGGGCACTGACTTTTTGTTTAAATTTTAGGATAGGAAAATTAGTTTAGGAGCATTTCGATTTTTATAGGGGCATTTTAGTCTTTTAGGTAATTTTTGATTTTTTTGGATCATTTTAAGGTAGAAATAGGATTTAATTTAGTTAGCACTGATTTGGAGTCTTAAAAGTCTTGTGGGGTCAATTTGGGCAAAAACAAAAAGTTTGGGAGAAAACTGGGGCTAGTTTTGAGCAAAATTCAAAGGTTTGGGGTAAATCTGTCAATTTTAGAGAGTTTGAGCCAAATCTGGCTATTTTATGGAATTTTAGGAAAAATCTGTGAATTTTTGCAAAGTTTTGGGCTAATTTGATAATTCCTGAAAGTTTTTGGTCAAATTGAAATTCGTACAGAATTTAGGGCAGAATAAGCAGATTGAGAATTTTATTGGACTGAAACTAGTAATTTCACCAGATTATATCCTAATTGGACTAAACTTATTCAAATTTGATTTAGATGGATTTTAAACTATAAAAACAGTGTTAATCACGTTTTTAAGCCCCTACTAGTATAAATATGGGTCCAGATTTCGAGAGAAGGGAGAGAAAAATTTCGACACTCTAAGCTCTGATAAGAAAACGGGGAAATTGCAGTCCTTAACCCCCTGCCTCTCATTCCTTCTTCCATGAAACCCTAAATTTCTCCCTCCTTACGCGGCCGTCACTCCTTTTCCCCTTGACGCCCAACGCTCGTTTTTCCTCCGTTTCACCGTTAGCCCATCGCCGCCGCTTCCCCACCGCCATCAGCCTCCAGCCACCGTACCCAGCCGTCTCCAGCTGTCGTCGTCGATGCTGCCGCCATTGCCGACCCCATGCTCGCCCTTTCTCCCCCGTCGCGACGCTCTCACTCTCGCCGGTCCGTCGCGTCGCCACCCTGCCAGCCGCCGGCGCCCGTCGCTCCAAGCCAGCCACTGCCGTCCTCCGCTTCCCAGCCATTGCCACCTCGCCAGACGCCGTCGTTGCTGGTGAACGCTGAATCGAGAGAGAAACCGAGCACGATCCGCTTCTCTAGTCGTACTTGACCCGTTTTTGACCCAGATCCGACCCGAATAGTCATCATTTAGGTGTAATTCTCGTTTAGTCCCTGGATTCCTTTGTTTTGTTCATATGAGTTTTCTAATGTTGTTTTGATTTACAATTTGGCCACTGACAGCATTGTTTTACTTATGTTTTCTTTTATAGTTTTGTTTATTTTGTTTACTAAGGTAAGGAATTAGTTTGGGAATTAATATTAAGCATAATTACATGATTAGGTTAGATAGATAATTTTAATAAATAATTTAAAAATTTGTTCGACATAATATATCTAAAAACAATCACACTTAGGAAATTTCATTCTGCGTGGTTTTGATAAAACTTTACGATAAATTTAGGATAATAAAATAAAATTTTTATATCCTCATCCGGGTGATCCGATAGGATCCATGGTTTGGATTATAATCAACTAAAAATATTTAAAAGATAAATAAAGATAAAAAAGGATAGGTAAGTTTTTTTTTTTTATGTTCTCATCCAGCTGATCTGATAAGATCCATGGTTTGGACAATTATTTAAAAATATTTCAAAAAAATAAATAAAGTAAAAAAAAATAATTCTTAATATCCATATCCTGGTGGTCTGATAGGATCTATGGTTTGGAAATATCAAAAATTTTATAAAACCAAATAAAAATTAAATAGTAAAGGTTAAAAGTCCATATCCGGGTGGTTCGATTAAAATCCATGGTTTGGATATTAATTGAAATTATTTAAAGCAAGCAAAACAAAATTAAAATCAAACTAAGGTACCAATTTTGGGCGCTAGAATAAAGTTATTTTAGCGTAACCGTACTCCCGAACCCCTTGAACTCTCGTAGACCATTTTAAGGTGTCCAATCGACCTAGGTGAAACCGATTGGTGGCGACTCCCAAAAACACGTTGCTACAGCTTGGCGACTCCACTGGGGAAATCTCGTGAGTCAAGCCTAAAAGTTTGGTTTATTGTTTTGTTTTGCTTTGCTTATCTTTGTGTGGACTCATGTACTGTACTTACTTGTTGTAAACATGCAATATGCATTCATGACATGAGGCTCTACACCCGAGCTTCCTCAACTCAAATCACATTTTTTCAAAGCGGAATTAGTGTTGTTGTCCTTGTGAGACCATGGTCTCCAAGCCTTCACCAGTTTCAAGTAGCAAAGTAGTGTTTTTGCCTTCTGAGACGGTAGTCTCTGCATAGGCCTACGAAAAGCTACGACCCGAATTAATCCTCTCCTTACATAAACCCTCGTGGGTAAGGAATTGGGCTATCGCTATGATTTAGTGATGGGATTCGGGAACCACCCTCAGCCTTTTTGACAAGCCACCCAACGCATATAAAATGCCCCATTTAACCATAGAACTGGCCATAGAATTCCTACCATTTACCAACGCCATAAGCATGTCATTGTTATGCCATTTTGTTGCCTTACGCTTCTGTTTTCTTTGTGTCTTATATTTATGGCTCTAACTTCTTTTCTCATAGTAGTTCATGAGTTATTAATTGCTATTTAACTTGTTACTAACCTTGTTTTTCTTTTGTTGTACTTCTGTTTTGTGCAATTTTTCTTCATGCATCAAAACCACGCATCAAACTATACTAACTTTTTGTCTTTTTTATGACAATAAAAAGTCTTGAAGTTCCACGATAGTTGACAATCAAGCTCACTTATTACATGCATGCATTACATCAATCACGTGCATATAAAGTCTAATAAAAGAATTCCCACTCTTAAAAAAGGATTAAAAGATTGGTACTCAACATCGATATCCAACTCGACTGCAAACAAGGCTCATGGTGGAACAAGTCGAAGCACGTCTCACTGACATCGAGTAAAAGATAGAGGGCATGGCTGAACAAATGAAGCATCTAATGGAGCTGATCAAGGGGAAGGTAGTGCAAACCCCCATAAAAAACCCACAAGATCCGACCTATCCTCCCGAATTCACTCAACAACAGGTCTCAGTTCAAGAGAAGCTCTTTCAAGACTCAGGACCCTCATATGGTATTCACTTTAGGCACAATCCCATCTATGAAGGAAGGAGGACAATAACAAAAGAAGAAGATGATGCTCAAAAGCTTGAAACAATAGAGAAGAGGCTCCGAGCTATTGAAGGGGGCACTATATTTGGATCTCTCTCTGTGGATGACCTTTGCTTGGTGCCTGATGTGGTAATTCCTTCAGATTTCAAGGTGCCAGATTTCGTGAAGTATGATGGAACAACTTGCCCTATCACTCACATCACACTGTTCTTGAGAAAGATACAACCCCTCACAAAGGATGAAAAGGTATGGGTGGCTCTTTTTCAAGAGAGTTTGACAAAGTCTGCTTTGCAATGGTACCTTAGCCAAGGCCCAAAGAACATTAGGACATGGAATGATCTTGCTCAAGCTTTCATCAGTAATTATAAGCATGTCATGGATTTGGCTCCTGATCGTCAAACCCTTCAGAATATGGAGAAGAAGAAACAAGAAACCTTTAAGGAGTACGCACAAAGGTGGAGAGACTTAGCCGCACAAGTTCAACCACCTATGATAAAAAGAGAACTGATCACTCTGTTTATCCAAACACTAAATGGACCATTTTATGAAAAACTAGTTGGGAACACTCTGAGTAGCTTTTCAGATATGGTGTTGTCCGGAGAAAGGATCGAATTTGGAATCAAAACAGGAAAGCTGGTTGATTATTCAATTGGGGGACCTTTCAATGAAAAAAATGGTGCTATCCAAAACATCATCTCCAAGTCCTATGGTCCAACACCACTCACATTACAGGTGAAAGGATATCCTATTGAGGCGGTAACCTTCAAGGCTCCCTCATTAGTACCACATACCACTCATGGGAAGAAAGCTACTCAAGTTGATTCAATTTCCACAAGCTACACTGAGCTACTCCCTAAGCTGATAGAGTCAAACCTGCTATCACCCATACCAACAGCAGCAAAGATCAAGCGGCCTCCTCTTCCAAGTTGGTATGACCCAAATGCCGAATGTGATTACCATATGGGCTCAATGGGGCATTCAACTGAAAATTGTGTGGCATTAAAACTCAAGGTTCAACAGTTGATCGATTCCAAATTGCTAGATCCCGATGTGATTGGTAATTGAAAGTGAAGATTTTGAGCTAGAATTACATTGATTTTGGAAGGGCTCCAAGTTAGATCCAACCCGGCAGTCCGCACACACTTTTGAATAACAGGGAATCCTTTGAGTAAACTTGTATCTTTGAGAGCTTGCCAAAGTGATTTAATAGTAAAAATCTCCTAGATTTAAGTCCAGAATCTAGGGTGTAGTCTTTGTTAAATGGACACCTGTTATTCTTTTCTTGTCCAATAAAAAGATGTAATGTGTGCATTTCACCACTTTTTACTAAAGATTTCACTTCTTACATCTATCTCACACTCTTTGCCACTACACTATTCATTTTACCACATTGTAATCATGTTTCTCTTTCATAAACGTGACAATGCTACTCGTGGGTGGAAATGAAAGTTAAGGGAGATTTGATGGTAGTGATCTTGAAAGTGCTGCCAAATCTAGTAAGAAGGATCTCAAATGTTGCACCTCAACTCTCAAAAGGAAGTTCACAGTGGTTATCAGTATCCTTGCAAGAAGTCTTGGGTTAGCTTCCAAAGAAGGTAGCTCTCATATTAAATGGCTTGGGTGGCCTCCCAATTCTCATGAATGCTCAACACAAGAAAAGGTTCTCAGTTCTCCACAACACAAATTCCAAAAAAGAAAGAAGTTCATCCCTTCCATCAAAAGGCAACAAGGGAAAATTCAAAAGAAAGAAAGAGACTGAGAGCAAGCACGAGCAAGTAAGGCCACTTGAGTCATCTCACTTCAAGAGGGCTATCAAGCACGTCACAATCATAGCTCACAAAAGAAAAAAGAAAAAAAAAAAAAAAAAGGCTCAAGTTAAAGCAAAAGAAAAAAAGAAAAAAAAAAAAGAAAAAAAAAAAAAAAAGTGAGCTATGGATTCTAGACTGAAAACCTGCAAAGGCGGTTTAGAAGATGGAAGCAACATTCAAAGCAAGAGTACATACAGATTACAAGAGTTGGGGGGCAACAGATGAGGTCTAACTTTCTGGAAAAGGTAGTAAGTTTGAGGTCGTCGCTATTGAGTTTTTCAAGGCAATCAGATCTGCTCACGAGTGGCATTAAAAGACCCTTCTTTCACACCACTCAAACTTAACTTTCCTCAACCTAACATTTGCCTCTCGATATCATTCTCATTCAGTTAAAAGGCTATCATTGTGAAACCTGTTTCTACCTTTTTGCCTTGTGCATTTTATGTCTTTGAGTTGGAAAGGGGAAGAATAACAGGACATTTTAATCAAAAAAAAAAGACCGTAAGTTATTTTGTCAAGCTTTGCAAATTGATGAAAGTTTTTCTTTAAGGCCAAACCATTATTCATCAATGTGTGTGGACTTAAAAGTGAGGAGATAGCTTGAGACTTTCTTTAAGAAGATGTGGTTCTTGCAAGAGAAATTCACGATCAAGTGCCATCACAAAGGTCTAGAAATGCATGATCTTTATGAATCAAAGGGAGATGATACCTTCATCCACATAGACACCATATTCAGGGGGCAAAGTAGTTTCTACGGAGTGCAAGGAGAGTACTACCAGCAAAGAAGTTCAATAGACAAGGGGGCAAGTTTTATGGATCAGAAATTGAGTCCAAGGAAGAGCAATCATTCAGACTATAACATGGGGATGAGCAAGCGCCAGCACGGCCACAAGAAAAGAAGGGGGGCAAAGAGACACTGAAAGTTGAGCATTCAGATGGTATAAAATCCATGACAAGGTAAGAAGGAGTTCAAAATAACTCAACGAAAAGAATCACAAAAGGTAATGTTGAAAGGAAGATAGAATTCGCTCATGCATCATGGCTTTCACCGAAGTCATTCTGAAAATGCAAAGGTTAAGAAGCATGCATCATAAGCATCATCACATCATTTCTATCACAAGCAGGTTTCAATGAAGCTTGGCGCAAGCATCAAAATAAGAATTCAATCCAAGCACATCAAGGGGGAGACATTTTGGACAAGGGAAAAAGAGGGAGTGTTTCGATCGCTTCATATCTGCCAAGAGTTAGAGGCTATAACTTCTCGATATCATCCAAGTGAAGGAAGTTTTTCGGTCCAGGTAAGTTCACACAAATTGAAATCAAACGTAATTTGAGTTAAACCGAGGTTCCAAAGAGAAGGGTTTCTCTACCTCGTAACTTAGGCCAAACCGAGGTTCTAAATGAGAAAGGTCTCTCTACCTCGTCACATCGAAAGGAAAGCTAAACCGAGGTTCCAAAGAGATGGCTTGTCTAAACTTGGGACAAACCGAGGTTCCAAAGAGAAGGGTTTCTCTACCTCGTAACATTTAAAGAAAAGCCAAACCGAGGTTCTAAATGAGAAGGGTTTCTCTACCTCGTAACAAATGAGATGGGTTTCTCTCTAAAGGAAAGCTAAACCGAGGTTCTAAATGAGAAGGGTTTCTCTACCTCGTCACATTTAAAGAAAAGCTAAACCGAGGTTCTAAACAAAGAGAAGGAAAGCAATTCTCTTTCCTCGTAACTTTAAAGAAAAGCCAAACCGAGGTTCTAAATGAGAAGGGTTTCTCTACCTCGTCACATTTAAAGGAAAGCTAAACCGAGGTTCTAAAAGAGAAGGGTTTCTCTACCTCGTCATTCCTCGTACCTCGTCACTTGAGTTAAACCGAGGTTCTAAATGAGAAGGGTTTCTCTACCTCGTCACATTTAAAGGAAAGCTAAACCGAGG
The DNA here is from genome assembly GCA_005392925.1 of Aquilaria sinensis. Taxonomy (NCBI): domain Eukaryota; kingdom Viridiplantae; phylum Streptophyta; class Magnoliopsida; order Malvales; family Thymelaeaceae; genus Aquilaria; species Aquilaria sinensis. The sequence continues at coordinate 14,518 of SMDT01003225.1, read as the reverse complement.
TTCTAAATGAGAAGGGTTTCTCTACCTCGTCACATTAAAGGAAAGCTAAACCGAGGTTCTAAATGAGAAAGGTTTCTCTACCTCGTAACATCTAAAGGAAAGCTAAACCGAGGTTCTAAATGAGAAGGGTTTCTCTACCTCGTAACATTTAAAGGAAAGCTGAACCGAGGTTCTAAATGAGAAGGGTTTCTCTACCTCGTCACATTCAAAGGAAAGCTAAACCGAGGTTCTAAATGAAAAGGACCTCGTCAATCTCTAAACCGAGGTTCCAAAGAGAAGGTAACTCTCTTCCTCGTAACTTAGGCCAAAACCGAGGTTCTAAATGAGAAAGGTTTCTCTACCTCGTCACAGGAAAGCTAAACCGAGGTTCTAAATGAGAAGGGTTTCTTTACCTCGTAACATCTAAAAGAAAGCTAAACCGAGGTTCTAAATGAGAAGGGTTTCTCTACCTCGTCACATTCAAAGGAAAGCTAAACCGAGGTAACTAATCTTCCTCGTCAACAAGAAAGGAAAGAAAACTGGGTTCTAACTGAAATTCTCTAGGTCTCCTGAAAGGAGGTTTTAAATGAGAACTCAAATCCGATTCTAAGAAACATGGACAAGGTTAAAGTAAGTTTTTTTCAAAGAATCTCACTTTTTCAAAGATCGAGGTCAAGGTAAGTTTTCACTCCCACAGAAATTGTGGCTTATTTCCATGCTTGGGGGGGCAAGTTTGAGAGGTGGGCATCCAGGTATTGTCATGAGATTTTTTCAAAACAATTTTCATTTTGGATGACTGCTCTCGAAGCTCATTTCAAGACATTTCAAGACATTTTTAAGGTATCTCAGGACACTTTCAACTCTTAAGGTTTCGCGTTGGACAAGTGCTCATTTTTTGAAATTCACTCATTTTGTGGAATTTCTCACTCTCAAGATTCACTCATTTCGTGGAATCTTCAGACTTTTTTTGAAATTCACTCATTTTGTGAAATTTCACTCTTTTTTTGAAATTCACTCATTTTGTGGAATTTCTCACTCTCAAGATTCACTCATTTCGTGGAATCTTCAACATTTTGAAATTCACTCATTTTGTGGAATTTCTCACTCTCAAGATTCACTCATTTCGTGGAATCTTCAGCTTTTTGAAATTCACTCGTTTTGTGGAATTTCTCACTCTCAAGATTCACTCATTTCGTGGAATCTCTCACTCTCAAGATTCACTCATTTCGTGGAATCTCCAGCTTCCTTCAAGATTCACTCATTTCGTGGAATCTTTAGCTTTCTCAAAATTCACCCATGTCACGGAATTTCAAATTTTGAATTCACCCATTTTTGGAAATCCACAATTTCAAGAGAATCATTCTAAGTTCAGATGATTTCTTAGAAAGGTTTTGCTTGAGATAACAAGGAGGGTTCCTATATCTCAATATCAAAGCTAAACTGAGGCTCCAAAGAGAAAGTAATTCTCTTCCTCGTAATTCAAGTCAAGCAGAGGTTTTTTTTTATGAGAAAGGTTTCTCTACCTCATCACATCTAAAACAAGGATAATCCAAGCATTCAAAAGTAAAAAGTCATTCTTTTTCTCATAGTATGGGATAAATCAGAGGTGGTAAAGAGCTAGGGTGCTCTACCTCAAAGAAATTTAAAGGTGGTAAAGAGAGGGTTCTCTGCCTTTTAGACCATGGTGAGAGAGAGTTCTCTACCAAAGTTAAGATTGAGAGAAAAGTTTCGCTCTTCTATAGAAAGGTTTCTCTACCAAAGTTAAGAGACAAGGGTGAGGAAGGTTCCTTAACCCATCAAGAAAAGAGGAAAGAGTTTTCCTCTTAGGTTTGGAAGCAATAGGAAGGTTCTTATTGCGAAAAGCCTAGGAAAGTTCCTAGACTTGGTAAACGGGGAGGAAAGAGTTTTTCTCCCTAAATTCTTAGACGATAGGAAGGTTCTTATCGTAGAAGTATTAAGGAAGGTTCCTTAACCTCACAAAGAAGAAAAAGGTTTTTCTTCTTGGGTTTGAAAACAATAGGAAGGTTCTTATTGCGAAAAGCTTAGGAAAGTTCCTAGACTTGGTAAACGGTGAGGAAAGAGTTTTTCTCCTTAAATTTTTAGACGATAGGAAGGTTCTTATCGTAGAGGTACTAAGGAAGGTTCCTTAACCTTACAAAGAAGAAAAAGGTTTTTCTTCTTAGGTTTGAAAGCAGTAGGAAGGTTCTTATTGCGAAAGGCTAGGAAAGTTCCTAGGCTCGGAAATCAAGGAGGAAAGAGTTTTGCTTCTTGGATTCCTAAATGATAGGAAAGTTTCTATCATAGAGGTAATAAGGAAAGTTCCTTAACCTCAAAGGGGAGGAGAGGAAGGTTCATTCTCCTCAAGGTTTCGGCGGTGAGAAGGCTCTTATCGTCTAGCTTAGGCCGGACAAAATTTGGTAATGGCTTTGCATGCGTCATATTCTATGAGACATGCAAAGGGGGGCAGCTGTTGACACCCAATTTTGTCCGGGCACTGACTTTTTGTTTAAATTTTAGGTTAGGAAAATTAGTTTAGGAGCATTTCGATTTTTATAGGGGCATTTTAGTCTTTTAGGTAATTTTTGATTTTTTTGGATCATTTTAAGGTAGAAATAGGATTTAATTTAGTTAGCACTGATTTGGAGTCTTAAAAGTCTTGTGGGGTCAATTTGGGCAAAAATAAAAAGTTTGGGAGAAAACGGGCTAGTTTTGAGCAAAATTCAAAGGTTTGGGGTAAATCTGTCAATTTTAGAGAGTTTGAGCCAAATCTGGCGATTTTATGGAGTCCCAGGAAAAATCTGAGAGTTTTGCAAAGTTTTAGGGCCAATCTGACAATTCCTGAAAGTTTAGGGTCAAATGGACAGATTTAGAGTTCTACTGGACTTAAACTGTAATTTCATGTAATTCTCTCCTAATTGGACTAAACTTCCTCAAATTTGATTTAAATCAGGTTTAAACTTTAAAGATATTGTTAATCACGTTTTAGGGGACCCTCCATTATAAATATAGGCTCAAATTTCGAGAGAAAGGAGAAAAAGACGAAACCCTAAGCTCCTAACTCGGAAAAGGGAAAACTGCCGCCTCAAGTCCCTATTTTCTCGCTACTTCTCCCCCAGAACCCTAAACTCCTCCCTACAGCGCCGCCGCCCCTGGTTTTCCATCTTCGCTACCCGACGCCTCCAGTCTGCCCTCGTCGTTCTTCCCCACCACCGCCAGCCTCCAGCCACCGTGCCCAGCCGTCTCCAGCTGTCGCCGTCGCTGCTCCCGCCATCGCAGACCCCGCGCTCGGTTTTTCCCCCTGTCGCGACGCTCTCACTCTCGCCGTCCGTCGCGTCACCTCCGCCAGTCACTCCAAGCCAGCCACTGCCGTCGGCCGCTTCCCAGCCATTGCCACCTCGCCAGACGCCGTCGTTGCTGGTGAACGCCGAATCGCGAGAGGCGAATTGAAACGAGAGAAAACAAAACCGGATCGCAACCCGACCCATTTTCGACCCAGATCCGATCCGAAAGTCCATAACTTCAGTATAACCCCGCTTTAGCCCTCTTACTTTTTATTTCATCCATTTAAGTTACTAACATGTTTTCATTTTGCAGAAAAGCCACTGACAGCATTGTTTTTTTTTATTTCTCTTGCTGTTTACTTATTTTGTTTATTAAAGTCATGAATTAATTCGGTCACTAAGATTAGGTAAAGATTTTAGGTTTGGGATAGATATAGGTTCTAGGAGTATAATTTTTAAGATTTATTTAATTTTACATAATACACCTCAAAAATCACGATGAGAGTATTCATTCTGCATCAGTTTAATAAAATCTTATGATAAATTTAGGATAATAAATGAATTTTTATATCCATATCCGGGTGATCCGGTAGGATTCATGGTTTGGATTGATAATTAACTAAAAAAATATATCTAAAAAGGTAAATAGGGATACAAATGAGATAGGTTAAGTTTTTCCTAGATATCCACATCCGGGTGGTCCGATAGGATCCATGGTTTGGAAATATAAAAATTTCATAAAAATCAAATAAAAAGTCAAGTAGTGAAGGTTAGGAAGTCCATATCCGGGTGGTTCGATTAGAACTCATGGTTTGGAAAATTAATCAAACAAACAAATTTAAAGCAAGCAAAACTTTTCTTTAACCAAACTAAGGTACCAATTTTTGGGCGCTAGAATAAAGTTATTTTAGCGTAACCGTACTCCCGAACCCCTCAAACTCTCGTAGACCATTGTTAGGTGTCCAATCGACCTAGGTGTAAACCGATTGGTGGCGAGTCCCAAAAACACGTTGCTACAACCATGTAGTACCATACTACGCCTGTACTTGGTTGGTGGGCTTGGGGGTCGTTTCACCTATCGTACGTCTCCAAGCGTGGCACCCGCAAGTCACTTGGCATAGGTGCCTTAACTATCGCTCGGACGAAGGGCGACTCTTCTCCGGTGAAGGTTTCCAACAACCTTGACCAGACAGGTTTCCGAGCCATTTGCCTTTCCACTTTCTTCAACCTCTTTAGGATCTTGTCCATGAGGATGGTGGTGCTAGGCTCTTTTCTCTGCTTGGAGACCTCCGACAATGGAGAACGACGCCTATTTTTCAGGGAATAACTTCGGCGAAGCGGGGATTGTGATTCCTCCTCCAGTCATGAACTTCGCCGATGGGAAGTTTTGGCCCCTTTTGACGCCGTTTCTCCGGTACGTCGGCCTCTATGAGGTACATCATCTGTTGAGAATTCATCACGAAAGTCTCCACTCCCTAAGCTCCGGTGAGTGGACTTCGGGCTTTTCTCTTGACGGGGAGTTGGTGACGACGCCCTTTGGCCCGAATGTGGTTGAGATTACATTTGGTCCCATTGTTGCGTCATTTTAGCCATAATAAAGAGCTGAAAATCATGTAAAAAGCTTATCGTGATCGTTAGAGGGTGTTCGTCCTTAGGCAAAGAAGTCCTTATGGCGGGTGGTTCAGTCGCCGGTTGATTCTCTGGCGTTGATGGGGACTTCGATAGTCCCTTATCCTTAGAACGCTGAGTCTCAACGATGGCTACATGTGAGTGAGTTCCCACAGAAGATGCCAAATGATGCTAGTCGGCATCTTTGTTGTACGACAAGATGACCTGAAGTATGGGGTTTCGGTGTGAGAGTGCCTGAAATGCTCAAAAGAACAGGGGTTAGGAGCTCCCCAAAATGTGTTTCCGGGGGAATAGCCTCCGACGCCCAAGTAAGTACTTGGTAAGTAAGGAGCAGAGAGTGGAGCGTAAAAGTGTGGAGAGAGTTGTCCCTACCAAGGTTATTCTCCAAGTATTTATAGGAGAGCGTGTTAGTGTTGTGCCCAAAAGACCAATCATGAGATGATTGTATTTTTTCACATTGAGTCATGATATTTTATTAAGGCATTAATCCAGCAATTATGTTTGTTGTTTTGTTTCTGCGTAACATAACAAACATAATTGTAACCCTAGAATAATGATATTCTCAAACGTCCCTAGTCTAGTATTATTGTGGAGCGGGTTGCAATAATACATAATGGCTAGCATATGTGGAGACTAATATAAGATATGTAGTCTGAATATGGGTACAAGTTGGAGAACTTATGTACTGGACCGACCCACCATGAGAACACTATATGGATCGTTATATGAGTGTCATAAGTGATTCTCATAGTTATCATGGTATATGTAGTCATTCGACTAAGATCATCAAGGTTCCCTACATGTGAGTCACATACTTTGATACTTTCCTTTGTTGCTCGTAACTGAGTGAACTTGAAGGAGGTCATTAGGTATGCCACATATCATGCGGAGGGATTTGTATGATCAAGATGGGATTTGTCCCTCCTATGTAACGGGAGTGATATCTTCGGGCCCCTTGATAGAGTAAGACTTAGAAAAATGCATGGCCATGCTCGGATGAGTTGATATACGATATCAATGTCATTAGTTTAAGTTGGTCTACTCGATAATCAAGAAACCAAAGATTGGGCTATACGAGAGTGACACATTCCATGTCTCGTGCTTAGTCTTGATATCTTGGACAAAGGGAAAATGGCATATATCGGAGATGATCATAAAGGTTTAGTCGAATCATCGACAATCTTATCACTTGGGTAGCAATGATGTGTTGCTAGACACCGCTCATTGCTTATGATCATAAATGTGAATTATGATCATTGCCAACGTGGTAAGAGCCTATTGGGTCGCACACATAGAGTTATTTGGATCATTAGAGTGCATGGGCAAATAATTTGGGTTTTGGGTTCACAATAATTTCATATTAATAAAGAGCCCAATAGTTGAGCCATTATTAAGCCCGAAATTAAAGTCTAATTGGATTAGGGCTTTGAAACCCATTAGGCCTGGAAGTTGAGTCTCACTATAAATACAACTTCTAGTGAGAAATTCACAGGTCTCCTTGCCCTAGCCTCCCAAAAAGGACAGCCACACTCTTCTCTTGCAATTCCTTGGAGGACGCAAGCTAACACTGCGAGCGCAAGAGAAACGCATCTGCCTGGACGTGGTGGAAGTGTTGTGATCCCGAGAGGCTCGTGTGGATACCATAGAGAGCTTGAACACGTCAACTGTTCAAGTTTTGTGATTCGACTCTACAGTTGAGTGAGAGATCTCAACCGAAAATTAGATATGAAAATTTTCGAACACTCGGTTTACCCCGTTTCACTTGGATCTTGGAGGGTTTCGGTTAAATTACGCTGCGTTGTTTGGCTCCTGAAACCCAACATTGTGTTGGGAGGGGTCCGTTTGACATAGTTCGCTCAGATCATGACACGTGTTTGGTCGGGTGTGATCCGTATCTTCGGGGATGGGGGACCTCCAGCTGGCCATAGGCTGTTCTGTCCAGGAAACAGGGCTGTAGGAGGTCTGTGTGTTAGGGGCGTTTGCAAGGTCTCTGTGTCAGAGGCTTAACAACCATTTTTGTCTTATTTCCGTAAGATCCCCTCGGGGAACGGAACCCCTTCAGGGTATGAGACCCTTTCGGAGTAAGAGGCCCCCTTCGGCTAGACATCATCACCGAGGGCTGTCATGATGAGTACTTCGGCTAAGCGGGGCACCTTTAGGAGAAGCTCTACCTCGCCGAGGATGGTGGTTTTCCGAGGTTAGAGGGTTAAGGACTGCGTACCCTTTTTTTCCGAGGTTGCTGCTCGTCCGATCTGAGGGTGGTGCTTGACTTTTACCGGGGGTGGTGCTCGTCAGAGCTAGGAGTTCAGAGGGTAACAGCCCTTTGGGTATCACCAGCCAAATCCCTGCTATGAGAGCTTTATATTCAGCTATGTTGTTGGTGACACGAAATCCAAACTTGATGACTTTTGATGCTTCCATACCTTCAGGCACTCATAGTACTGTACTAGCACCCTGGTGCTCTAAACTTGAAGCACCATAAATGAAAAGCATCCATTCAGGATCCTCATCGTTGAAGTTTGCTACACGCCCTTAGTTTTAGGCAGTTCAGTAATGAAGTCTGCTAGAGCTTGAGCTTTTATCACTTTCCTTGGTTTATACGTAATGTCATACTCACGAAGCTCAATGCACTATTTGATAACCGGCCCGAATGGTCCATTTTCTTTAGGACATCCTGAAAAGGTAGGTTACTTCAAACCGTAATGGAGTGTCCTTGGAAGTAAGGCTGAAGTCTTCTGCTTGCCATAACTAAGGCATAGATTGCATTTTGCAATGTTGGATACGTAATTTCGGCACCATGTAAAGACTTACCAACACAATATACGGGCCATTGCTTTCCTCCTTCCTCCCTAATAAGCACCGAACTTATGGCTTTTCACTGACTGCGAGGTACAATATATGAGAGATTCTATCGTTCTGGGTTGGTGAAGTTTCAGTAAGTAGGACAAATAGTTCTTCAGTTCTTCCCAAGCTTTTTGAAACTCTTCATTCCAAGGGTGTTCCTTGACACCAAGCTTAACTTCGCTTTTGGTTGCTTTAGTGAGCACTTTGAAGAAGAGTCAGCACCGATCCCCATATCTAGAAATGAATCTACTAAGTGCTGTTATTTTTCCAGTAAGCCTTTGTATGTCTTTGATAGTTGTGGGAGTTTAGAATTTGAGCAAGGTCTTGACCATCTCTAGATTGCATTTATGCTTCTCTCGGACACCATAAAGCCAAGGAATTTGCCAATTATTACCTTGAATATGCACTTTTCTGGGTTTAGATGGATTCCAAAGGTGTAGAGTTGTTGGAAGGTTTGCTTTAGGTTTGTGATATGATCTTTAGATAGTTTGCTTTTGACTATCAAATCATCGACATAGACTTCTTTGTTTCTCCTAATCTGGGAATTAAACACCTTGTTCGTCAACCTTTGATACGTGGCTCTTGCGTTTTTTAGCCCGAAGGGTATTCTTAGAAAATAATATGTTCCCGCATCTTTTATTAATGTCATTTTTCCTTGTCTTTGGGATTCATCCAAATTTGGTGATATCCATTAAACACATTGGGGAAGCTCAATAGGCTATATTCGGCTGTTAAATCTACCAACTGGTCAATCAAAGGTAGAGGATACGAGTCCTTGGGGCAAGCATCATTGACATTCTTGAAGTTGATACACATTCATAGTTTATCACTCCTCTTCTTTAGTGGCAACAATGATGTTGCTAAGCCATTCAGGTTGTTTGACTTCTGATGCCCATCAGCATCATCTCCACTGTGTGTCGTGGTGAATGCGGCAGGGACTTCCGGAGGCGCAGGTGAGCCCCGAAAGAAGGTGCTCTGTGTGGATCACCTGTGATGGCCGGTAGCATCTTCGTGTGGCAGGCACGGTGAGGCCGAGAAGGACTTCTGGTATGGGAGAGAGCCCGAAAAGAAGACTCCTCAGGAGGACCTACCTGAAATACTCAGAAGACAGGGGTTAGGAGGTCCCCGGAGTCTTTTTCCGGGGAGGAGCCTCTGATGCCCAAGTCAGTGCTTTGAGAGGTGGAGAGGGAGTAGTAAGCACAAGACACTTTTGCCTGCTGTGTTTTCCTGGGGGCTGAAAGGAGAGGGTTCAGGGCGGAGAGATGAGAGAGATCCAGCCCTTGAAAGATCCCTGCCAGCTGAGACCATTCCCCTGATATATATAAGAGGGGGTGAGCCCTTCGGATTGTGACACGTGTATGGACGGATGTCATCCGTACTTCTGGGCGTGGGGGCCCCTAGCCGCCTGCAGGCTCCTCGGGCCACGAGCTGCGACAAGCGTAGCCCTACATGACAGGACGTGGGCAGTGGCGGCATGTCAGAGTGCATATGAGGGCGGCGTGCAGGGTGTGCGGGCGGAATGTCAGAGACTCCTTGATGGCTCCTGCCGTACCTCCGAGGTCCCCTTGGTTGATGTCTCCTTTCGGAGTGAGGGGCCTTTTCCCGGAGTCAGACTGGTACTTCGGGGTATTCCCTGGCTCCGAAGTTAGTCCTTCGGGGGACTTTCTCCTGCAGAAGGTAGCTAGTTCTTATCCCCCGAAGCTAGTTCGGTCGCCTTCCCGAGGGAGGCGACACGCTAGTTTCCCGAGGTTGGTATTCGACGGGCCGCCGAGATCGTGTACCTCAGGTGTCTGACTCCTTTTTTTCCCGGGGTCCTTAGGTGTTCGGGGCGATAGCACTTTGGCTATCACATGCCCCCCCTCGGAAAGCCGGAGTGGAGACTTCGGCTAGTGGTCCTTTCGCGGGCGCTTTTCAGGACTCGGAGTGTGATGTTCGCAGGAGAGGCGCTTTACCACATAGGGGATAAGCCTTGTTCGGACAGGTGTCACCTGTCCGCCCTTTGGTATTCTCGAGATACCCAACCTCTTTACTTTTTCTGCCATAGACTAGTGGACCATCACGTCTTGAAACTAGGCGTGTCAGTCTGGAGCAGTGCACCCGGGTTTTCAGGATGTCAGAAAATGCGTCCTAGTTTTTCGTGACGGGTGACACGTGGTAGGTGCTGGTTGGGATGGGTACGTCTTTTCACGCGCGAGGGGCAATTATGGCGACGTTTCGCCTTCGCGCAGCAATTATGACGCCCTTTTGGCTACCCTTCCTCGATCTATATAAGCCTCCTCCTGTCATACTCTTCATTTGTTTTTCTTTGCTCTCACTTTGCTCTCGTCTGCTCTTGTGCCTTCTCTCCCTTTTTTGCGGCGGTATTAACGGCGGCGCTTCTTCCGGCCACCTTTCACGACGGCGTCCACAAACCCTGACTTCGGCAAGACTTTTGGTGGGTTCTGACTCTAGAGATCCTTCGGTTTCTGCTTTTCTTTTAGCTTCCCGAAGTCATTTTTCTTCTTTTCGAAGTCTCTTTTTTGGCCAACCATGTCTTCGCCTATTCCCGAGAGCTGGCAACCTCTTATGTCTCACCCTTGCTGCTCCACTTCTGAGAAATTAGAGAAGTGGACAGCCAAATTTTTCCTTCCCTCCTACGCCACCACAAGGTTACCCCACCTCGGCCACTTTAGCTTTATGAACCGGGACGACGAGGTTACCGTTTTCCGAGCCCAACTGAAGGCCGGACTTCGGTTTCCTCCGCCGAAGATGATTTGCGACTTCTGCCAATTTCATGGCATAGCCGTGAATCAACTTCCTCCCAACTCTTACTGCTATTTCAACGCCTTTCTCTGCATGTGCGGGGTCTTCGGGGTAGAACCCCATTTTATCCTGTTCATGCAGTATTACAAGCTCTATCCGGTTCCGAAGGGTGGCTTTTATTTCATGCTACCTCGGGGATCTGGGAGCAAAAAATTCATGTTCACCTTCGCTACCAAAGATAGCTGGCGGGGGTGGCAAAGGAAGTTCTTCTTCCTAAAGGTGGCGGAGGCCTGGTCGCATGTTCCGACTAAGTGGGCTCGGGGAAAGCTGGAGACGGATGTCGTGGATCCCAAGAAGTTGCTAACTCCCGAGTTGGCGGCGAGGTTTGAGGACTTCGACAGACGTATCCGGGCTGTCGCCGACTGGGATGCCGAGGTCCCTCCACGCTCTCTCTACCCCTTCCCCATCATGTGGAAGCTCATGACCGAGGAGGTCCTTCGGGAGTTGGGGGTAGTTAAGGAGCATAAGATGGATCTCGGCATGCCAGCTCCTGCTACCGAGGGGAAGGACTCTTGGCTAGTGAAGCTCCTTCGAAGCGAGCTCACTTACGAAGCCTTTTTTGAAAGTAAGTTTCCTTTCAAAGTTTTCAGCATAAGTGCCTGTCTGGACTCACACTGATGTTTTCCCTCTTTTTCAGAGATGGGCGACGAATCTGCTGCCTACTATAAGTCTCTCTTCCTTGGTCAGGCCGAGAAGGGGGAACAAACGAAGAAAGGTGTCTCCAAGAGGCGCAAGACTACTGGGAGCGGACCGTCTTCGGCCAAGAAGGCGAAGCAGGACACCCTTCTTCCACCCCCGGAGGGTGTGGCGGAGGTCGGCGGTGACATTGCAACTTCCACCAAGCCTGAAACTCCCGCCGAGCCTGAAACTCCCCCCGAGCTTGATACTACCGCCGAGGTTCCTGCCGGGGTGGTTACTGTTGCTACTGCTTTGAGTCCCGCCACGTCGGTGGATCTTTTGGGCTCTTTGGCAGGGGGTTCCTCTGCCGAGGAGTTGGAAAAACGCCGAAGAGACAAAGGCAAGCATATTCCTTCCGACGTGGAGGAGGTCCGAGACTCCGATGACGACGTTGCTGAGGTTGCGCCTGGTTTGTCTCTTACCCCTTTTTAATACTCGTATCCTCATAACTTGTATAGTTAAGGAGCTTTGTCTGACTTACGCTTTCAACTTTTCAGAGGATCTGGCGCCCTCAGCTTGGATGGTTGAGCATGCTCGGAGGCGGGCTCTTCGGGATTCCCACATCCCGAAGGACAAGGTTCCAAGGGAGCCGTTCTGGTCTTTCACGGAGGACATGAACCTGTTCTCCAAGGATTGCCGGGAAATGGCTCCCCAGATGGCGAGGGGCGTGCTCACTCAGGCTTCCTTCAAGGCAGTTGCCGAGGAGTGTGCCTCCGAGGATACCCTTGCCGCTAAGGTTTCCGAGCATGCTGCCCAGGTAGTTCTTCAGGCCTCTTCATTTTTCCTCCCACTTTTTTGTCTAAGTGTTTTGGCTTTCCTTGTGTAAATTTCACTAAGTACCTTCTTTTTTGTAGCTCCTGGGGTATAGTGGATACCTTCGAGCTTGGGCAGCAAAGCAGTCTTCGGTCCGAGCTTGGGCCGAAGATAAATTAGCAAAGGCCAAGGTCTTCTGCGCTAACTCGGTTGTGACGAACACCAAGTTGAGCCGAATAGCCAAGGAGAGGGTTGCCAAGCTTCGGGAGGAATTCTTGAAGGGCCAAGAGGAGCTCTTGAAGGATTTCTCCAAGAAGATGTCCGACCTTGGTGAGAAGGTTGTGAGCTTATCCTCGGCCAACGAGGCCATTCAGAAGGAGAAAGAAGAAGAGGCGGCTCTCCTGACGAAGGCTCTTGCTGACAACGCCGAACTTCAAGCCAAGGTCGACTCGCTGAAGAAGGATTCAAAGAAGAAGAAGAAGATAAAGGAGCTGGAGAAGGAGGTTGCAGATCTTCGGAAAGAGGTTTCGGATCTTCAGAATGAGGCGGACGACTTGGACGTAGAAAAAGACAAAGCCGTTCAGGCGACCAAGGTTGCCTTTCAGGACGGCTTCTGCCTAGCTCGTCACCAATTTCTGAAGAAATATCCGGACCTCGACCTTTCCTTCTTGGCTGCCCTGGATATTCCCGAGGGTCCTCGGTGGACTTGGTCGAAAGTCGAGCTCCTCAACCTGCCATTTTCCCCTCCTCCTGCACCGAAGGCGGTGGCCAAAGACACAGGAGCCGGAGCTTCCCATGACGCCGGGGTCCCTTAGATATTCTAGGGCCTTTGCCTTCTTCTTTTTTCTTTGTGTTTTTCTTCTTGTAACCTTCTCCTTGTACCAAGACCTTCTTCAATGAATTTTCCTTCATAATTTGGTTAAGTCTTTTGAGCAATTTTTTGTTTCCTAGTTGCCCTGACCACTTTCGGTCAGGGGACTTCGGAGAGGTACACTTTGCTCGTTTCATCGGCCAACCTTCGGGTAAACGTTCGTTGTTGGCGAAGTTCCCTTAGGCAAATTTTAGCCTGCCCTCGTCGGCCGTATTCGATAGACTTCACCTTTTTTGGGCATATAGCCCAACCGACTTCGGAAGGAAAACGTGATTTTCGGGAGCGTGTGCTTCAGCTTTGTTCGGCGAGTACTCTTCAGATAGGGGAAAACTTCTGTACTTAGACAAATTTCTAACTTGTACAATTTCTTGTTTGAAATTCTAAGTATAGAGTTTCTTTAAGGCATCCGAGTGCCATGTATTCTTTCAGTTTTCCCCCTTCGGTGTCGCCAAGCTTGTATACTCCCTTTCGGACCTCGTCTATGGCCAAATAAGGCCCTTTCCCATTTGGCCGAAGTACCCCATGGGACGGTTTTCGGGGTTCAAACTCGGCCTTTCAGAGGATGAGGTCTCCTTTCGTTATTCCTTTTGGCCTATCATGCAGGTTTGCGCTCATGGCCACCTTTTGCTGAAAGGCCCTTCCTCTGAGCTCGGCCATTCCTCTGTGTTCGCCAACTAGGTCGAGCTTAGTTCTCAGCCCGAGGTTGTTTCCTCTTTCGTCGAACACTTGTATTCTAACTGATGGCCATACTATTTCAATCAGGGATAATGGCCTCTGTATTGGAGATAAATGAGAAAGGTGTCTCCCCCATGGCCCCTCGGGGAGTTGTCTGATAACTCCTCAGTACGTTAGGAAGTTCTCCTGGCCACTTTCCCTTTGTTTCCCCCAACCTCCTTTCCAGTCCCTCTTCTGCAGTTCTGCTGTCTACCTCTACTTGTTCATTGCTCTGGGGCTGAGCTAATGGGGCGAAGTGTGTTTGTATTCCGAAGTTGGTGACGAATTCTTGGATTCCCTTGTTCACAGACTGGGAACCATTATCGGCCATTATCACCGTCGATATGCCAAATCTGCATATTATGTTCTTCTAGATGAACTTTTGTATATCTTTTGCTGGAATGGTCGCTAGGGGTCCTGTCTCGCTCCACTTAGTGAAGTAGTCCACTACTACTACGTAGAACTTCACTCATTCGGGTGCTGTTGGGAGCAGCCCGGTGAGGACTATGCCCCATACTGCAAAGGGGCAAGGGTAATCTTCCAGGGTTATCCACTCCGAAGGTAGCCTTTGGGTGCTGGTGTGTCTCTGGCAATTTTCACACCTCATGGACGAATTGTCCTGCACCCTTTTTATCGATACATCTCTGTAACGGACTTGCGTACCCTTTGCCGGTATAATTCCTCCTCAATTGGGGAATATCGTCCGGAACGTCTTCGCACTTTCTGCCGCTTTATGAGGATTTTCGAGACTCTTTGGTTGCAAGATACCTCTTTGTAGGATCTTTCCACCCTTTGTCCGAGGTTGCTGTACCTAGCGTTGCCATGCTCGGATAGCCCAACACTTTGGTAACCAAATTTGATGGCTTTGGTGGCCGCCCTGCCCTCAGGCCCCCGAGGGGCTACTCCAGCGCCTTGCTGTTCTGCGTTTGGGATTTCTTTGACAGGGAGTTTCTGTTGGGTTTCGGTA